>CM075279.1:2410000-3010000 GCA_037678475.1 x Bolboschoenoplectus mariqueter
CGAGTTCCGTTTCAAATAACGCTTTGTATCTGTGATCTCAATCTCTACGTATGATATCGACACATCTTCGAATCAAATAGGTAGTGTGTTCACATCCGCAACACGCTACTTTATTTATGTGCACATATAATATATATATATATATATATATATATATATATGTATGTATGTATATGACCCGTTCAATTTTCAATGCACTGTTTATAAACGGGTCAACATCAACATGGTGAAGTCATGGAGCGAGTGTCTTCTACTCAAGTCTCCATAACACACCGACCTCTACACCGACTTGTTTCTCCATAGCTTGATCTTATGTGGCGTACTCTCTAACACACCGATCTCTGTACCGACTTGTTTCTCCATGGCTTGATCTTATGTGGCGTACTCTCTAACACACCGATCTCTGTACCGACTTGTTTCTCCGTGGCTTGATCTTATGTGGCGTACTCTCTAACATGCTTTTGTAAATTCTATGATTATGAGCTGTCAGCTGGTGGTAGTAAATGAATTACGTGATGAATATAGTTATTAAACCAATAGAAGTAACAAAAATTCCATTCTATTTTTGTTTTTAATAAATTTAAAGTCAAAGTATGTTTTGTTGTAATAAAATTAATAGATTATTTTGGTAAAAAAAAGATGATATTTATGATAAGTATTGGCATGTCTTTTAAACGGCAATGAACAAAAGACAGATGAATTTTACTGCATGTCTAGTACAAAAATATCTTCTTTTTTCTTTTTGTGGGTAATGAATTTTTGTACACGGATACAACTTTCTGAATGAAAAGAAAATACAAAGATTTTATGTGTTTGTAAATTTAGCTAGGAATACGAAAATAAAATGGCTAAAACTAAGTTTTTGTTGGAGGATTTATCTATTTGATGTTTCGAGGGTTTCTAAAAACATAATAAGGATGCAAAAGTAACTTTATTACAATTCATATTTATTTAGTGAATATGTTTACTCAAAATTAAGTGCAAATATTCCTTGCTTACATTTTTTTTATTGTAGTCCAAATTAATTACCATATCTTTTTTTTCATAAAGGAAATACTATAATGTCAATTAAGAGTTGAAATATGATTTGCTAACAAAAGAGAAAAAAAAAGATACATAATATAAAGTTAGCAATTTCTTTTGGATGATTAAAACATACTTTTATTAGATAAAAAATAAAAATATTTTTATTTCTCATTTATTAGCATGAGAAAAGGATATGGTCTCTTTAATTTCTTAACACTATTTTAGCTCAAAATCTCAAAGTATGCAAAAATATCATATTTGAAAAAAATTTCATCTCTTCACTCACCCCAAGAACATCATAAAAAATCCATAAGAACTGAAATAAAAGTCCAAATTAAAATAAAAACATGAAAAATTCACAAGACTTCCAAAAAAAAAAAAGAAACGACCTTTTACAATAAAAAAGAAAGTCAATATAGTTGAACTACTTCATCTCAACTTCTCAGGGACCAAGAAGTTAAAAATTTTGATTTTTTTGACTAAAAAACAGCTTTGCTCTTGCCACAGAAGATCCCACCACACTGTTACATTACTGTACAGCTAATAGGCGCCACGCGTCTCTTAGCGAGCGGCTGTAATGCCAACTGTATCTGCTCCGTTTAGAATCTGCCACGTGTACACATTGCCATCCCTTGGCCTAGACTTGTTTGGTTCATAGGCCGAGAAAATATCAAAACAAGGCATCTTGACCAAAGAAGATTCTGTCCACTCAATCTGAGTCTCCACAAATGTATAGTGCGAGTTCTTCACATAGGACCCTATATTTTCAGATTATTCGCAATCTGCTCCTTCGGTCCATTGCACCTCGTCTTTGTTTTTTTCTTTTGAGAGATTAAGATTAAGATACAGTGATTAATTGGTACTGACACTAGTAAATGATTAATTGCTTCTTTAGTCTATTAGTAGTGGACGTCATTATGAGTTAAATAATAATTTCAAAGTGAAGATAAAATTTCAAATTAATGATAATGATTATTAGAATTTTGAAATATTAATATAGTTTTATCTAATAACTTCGCTTAATTATCGTTGAAATATTTAGCTTTGGCGCTATAAAACTATTCAAATAAAATGATAGAGCATAACATTTCTTTTAAATTTCGCGCTACGTAATTATTTATATAACATAATAGATTGTAACGTTTCTTAAAACTTCAGTGCTATGTAACTATATATTTAACTTACGACTCACGTCAATGACCACATTAATAATTTTACGTCGTGACAAAAATATCATTGTTTGATGATTTTAATAATTTTGTTCTTCCCTTAGAAACAATTACAAACAAAAAATATATTAAATAATCTATAAGTCTTTACTTGTACATAACAAAAAAAAATCTATTCAATATGTAATTGTTAGTTAAAAAATAAAATAGAAGTTGTAATGGCGGTTAAGAAATAAATTGAGGTGTCCAGATACAAAACTCAAACAAAGCCAAACCTAAAACAAAACAAAACAAAAAAGAAAACTAAATAAGTGTTAACAAGGGGAGTAGATTATATTAAATGATTTATTAATCTTTACTTGTACATAACAAAAAATTGTATTCAAAATGAAATAGTTGTTGTGATGGTGGTCAAGAAATAAATTGAGGCGTCTAAATACAAAAACAAGCAAAAAAGAAAACTAAAGAAGGGGAATAGATTGCAATTTGCACAAAGAAGAAGGATTCTAGAAAGGGGAATTAAATTAAACGCACCACTAAAAGCAATTAAACCAAACCAACCGAACCTTGCAAAGAGCCGTTACACCTGTTATTCCCGTCTCAGCCGGCGGCCCCTCCCCTCCCCTTTCTAAAATAAGCCCCTTCAAATTTCTAATAACCCTGGCACCCCCTTAAACAGTCAAAACAAAGAAACAAAGTATCTCTTCTCCGAGGGTTTCTCGCGTTCCATTTGAGAGGAGGAGGGGAGAGAGAGGGAGAGGGAGAGAGAGAGAGAGGGAGAGAGAGAGAGAGAGAGAGAGATCGCCTCTGTCACTCTGGTTCGGCTCCGCCCCGGTCCAATGGCGGCGATCCAGACGGACAGGCCGGTTCGATCGTCTAAGAAGGAGCAGCCCGGTTTTCTCCTTGGTAGGTACGACCTAGGTCGCCTCCTCGGCCATGGCGCCTTTGCTAAAGTTTATCACGCTCGGACCATCGCCACCGGTGAGAGCGTCGCGATCAAGGTGCTTGACAAGGAGAAGATCTTGAAAGGCGGCCTTGGGGCCCACATCAAGCGCGAAATCACTATCCTTCGAAGGGTTCGCCATCCAAACATTGTGCAGCTCCACGAGGTAATGGCCACAAAATCCAAGATCTATTTTGTCATGGAGTTTGTGCGGGGAGGAGAGCTCTTTCAGAAGGTTGCAAAGGGTAGATTGAAGGAGGATACAGCGAGAAGGTACTTCCAGCAATTGATCTCGGCCGTTGGTTTTTGCCATGCTAGAGGTGTTTTCCACCGAGATCTCAAGCCAGAAAACCTATTGCTCGATGAGAATGGGGATTTGAAGGTGTCTGATTTTGGGCTCAGTGCTGTTTCTGAGCAATTCAGACAGGATGGGTTATTGCACACTTTTTGTGGGACCCCTGCTTATGTAGCACCTGAGGTGCTAGCTAGAAAAGGCTATGATGGCGCGAAGGTTGATATATGGTCGTGTGGTGTGATATTATTTGTTTTGATGGCCGGTTACTTGCCGTTTCATGATCAGAATGTTATGGCCATGTATAGAAAGATCTATAAAGGCGAGTTTCGCTGCCCCAGGTGGTTTTCGCCTGACCTGGCACGTCTCCTTGGTCGGTTATTGGATACAAACCCAGAATCTCGGATAACCATACCCGAGATTATGGAGAACCGCTGGTTTAAGAAGAACTTTAAGCAAGTCAAGTTCTATATCGAGGATGATCAGCTTCATAATGTGACCAATAATGAGGAGTTTGATGATGTGGGTCCTTCAAGTCAGCCCCAGGAAGAGGCGTCAGAATCTGGTTCCGAGTCTGATTCGTCAGTCTCGTCGTGCCCGGCAACTATTTCACCTTGGTCAGAAGAAAAGCCACGTTACAAGCCGGGTTTGCCCAGACCTGCCAGCCTTAATGCGTTTGATATCATCTCTTTCTCACGGGGGTTCGACTTGTCTGGTCTATTTGAGGAAAGAGGGGATGAGGTGAGATTTGTGTCAGGTAAACCAGTTATAGATATTATAAAGAAGCTGGAAGAAATTGCGAAAGTTGTGAGTTTCACTGTCCGAAAGAAGGATTGGAGGATTAGTTTGGAAGGGACAATGGAAGGTGAGAAGGGGCCTTTGACCATCGGTGCGGAGATATTTGAGCTCACCCCTTCACTAGTTGTGGTAGAAGTGAAGAAGAAGGCAGGTGATAAAGGCGAATATGATGAGTTTTGTAACAAGGAATTGAAGCCAGGGATGCAGGATCTTGTGTACAAATCAGAGCCGTTTCAGGTAGTATCGTGCCAGTCTGCCCCGTCATCGCCGCGCCCCCCGTCGGTGCTACCAGTAACTAACATGCCTTCAGATGCATAGTAGAGAGCCCGTCAGCTAAGTAAAGAATTTTAATTTTATTTATGTTATTCAATTGTTGTTTTTCTCTTTGACTGTTACTTGCGGAAGAACGAGAGTTCTTGTTGTCGCATATGTAATATAGTGGCGTACCAGTATCCTCCTGGAAGAATAGCGACTAAATTTGTTATTCGAGTTTAGCATGGTAAAATGCAGAATTAGTCTTGTCTCTCAAAAATGGAATGCAATAGAAGGGAAAAAAAAAGAAAGAAACTCTTGATCTGCATTTTGTCTTGCTACTTGTAAAGCAATATCTAAATTTGCATGAACCTGCTTTGGATATTTTGATGTTTCTAATTGGTGTGTTGGTGAAATGTTAATTGTCCAACATGAAGCTGTTGTCTAGCAATGGCTTTCCATCTTTCAGAATTAGGTCTGTGAATGGTCATTGTTGTTTTTTTATTCTTTTATTAGTCGTCTTGGTAGGAGAGACCACCTTTCTACCTAGGGATGATGTCTGCATGGATGTATTTAATGATTTTTATCAATATTTAACTTTCAAACTTGTTGTGCTTGTTTTGTTCTCTCTGTTGCTCATTTGTTTCATTTTCCTTCTTAACTCCAGAATCTTGGAAAGGTCATTTTCAGGTCCTTTTCATTCTTCCAGTTGCTCTTATCTTTCTCTTCCTTTCTAATCTGTATTCAAGGGATCACTTTCAGGTCAAGGATATTTGTTAATCTTCTAAATTTCCTTTATATTTAATCTGCATATAAGGAATAAGGACAGAAATCGGTAATATATTGATTTGTGGTTTCATAATGTGTCGAGTCCTCATCCTAGGACTACTGAAAAAAATCACTAGTACCTTATGATATCTGATACTGATTTTTGACAGTTATAGGTGTCCTAGCCTTCCAAAAAGTCCCGTTGGTAGTTCGGTACTCTCTGCACAGGATGGTCTCTCCCTCTTCATTTTATTTGAATTGTTTCGCAATTTATATCTACGGAATTGTGCAATTAATGAAGGGAACTATAAACTGCTTATCTTTCTAGACTGGGAAGGTGTTATCTATACTTATACAACTCAATTAGAATGGCAATTCACCTAATCAACATAGCTGTCAGCTCTAGTAGCCATATTTAATTCTTTGTGCCATCAGATAACTGAAGAAAGGAATGTGCAATTAATTCTTTGATTAGGTGAATTGCCATTTTAATCATGTTTCTTGTATCAATTCAGTGAGGTCTGAACTATATTGTGCCTTTGACAACGAGAAAAACAAAATTAATGACTTCCTTTAGCCGATCAAAGTTTATTTAAGAGAGATGTAACTGTCCATACATAACTCTTGTTTACTTTGTTATTGGTTGGTTGTTTGTACTTGTCTGGTCCTTCTAGACTCATTTTTTGTCAGATTATTCATCATAACTTGGTAATCTAGATAGATCGGTATGTTTCTGAAAATGATCCATTGCAACCTGATTGGCACTATGCTTACATTCTTGGTTTTAATTTTTTATTTTCATCACTTTTTCTCCAGATATTGCTCTACCCTTTTGCTGAATCTTTACTGCTTATGACTTTGTTTATCTTCAACTTTACTGCTCATGCTTTACTTCTGGAGTAGAAAGCTAAAACTCAGTCTAAGCAAACACCAAAACAAATTATGAAGTTACCAATTAATTTTCGGGAACACCAGAACTCCTTAGATGTAAAATGTTTTGCAAACCGAAAGAAATCCCTCTGTTACAAATAATCAACACTTAGTATCTTTACTAGTAGGGGTGCTGTGACTTGGAATTACCCGACGGGAAAAAAACAATGACATGCCATACAAGGAGACAGCAATTCAGTTTTTGTATTTGACTTCCTATTAAACATAGATTTTTCCAACCTCTGTATATTAGCATTACATACGAATCCTGCAATCTTTGATCACTTTCACATAATGGCCATATTTGGTGTTTTGTAAGTCATAAAATCCTCTTATAATCCTCAACAACTTTTTAGTTTATTACTTACATAAATAGGTTCCATGATCATAACTGTTGCTCTGAACGAATCTTGATTTGGGATGGTTTTGGAAATTTACAAGTCGAAGCCGATTGAATATAGGAAGAAGATATCATTGAACCTTGCAGTTTGAGTCTTGGAAAATTTGTTGCATTTACCATTTACCATTTAGCAATAACCAAATATCTGTGCTCCAAACCATACAAGTCAGAAGAAGGGAGAGAGGGGACTTGAAGGAATGGTTTAACCATATCCATCAAAGTTGGGAGGTCTGATAACTCTATATGCATTTCTTTTCTTTTGAACCCTTGTCTTCCTTCAAAAGTTTTTTAAGTTTGTGTAGCAGAAGTATGGTGAACTGGAGCATAGTCTTAGTTGTATTTGGGACCCCTTTGTCTACCTATTCTCTCTTGTCATTGAACCCTTCCTCTCCTTTCCTACTCTGTACACCTAACTCAAGCACAGCTTAGTTGTCAACTTGTCATCTGATGGCACTAGAGATGCCATAAGTTGGTGTGGCAACCAACCAACTTGCTACCAATTGCAATTCTAAGCATGTTTGCCCTACGAATTGCCATGGGCATTATCATTGTTTGTGGACGACGAAGAGAGACATCAGTTCATCACTGACTTAATTTTGTGATATTAGATCTTTGTATACTCGGCATGCACAGGGAAACAATTAGTTGTTGATTCATGAGCTTCCGAGACAAGTATTTGTAAAAATTGCGTTATGGTTGTTCTCGTGTGCAGAGTTGCTATTTGGTACGGCATCCCACAAAGTAGATCGTCGGGACCTTTTGTTCTACCATGTGATTCTTTCCAATCAGTATCTTAAGCTCTCTCATTTCAAACTCAAGGCAGTTTCTGTGAACTGTCTAATTAAGCTGTTTATTCTAAATCAAATCACGAATCAAACACAATCGGAAGGTTGATTGATTGTGTTTGGTTGTCATGAGAGTTGTGAGTTATATGTGACTTAATTTAGGATGTGAAAATACAATGTATGCTTCCTCTGGTAACTCTGATGACTTATTAAAAAGTTTTTTTTTTAAAGTTGATTGACTTATTCAAAAGTTAATAAAAAGTTCATCAGTTATAGCAAGTAATTAATAGAGAACAAGAACATCGTTCTCGGTGATGAATTTCATGTGCATTTCAGAGATGCAGATTCGAAATTGGACATATGATTTTGATTGGTTATTATTCAAAAAAAAAAAGGAAAAGGAGCTCAAACCCTTTCATGTCAATATGTTATGTATAACAAAGAAAAAAAAGGAGGGGTAGCATATATGCTCAGGTCTCCATTACTCAATAGTGCAGGAACTATTCTGGTTGCCGTGACCATTTTTAATTCCATGAATTTTAGAACATCAAGCAACGTAGTAGGAAAACGTTACACTTATTTTGACTAAACGAATCACTTTCAATGCCTATTATCAAATAAGAAGAGCTTCATTTTTTATGTTTTTATTATAGTTTTATTTTTTAATAAAAAAATAAAACTAAAACGTTAAAATAAAATAATTAGATGCAATCTATATTATTTTTTCTTCATGAACATATAAATATATATATATATATATATATATATATATATATATATATATATATATATATATATATATATATATATATATATATATATTACTTTCATTTTATATAAATCAACAAGTTAAAAGAGTCAACATAAAAAAAAAGTGTCCATATGAGTGTATTTTTCATAACCTTTTATCCGTACTTAGAAAAACTATATAGACCATATCTAAAAGTTTTATTTTGACTTTTAATTTTAAAATTTGAGTTATTAATATTTTAAAAAAATGAAAACGAAAACACAAAAAACAAAAACATTTCAACCTTTCTCCATCAATAATTAATTCAAAATTGATCCTACATAACTTAATTAATTAATTACATAAAGGTTCTATCAACCTTTCTTAAAGAACCATCCAACACTTATCATTTTGAAGGTGCAAACAAGTCCACTAATTAAAATAGTGGATGAAAAATATACCTCCTACTTTAGATAAGACTTATCTAGTACTCTCTGCTTATAGGCCCTGAAAATGATATGTGCAAATATTAATTGATTTATAAGATCCCCTATCCCTAGATCAATACATTGCTTATCTACCATCACTATCATCATTTGAGGACTGATGTAAAACATATATGATTGATTAATTTTGGTTAACCCCAAATGAATTACACCACATGAATTTTCCTTTAAATGCTTTATTGTTGAAAGACTTGGCAGTTTTTTCTTCTTCAAAGTTTCTCTATTATTACAGTGTGGTGTTGTGAGCTGCTCTCACGAATTCACATCTGCTGCTATATATATATTTTTTTTCTATGTTACATTGGTGTCATATTTTTTTAGACTATGATACATGAGGTCGCTAAAATATAATAAAAAAATATTTTTAATAATTAAATATGAAACGTTTAAATTGAATGATAATAAATATGTTATTAAAAATTATAACAACATATGCTCATCCATAACTATGCTTCTTTTTCTCTTTGCTTTCCTTCTGATTTTATTCTTTTTAGAATACCAAAATTTGTCCATCTATTTTCTTTACTTCCAATATGTGGCATTGAGGCATTTTGTAGAGGAGATCCATTTGTCATTTTATGTGTGGGTCATATAGAGGGAGGCATTGAGGCATTTTATATATATTTTTCTTATTTTAATATTTGTAAACAATCTTGGATCTTCCACCAAAGCTAATGGACCTCATCATTAGAAGCAAGCTAATTAACCTTTTTGACTTAATATGCTTAATTAGATTTCATGTCCAAGTTATGTGATGGAAAAAATATTATTCATTATCTGTCAGTAATGACATATTTTTAATCAAAACTTTCCTTCCTAAACATGGTTGCCTTGCTACTTAAAACATCATAATTGCTAGTTTCCTACAATTGCAAAAAAAAAAGGAATTTATTTGTCATGTTATTGATTTAGTAATTTTCTTTCTTGCAATTTCAACTTCGATGACGTGAAACAAAATTAATTTTCAACATTGATATTTTTTTTATTGCTAACATTACATCCTTAAAAATAGTATTTATAAGATTTGAGGTAGTACTTTTAGACAAATTGTTAATGTAACAAGATTACTAATGAATAATTGTTACCACATCTGCAGGTGAAATTACAATTGTGATATTAACATTTGTAATTTCTTTAAACGTGAAATAAAGATGTTTCTTAAAAGAATTATCTCCGGATTATAAAGGTTATCAAAAAGCAATGATTAAACAAATAACTCATCGTCTTTTTTTCTATTTTTGTTGCAACTATTTTCTCTTAAAAAAATAAAAGAATGAATTTCTTCAGAGTAGAAAGCCACACACACACACACACACACACATTCAGATCAAGACTTGAAGGCTGCAATTATGAAATTAAGGATAACCTTTTGTACTTCTATCCCTCAGATAGTCTTTGAGGTCAATCTGACTTCTAAATCTTTTATGAATTGATTCAAAATTGATGAGAACTAAATTGAATCCCTTTTTTATGGATTGATTCTCTTCATGATTTTCCAATGATTCGTATATTTTGCCTCTAGTGTTCTACAATTCAATTGAAAAATATGACTGTTTTCAATTGGAAATTGGAGTTGCACCTTTAAATTATGTGTGAGTAAACAAACATGATTTCAAGCTTTGAGATCGATCAAAAGTACAGTTCCGTGTCAGTTGCTTTTCTTTGATGTCAGTATGATTTCTGACATGTCTTGTAAATTGTTGCAAGGATATGGGTTTTTTGGGCCTTAAAATTAGGTTGGATCATCGGCCTTAATTAACTTGATAATATTTTCTTAAATAAATTTGAAAATTTTTTAAAATAAAAATAAATTTATAAATGTATTTTTTAATTTATCAATTAATTGTATTCAGAATTTTATATAATTAAGTGTGATTTGATATTCAAGAAAAAACTATTAAAATCATATAAAATTTGTAGTAGTTTAAATTTAATGATTTTTTAGAATATCAAATGTTACTTATATTGCATACACATTCGAAACACAACCTATAAATTCTAGAATGATTTATATAAATTTCTTTTTAATTTTAAGATTTTTCTCAAATTTATTTAAAAATTATTGTCAAAATTGTCAAGTTTGATAATATACTTCTAAATCCTCCTTTTACTCTTAAATTTTTTTCGATTTTATTTAAAAAAATCGAAAATTAACCGTTGTCAATAATTCTCAGCATTAAAAGAGAAAGAATTGTACCAGTTATATACAATGATAAAACAGCTTACTTAGGATGCCATTTGGGATCCAGCAAAGGCAACATTCAGACTAAATTAGTGTTCTTTAAGCTCAGGTCTAGCAGATATTTCTATAACTCTTTGTATTATAAGTTCAAAGTTTTGAACTTTGTTAGAACCTAGCTAAAATTAGGGATAAAAAATCACCCCACTCAGCCTAGTCAGACCAAATTGCATTATCATTCTACTGAGCAAGGATTAGGGATGTAATTTGATCAATAAGCAACAAAGGCAACTACTTTAACAAATGAACCAGCCAGCTCTAATTTAAGCAGATCAAAACATATCGAGTCTAGGTGAGAACAATTAATCCTGAGCAGAGATTGATTGGCTGTGCCTTTTGCAAACCCCCCTTGCTTGTAACAATGGAACCTAGCTAAGATACTTCATACTTCTTTGTTTCTTCTTCAGGTAATGGTATGATGGACGCAGCAGAAAGCGCGCCAACCAATCCACAAATAAACAGCAAAAGCAACATAGAAACATACAGATATATTTGAAAATAGGCTTCCATGCTTGACCTACTTACCAAGATCATAGCATATAATCAAACGCTGATACAGTACCATTTAACTGAGAAGGCGTTGTATTGCACAACAAACAACGAAACAACTAATTTAAGCAAATGAAACCGCTAACTCTGAAGATTCCAAGCATATCAAGCAATTGCCAACAAACATATAAAACACTGAGCAACATCCAAATTGCTTACTGAAGTATACTCGCAAAGTCCCAAAAAGGAAAATAACAGGTTGATTGATCACCCCGGTTGAACAATGACCTCGGTGCAAACTTTCCCACCTCCAACACGGCCCATTCACTAAAGGTATTGGTAGTACCCGCATAGTAAATGCAGTTCTTTTTCCCACCCCATCTCTCCGGGTTGCTGCAAACACATCCCGGGACATTAATGGCATCACTCAGGAAAAGAGCCCGGTTTCCTAAATTAATCTTCTTGACGAAATTTATTTGATTATTGGACACATCAATCCGAGAGACTTCGACTTGGACCCTCCATTCTCCATTATAAGAAACAAATCAAACAGGAAGAATCTCACCTTCACAATCCACGAGTCGCACGTTCCTAAAGCCTCATATTATACCCTGCTTGCATTCCGGTCATTTCATCACAGGCACATTGGAACATGAGTCTTGAGGCAGCTCTATGAGGGAAATTTCATATCTTAATTTCAATTCCAAGGCCCAGATCCTTGTCTCTACAACCACCATTTGTCCCAAATTTTTAAGAGGAACTTGAAGCCGGTGTAAAGTTCAATCCGGAGAGTTGATTCTCTACATTAAGAGGTAATCCACTGTCAAAAATATTAATGTGCAGTTTGGGGAGGACACAGGGACTGTTAGCTGAGCGGCACGAGACCTCGACTGCTGATCATAATCCATCGGGAGAGGAGGAGAGATGATCCGGTGGCCGGTGATGAAATTAAAGATGAGGATCTGGCACCGGCGGGATAAGAAGAGGAGGTGGCCATGGGAGGAGAAGAGAAAGGGGAGATTAAGGATGGATTCTTCAATGGATGAACGATTGAGGGTCCTGACGGGTCTAATTGGAGGAGGCATGACGGGATCGATCAGTTTTAAGGCGAATACCTGGCAGCGGCTGTAGTGGCGGCAGAGGCGGGAAGGGGGGCAGGTATTGGAGGGGGTAGATGAGAAGAGGAGGGAAGAGGGAGGTGGGAGAGGCGGAGATGGTGGAGGTTGCTAAGGAACGCCAGGAGCGGCACACGGAGGAGAAGGCGAGGAGGTCTTGGCAGCAAGAGAAGCGGAGGAGGATGGAATGGAGAAGACCGTCGGGGAGGTCCGACCATCTCTCCAGGCCAGAGGAGGAGGAGGAGGAGGAGGTGGTGGTGGTGAGAGCGGCGGCCATGGGAAGCAAGTTGTTCAAGCGAGGTGTTGCGCTAACTGTACCTGTGCAGTATTCTACCGGGATGTATAAACATTACAGATATATATTTAGAAAACAATTCAATTTTAACAAAGTCTTTTAGAATTCTATTTATACGAGCAAGCACATGTTTAGGGCTAATTCAGAGGCCAAAGCATAATAAAAAAATTACGTATTTGTTTGCATGTGCAGTTACTATCCATAATAATTTCATCGAGTGCTTCGAATGGGTTGATTGATCCGGGACGAAAATTATAATACAAACTCATAGCTATCGAATTACATGCAATGCTCAAATGAAATTAAGAACACAAGTAATTGAAAAATGTCAGCTAATAACAGACAGAAATTCTTGCCTCAACAAGTCAATGGTTTCAGTCTTACAAAACAAAATTGCGGGCAAGTCCGGATCTCACCAAAAAGGAAATATTTCTTTTTCCACGATCTCTAAAAAAGTTAGAAAATTTCTTCGAACTAACAAATACTAACATAAACAAGTTTAAAGGGGATATCAACCTCAAATTTAATAGTCTTGCTTCTTTTAGCCTAGAGATATTTCGAAACAGCAAAGGTAAAGAAGTCGGCTTGAAGAAGAAGACAGGAGACGGCTAAGCGAGCGGCTGGGAGAGCGACACGTGGCGGAGGAGAGGATGAGAGAGAAACACTGCGAACTCGAAGTCCGACAAGGAGGAGATCGGAGAGAGGCACAAGGTGATGTCTGGTGACGGCGCGATGAGAGGCAAGTGGAAAAGCAAAGAGAGGTACTAAATCACCAAAGAAGATCGGAAAGCAAAGAGAGAAACAAAAAGGAGAGAATCCGCTATATAAAAAAGCAGATTCAACACTACATAACTCTTTTCTTTTTTTTCTTTTGATAAAGGTATCCCTAAAAAGAGAGACCGGTTTTTATTATTTTCCGAAAGTAAATTTATAAAATGATGAGCCAGTATTCTCAAACCGTACCGTGCCGTGCCGAAACACGGCGTGCCGCGGCACGGTATAGGAGGTGAAAATTTGTTTTTGCCGTGCGTGCTGTGCCGTGCCAAAAATGGGGAGATGGCGGCACGGCACGGATAAGGCACAGCGTGCTATACGTGCCGTGCTAAACGTGACGTGTCTTAACCGTACCGTGCCGTGTCGAGTTGACACGCCGTGCTACACGTGCCTTAACCATGCTAAACGTGTTTGGTGGGAAAAAATTAAAAAAAATCGAACAAAATTGAAAAAAAAATCGAAAAAATCTTTAAAAATATAAAAAATCAAAATTTTAAATTTCTTTGCTGCTAAAAAATAAAACAAATAATTGAAAAAAATAATATTTTTGTAAAAATAGCCAAAAAATTAGAAAAATCCGAATTTTTTTTTAAAAAATCCGAAAATTATTTTTGAAAAATTTCAAAAAAATTATTTACAAAATTCAAAAATTATTTACGTGCCTTAACCTAAAAAATTAAACAAAAAATTGGAAAAATATAATTTTTTTTGTAAAAATAGCCAAAAAATTAGAAAAATCCGAAATTTTTTTTAAAAAATCCGAAAATTATTTTTGAAAAATTTGAAAAAATTATTTACAAAATTCAAAAATTATTTACGTGCCTTAACCTAAAAAATTAAACAAACAATTGGAAAAAAATAATAGTTTTGTAAAAATAGCCAATAAATTAGAAAAATCCGAATTTATTTTTAAAAATTCCGAAAATTATTTTTTAAAAATTTGAAAAAATTATTTACAAAATTCAAAAATTATTTACAAAATTTAAAAATATACAAAATTCAAAAATTTTAAATTTATTTATTGCTAAAAATAGTAAACAAATAATTGGAAAAAAAATAATATTTTTGTAAAAATTGCCCAAAAATTAGAAAAATCCGAAATGCGTATGAAATATGAAAGCTCAGTTGAGACTTGAGAGAATGATATTGAGAAAAGAGATTGTGTTGTTTGAATGAAATGAGTTTGATTGAATATGAGAGTATTTATAGATGAATTATAGTGTGAAAATTACAAAAATAACCTTCAAATATAACCGTTAATAACTGTTCAGGGGGTATTTTCGTCATTTCCATCAATTTACAATTTTACCCCTGAATATAGCCGTTTATAGATGTTAAATGAGGGTATTTTGGTCATTTTCTTATTTTAAATTTGAATTTTAAATTAAAATGTGTTTATTGGGGTAAATTATTTAGGGGGTGTTTAACAATGCTAAAGAGAGGAGATACGGCGGGGTACACAAATTGGGGGATATATATCATATTATCCTATTTTTTAATCCCTTTTCAAAATCCCTCCAAAAAATTTACAAAATCAATCGTCCGATCAACATCCAACGGCCCACAATCCATGCATACTATGCTTATCTGTGCTAACCGTGCTAAACGTGCCTACCCGTGCCTACCCGTGCCTACGTGTGCCTACACGTGCCGTGCCTAAACCGTGCATATCCGTGCCTACCCGTGCCTAACCGTGCTAACCCTATCCCGTGCCTATTCGTGCCTACGCGTGTCCCCGTGCCGTGCCTATGCGTGTCCCGTGCCGTGTCGCCTCCCTTATCCGTACATGCCGTGCCGTATCTACAGTAAAAAAAACTGAACACGATACGGATAACGGTACGGCACGCGACACGCATAACACGGCACGCGTTGACACGCCGTGCCGTGCCGTGTCATCTCCGACACATGCCGTACCGTACCTTGACACGCCGTACTGTTTTTTATTCCCTAGCCAGAGAGGAACCAACACTACACACTGCCTCACTAATAGACCACAATACTGTCAAATAAACAACATGAAGGGACCCACCAGATGCACCAAATAGAACAGAGTAAAAATAGAGACGGATGTATGATGATGATTAGGTTACATCGATAATTATAAAATTAAATTTTAAATAATTATTTATTAAATTTTTAAATAATTAATTAATTAATTAGATATTTTATATATATGATATTATACTGATATATAAAAAAATTACATTATTTTAATTTTATTTTGATATACATCAAATATAAATAAATATTAACAGATCAAATTTTATAATTTACTTCACTCTTATAATGACCACCGGAACAAAATTAAAATTTAATAATTATATATATATATATTATTGATATGTATTATAATATATCTAACTATTTATATATATTAATTAATATACAAATAATAAAATAAATATCATAAATGATAATCATGACCAAGTAAAAATATTACACCGTGTCCGTCAAATAAAATCATTGGAGAGAGATAGATAGATAGACGCCAACTCCAAGATCAAAGCCGACAAATTAAATTTCGTACACCAGACCACAATACGGACCCACTGTACAGAGTGAAATAAAGGCAACACTGTAAGAAGAAAATAGACCGCGTCCAGACAAAACTTAAACCATCGCATACATCATCAAGCGACGTCAGCACGAAAAGCCTCGGCCTTAGATTTGAAATCAAACGGTCAACATTCAGAGGAAAACACTACTCACCTAGTACTATTTCAAATTTAGGAGATATAATTACGGATATAAATTGATGAATTATTTAATTAAGTTTGTAAAACCTGCGATATGATCTCTGTGCAAATGCTTTGCAAATTAGTCATAATATTTATAGAAATTATTTGATTTATATTTTTAAATTTTTTTGAAAGGAAATAATAAGCAAACAATTTATATAAATTGTTCGCTAATTTTATATTGTACAAAGGAATTGGAGAAGTTTATATTTGGATTAGACTATGAAAACTGTAAGCACTGATGCTGCATATTTAAATAACATGGGAGTTCGAATTAGTGAAACGAGAAAAGAATTTATTGATCAGTATATAAATTTTTTAATGAGAAATTATTGATAATATTTTAATTTGACAATATAAGTAATCATAGAAAAATAATTTTTAATTTTTAATCTGATGAATAAAATAAAAGAGGGTTCAAATGTTTCTATTTTTTGTGTCTCCATTTTTAAAATTTCAATGACTCAAATTTCAAAGTTAAAATGTCAAAACGACATCATTATACGTGGAATAAAGCTAGCGTGTTCGTAGAAGTATGAAGCCCTTCGATGCTCCTAATTCAAAAACATATAAAATTGATTTCAAATGAAAAATTCAAGTTACTCAATAAATTCTTCATATCAAAATCCTATAACATGCTGAAATTTTCAATTTTCAGGGTTTTCTAACTATTTGTGATATATATCATCTTTTTATGCACATGTAAAAAATTATAATATTTTAAACATTATTTTACTTAACATCAAGAGTTTATAAAAAATATAATAATATGGATAATTTCTAAACATTAATTTCTTAACTATTGATTTATATAAAATAAAAGTAAAAAATTCAATTAATTTTTATATGCACCAAGAGAAAATAATGTACATAACATCTAATGATTTTATTTTATTATTTGAGTTTTATAAAATTTTGTTATTAGAAATTAAAAGTGAAGACATGATAAAAGCATGAAACAGGAAGGTATTCATCACTTATATTTTTCTCCGTATATAATTTATTCATCTTTTGTATTAAAAATCATATAAAATTTACTAATTAGATGTACATAAACCCTAAACTCTAAACCCTAAACCTTAAACCCTAATTATATACCGGGGAATATTCTCAAATATCCATCTAGCATGTCCAATTTCATATTGGGTCATTAACTTGCACCAGGGTCCAGGATTATTGATCCAGAAGTTGTGCAAATCATCACAGAAATTTGAACCAAGTACACTACAAAATTACAAAACCACCCAATAAAAGATAAGATAGGCCCTGAGGCCCAGCACGAAATTCGTTGCACCAATTGTTGCATATATCGACGCCACAGAGAAGCACAGTGGCATAGCGTCCGCGAGCTCATATCCTCTGCAGCGCTGCACCGTGCATTAGAGAATATTATCCGTCCGATCTTATTAAGATTTAGGCCAAACAAATCTCAAAAAATACCCCTATAATCCATCCGTTCGTTTGTCGTGCAGTACAGTACTGCGTAGCAGAAGATCAAAACTCGTCAGCAACGGGAAATTTGGTTAAGTTCCATTAATTTAAGTCTCTCTCTCTCTCTCTCTCGTGCTTCTTCCACTATCTCCGCTTCTAATTCCTGAAAGGCGATCTCATATGAGACCCTTGCTTGCTGCTCCTATCAAATTCCTCCTCCCTTTTCCACATGATCTCGTCGCTACATGATGCGACCGTACCAACACCTCCTACCTCGTTTCCGCTCCTCATCTCGCCGTCTCCGCCGCTCCAATCTCAAGGTAGCCACCTTCTCTAAAACCCTTACGATAACCCCATTGTTGAGTGTTGACCTTGACACCTTCCTTTTCTTATTGATTTGTTTGTTGTTTTAAGGGATCGAATGGACTTCTTAGATACAGCATATCCATCATTGGTTTCGTCTTTGCCATGTTCTGTCTATACTCCACTGTGAACCTCCATCATGAGAAAAATTTCGATGATGGGAGATTGAATGGAGATTCTGGGATGGTGAAAGTTACGATCTTTTCGGCTCTACGACCCATGGTTTCTTCGAACGGATCAAACTTGACATGGGCCAGACAGAAGCTGGCTGTGCAGTCATGGCTTGCACTTTCTGACAAAGTAGACGTGGTTCTTTTTGGGAAACATCCTTCAATTGACGTATTGAAGGAAGAATTCGGTTCGAGGGTCACGATTGAGCAGGCGATTGATTTCACGTATGACCTACTTTTTTCTTATTTTCGGTACCAGTAGATTGCTTGTATTTTTTGAAGTTCCAAAATTTTAAAGTTGGGTGGTTTATGATTGCATTAAGTTGCTAAATTTAGCTTATTGTAGATTTTTAGTAGTGATAATTGTTGGATTTAGCTTATCAAATCATACTGTTGCTGCTGCTACTTCCAATTTTTTTTTCCATCTAGTTAGTTGTTAAAAAAATGCATTTTTTCATACATGAAGTAAGCTAATTGCGGACATTTTGGATATCATAAAATAATTATTGTTTTTTCTAGAAAGCTACTAGAATTGAGATTTTGAAATTGATTGGATTAGAAAAATGGCAAATAAGTAGTAACTTATGCTATCTTTTTATTAGGTTTTTGGGAACCCCGTTCTTTCATTCGATGGTTGCAAGAGCTCAAGCTATTAATTCTGACATTTCAATGCTGATCGACTCAGAGACTGTTCTCTTGTCTGAAATTCTTGACGCCTTAACCTCTATTCAAAAACTTAGCAAAGATTGGTTTGTTTTCTCATTCACGCCCAACATTCTTAACTTTGAATACCAGTTAGCTGGCGGTGGACATAACTGGTTTCGACATGATGGTAGGATGATAAAACCTAAGAAGGTACCATAGATTATCAAATTTAGAAAACAAATCTAGATATCGGAAACATGGTTTGGGTGAACCGGATTTGGTCATGTTGGGCTCAGGATAATTGTATGTACCAATTTCTTGAAAGCAATACTTTCAGTCTCCTTTTCGGTTTCAACTCAGTCAGGTTTTAGTTCAATTAAGGTATTGGGTCATTACTTATTAGAGCTTGATTTTTCAGTTGGTTAAGTTCAGTTGGCTTAATTTACGGGTTAGATGGATTTTGGAGTCTGAGAGGATGGAAGTTTGCTTGATTCAAAATTCGGGTCTGACCTGAATATGAATTTGTTGCTTTGATGGTTGGTTCAGGCTCAGATTGGGTGAAGGTTCTTGTTAGGCCAAGTTAAAACTGATATTCCATTTCGGTCAGGTTTTGCCAGATCTATAACAAGACAAACTAAATGTCTGATTGTACATTTCATGTGAAACACTCTCTTTTTTCTGACCAGTTGCAGGAAGCTTTATTTAAACAATCAGAAGTGAGAAATTGTGGAGAGAGACTCTTAATGGCATGGAATAATCCAAAATTTCCCTTATTTCATGGTGTGGTACCTCCCTTTTTGTATGGCAAAGGGTTTCATGAATTATGGCTGATAAATGAGATTGTGTCATCTGAAATAAGAACAGTTTTCGATGCAAGTAATTTATGTTTCAGCTTTTACCCTGAAAATCTTGGCACATTGTCTAGCAAGTTTCCGGAAGGTCACACTATTGGGGGTAAAGGAACTTGGGAGTATCATAACAATCTTCATCTTGCAATATTTTACGGGTCCATTTATTTCTGCAAAAGCTTTCTTCATAATGCCCCTTATGAAATTTTGAAATCTTCTGGGCAATATTATTTTTTGAACAAAGAGAAAGGCCACATTCTATCTCAAGGAACTAAAGGAAAGAGAGACTTGTTTTTGTCAGGATGTAATAAGGAGAAGAACAAATGTTCTCTGAGGCAATTTGATAACTTGACTATGGAAATGCCAACACAAAATGAATATAATTTTACTTTGGAGAGGCTTCTACAAATTACAGCTGATGAGGACAAGTTGGTAATTCTTGGCATCTCTGGAGAGAGTTATAGGGATATGCTTATGAGTTGGGTATGTAGGTTGAGGTACCTTGGTATAACAAACTTTCTGGTATATGCTCTTGATCCAGAGACATATGAGTTTTCTATATTACAGGTAGATGTTTTTATTTGGGCACTTTATCTAGCTAGCTTTGTACCGATACTGCCTGAATGTACAAACTATGCAAAAAAAGCCAAATACACCCAAATAAATAACAAATGATTGGTAATGATTACTAGAACTGGTTTCTGTTCGTTTCTTGTACATGACCAAATTTAATGCATCTATTTCCTCCAATGGCCTACTGGTGAGAACATTATTCTAATTTCTGAGCTTTTATTTAGCTCTAATACAGTTAAAACAATTCTCATACCAATTGAAATTTATGATTAATATTTTAGGCACCTCTTAAGAAAATTCTTCTTTACATAAATTTAACATGAACACACATAATAGGGGTTACCAGTCTTTATGGATGCACACTTCCCGAGGAACATCAGCTTTGATAACTGCCACTTTGGGACTGAGTGTTTCCAAAGGGTTACGAAGGTGAAATCTCGAATGGTTTTGAAGATACTAAAACTAGGTTACAATGTTTTGTTGAGTGATGCTGATGTTTACTGGTTTCGAAATCCACTGCCGTATCTCTCTTCATTTGGACCTGGCGTTCTTATGGCACAGTCAGATGAATTCAATGAAACAGGTATGGTCCTGTGCTTCGTTTTACATGGCTCTTTTTTTATAACTTGTATTTGTGGTTAAGAGTTCCCTGTTTGGCTAATTTTAAGAGTTAGTGATGATGAAGTCAAAAATAATACTTAGGTCTCATGCTGTTGCTGTAGTATCTTGAAAAACACAAAGCTGTATATAATTATTTAATCTAATAGGTTTACAATTTTGGATCTGGTATTCTCAATGCCAATCCATACTCTGATCTGAAAAATAATCTAATGATTTTCTCACATAACAATTTCATAGTGCCGATAAACTTACCACGTCGACTCAATTCTGGTTTCTACTTTGCTCGATCAGACCCAATTACGATAGCAGCAATAGAATTAGTAGTAAAGCATGCATCCTCCTCCAACCTATCAGAGCAGCCAAGTTTCTATGATGTTTTATGCGGGGAAGGTGGTTCTAACCGTGTTGGCGATGATAGATGCGTTGAACCAAGGACTAACCTGACCGTGGTCTTTTTGGACCGAGATTTGTTCCCTAACGGAGCATATAAGGGAATTTGGGAGAAGCGAAATGTCAGGTCTGCGTGTATGAATCTAGGATGTTTTGTTTTGCATAACAATTGGATTAGCGGGAGGAAGAGGAAGCTGGAGAGACAAATGGCCTCTGGTTTATGGGATTATGATCCAACTTCAAGATTGTGCGTTCTGAATTGGAGCAATGTTGGGGTTCTTTCTGATTATTCATACTAATTGGTCTTCCATTTTTTTCTTGTTTTGGGGTATATTAATGACATATTACAAGTTTACAACTGACAAGGTCAGATAAAAGGTGCATAGGATATAGGGTTAGATCAAAATTTCTCTTCTTGACTTTGCAATTGCCAATGTTTTATTACAGAAGACAGGTAGCTTTTATGTATTTAGTTTTAGTTGATTCATTTTGTAATGATCAAGCTTGTGCTTGTCAACATCTTCTTAATACAAGTGTTAATGGATGAAGTAATGAAAATTTTATGATATTTCTATAGGAACATAATACAATCACATGGATCATCTATCTAAATTTATGACTGTTCTTATTATGGGTTGCGCTTATTTTTGGTAATTGGTATTGAGCTGAAACTACGCTGAAGAGCCGGAAATCGGAGGGGTTTCAAATTAATTTTTGTGGTTTTGAAAGTGTACACACGTTGCAACCTAGTAATCATCTCTTTTTCTCAAACCTATGTAAACATCCCTTAATCTTCACCTAAATAGAAGAAAAGAGGGAAAAGATTAAAAAAAAATCCAACAAAATAATGAACGAAGGCATGAAGCTATCTCTTAACACTAATTAGCAGCTATAGTATGATGAGTTCCCTTCCCATGAAGAATTCCCAGGTAACAACTGAGGTGGCATTTTGAATTCTGGCTTCCGCCACGGCAAAGATGGCAGCGGGGCTGTCCCCTCGAGCATCCTCAGAACCCTTCTCATGCTAGGCCTCTGCAAGCTGTCAGGGTAAGAACAGGCCAGCCCCACAAGCAGAATTCTAACAATCTCCACTTTTTCAAACCTCCCTTCGAGCTGGGGGTCGGCTGCCTCGGCCAACCTCCTTCGGGCCCGCATTGCCCATACCCAGTTGACCAGATGAGTAGTTCCCTCCATTGGCCGCCGCCCTGTTGCCACCTCCAGTGCCACCACACCAAAGCTATACACATCCGACTCTTCTGTTGCCAGACCAGTTAGCACGTACTCTGGAGCCATGTAGCCTGGTGTGCCTACTACTGCCGTCGGCTGAGGCTCGGTCCCATGGCTGTTCAACTGTGCAAGGCCGAGGTCTCCGATGCGTGCATTGAAACCAGCATCAAGCAAGATATTGCTCGCCTTCACATCACGGTGTAGGATCTTTCGGTCACACCCAAAATGGAGGAAATCAAGCCCCATTGCAATTCCTGTTATAATTTTCTTACGCTGACGCCAGGATAACGGTGCACGATTCCCATGCAAGGCGTCATATAGAGTTCCATTCGGCATGTACTCATAGACCAGCATAAGGTCTTCACCGTCACGGCACCAACCTGTGAGCGGGACAAGGTTCCGGTGCTGACAACTGGCAAGAATTGCAGCCACCTCGGAAGCAAACATGTGGCTGTACCGACCAGCCTGGGCGAAGCGCTTCACCGCTACTTTCGAGCCAGAAGAAAGCGTGCCTTCATACACTGTTGCCGTGCTACCCCGACCAAGAATCTTTTGCCGGTTGAAGCCATTTGTTGCAGCCATTATCTCCTCCATGGAAATCCGTCCAGGTATATTCCCCAATTCATCTTCTATTTCAGGGTCATCCTCTTCGTACCGCTTCTTCAATCCCAAAGGTGGCTGCTCTTTCGTGGCACACCATTCAGAGATTAGTAAAGGATTACACCTGACAGTTGCAATTAGTAATCCTACTAGCAAGAGAGCAAGCACAAATAGAGCACCCAAGACCAGGCCTGCTATTTTCCGTTTTCGCTTGGTATTTGGTCGGAACGGCTCAGCTATATCTATATCAGGTTCATCCTCGTGAGAGTCGAGGAAGCCATCACTGCCAGTATTCACTGAGGAAAACAATGGTGAAGAGTTGCCAGTGGGTGATGCGGAGTAGTACGTAGTGGTATTAAGGCCGTAGGTACGAAAGCTCCAACGGTTGATTAAGTGAAGAGCAGTGCCGGGGCCATTTGAGGCCGAGAATCCTACATACATGAACTCATGTACCAGTCCTGAGAGGTCAAGTCCAGCTACAAGCAGGGGATTTGCTGGTCGGTGCTTTGAATTATAGCTCAGCCATACCTGTAATTCCTTATCTTGTGAGTGGTACTCGACCCATGCTGTCATGGGGACCCCTTTTTTGAGGTCAAGATCGGCCGAAAGTGCACTGGAAGAGGCGGAGGAGAAAATGCTACATGCATCCACTGCCACATGGTTGTCATCAAGATCACGAAGCACCGCATCAAGATTCGTGTCAAACTCCATGGCTATGGCTGAATGTTCACTTGTACAATCTGTTCCTGGGCTGAAGAGGCCGAAGAAACCATTAGATGAGCCAACAAACAATGGATCGGAGGTGATGAGGAATGCAAGGCCATCACCAAAGGAAGGAGACGGGATAATGGAGAAGGTGAAACGGGTCGAGAAGGAGGCAGTTTCATGAGTTACTGGGTCAAGAAAGCGTATAGGTGCAGAGTAGAGAGCACGGCCAGCATGGGACCCACTGCTAGCGTTCAGGCTCGTCAGACTGATGCTGCTGTTGAGTAGAGAGGCATCACCTAGGAGCGTTATGTTGGAGGTCCAAGAAATGCGGCTGCGTGTGAAAGTGGCGGTGGAGAGCGAGGGGTAAGAGAGGAGGAGGAGGTACAGAAGAAGTAACATCTGTTTTCAGTACATGGGTAAAGATTCAAGAATGGTGGTGGTGTAGCAATGTACTAATGCTGGAGGGGATGGAGGAATCAAGATTGGCTGTGAATGCGACAGCAATAAATCAAGAATGAGGGAGAAACAGAGAATGTAGGCATGCTGGAAAGAGGACGTGGCAAAGGATTGAAGAGATACGACTCGTCTATTAGGCGTCCATCACTTACAAGTGACAATCGATTAAACGGAGTGAAGCAAGAATGAATGAGCTTTAAGCTCATCAAAATTTTTGATAAGATAACTAAAAATTTTTTCAAATCCATTTTAAATGATAAATTTAAATTTTTCAATAAATTTTTTATATTAAAATCTCATAGGATATTGAAATATTCTATTTTAAGAATTTTCTAATTATTTTTTTCAGAATTTTAAAATAATAATAAAATAATGAATGTTTACGCATGAAAATAATCATTTTTGAAAATATAAAATAAATAGTTAGAAAATTTTAAAAATAAAAAATTTTAATATCCTATAAAAATTTAAAATAATAGAGCAAATTGAACTTATTATTTAAAATCGATTCTATAAATTTCAAATTAAGCTCATAAACTCATCTTAGATTTACTCCGATTAAATGAACCCATCTTGTTACCTTGAGGAAGTCTAAACTCAAAATTGGTCCTATTAAATTTTGGTGCTTCTTCAGGCCCATTGAACTTCAACGACAGTATCAGATCCATAATAGGCTTTCAGTTTTTTCCTTTTTTTTTCTTTATCTCAATTTCTCAATTTCGAAAAATCGCCTTCCCCTTCAGTTTCCCATTCTGGCTTCCCCCATCGAGCCTCTTTCCAATCCAGCCATGGCGTCGGAACCAGAGGGCATCACCGCGCTCTTCTCCATGTACGACGACGACGACGACGAGGAAGAAGAGGAAAACGATTACTCATCCGATCGGCCAACCCGCCCTCCTTCGAATCGAACCTCTTCTCCTAGGTCTCCTCTCCAACCCGACGAACCCTCGTCGGATCATAAAACCCTAATTAGCCCCCTTCCACCTACCCCCTCGCAGATTCGCTCGTCGTTATCTCCTCGGGCTCCGTCTCCTGGCCTCTCTCCAGGACCGAAGTTCACTGATCGGTCGAGATGGAGGAAAAGAGCGCTTGGGATTGTGGACTATGGGCATGATGAGATGGCAGTGTCTCCTGAGCACGATGTGAGGGATTCTCATTTTTGAATATTTTCCGCAAATTTTAATAGTTCCAATTATATTTATGTCAATTTCAGTCAATGACTGTTGTTTGGTTTACTAAAAGCAAAGTAGCATCTGCAGTGATATTGCATTATGCTATTATTAGATTGGTTTTTGAATTGTACATGTAATTGAAGTCAAGTTTGTAAGAATATTCTGATATTATTTAAAGTTGCTGTTTCTGACAACATTAGGTATTGTAAGTTTTAGAATCTGTGGTCTTTATCGCTTGATGGGAATAATGTTATATCTTTCAATTGTTGAGAAATAAAAGTTGCAATGGTCTTTGTCTATATACATTTAACTAGTATTTTATTGTGTATACTTTTTTGCCTGCTGGTAATTCACAGGAAGGCGAAAGAACTTCAACTGGTACAGCTCACATGTTTAGAGAAGACATGCAGAATACCGGTTCTCCAATTGCTGACAATCTTGAGAAATCTAAATCAGATGCTAGTATGGCAGTAGACATTGCTGGATCAGATCATGAAATGACCCAAGCTGAAGAAACTGGTACAAATTCTGCTGATACACAGAATGATGATCTGTTAACCCGCTTTCTTGGTCCACCTTTGACGACCAAATGCTCTGAAGAGCTACAGGTTATTTCCATAGGCTAATTTGACTTCTTGAGAAACATTTCATCAGGTCTTTTGTAAATTATAGCCTGATATTTGTATTTTTCTTGATTGAATTCAGTTTGTATCCCCAAATATTATGTGACAGTTGCATGAGTTTATTATGTTATGTGTACGGGAGAGAGGGGCGAATGAGAATTCTGTTTTCATCTCACAACAATATAGACAAGCACTTATGACTGTTAAAACCACTAAATCCAAATCAAAAGGAAAGAAAATTAAATAAATTACAAAGGTGGATTTCCTTTTGAATTTTCCTATTATTAAGCAATTCTGCACGCTATCTATGAAAAGGAGCCCATGTGGGATATGTTCAAGTTCGTCAATATATGAAATGTATCATTTTTCCCATCACAATAGTCTTATTGTTTACTTGTACTGCAAATATGTTGAAGTGATGTATGTTAGTTACAGAGCTTGAGAACTATTAGATCTTACATGCAGATATTGTAAAATATAGGGTGTAACTTTCAAAATGTTTCTGCACTTAGGCACTGTGCATGATGATAAGGTTCTTGTTCTTTGGAAAACAATGAACCACAAACTAATAAATTTTCTTTATCTCATTTTAACGGCTATTTTTTTTTCTGTTTGTTTCAGCAAAAAATAAATAGGTTTCTGGCATACAGGAGAGTTGGAAGGAGTTTCAATGCAGAAGTTCGCAACAGGAAGGACTACAGGAATCCTGACTTCTTGCAACATGCTGTGAGGTACCAAGACATAGATCAGATTGGAACTTGCTTCAGCAAGGAGGTGTTCGACCCACATGGGTATGACAAGAGCGACTACTATGATGTAATAGGTCCGATTGACATCTTATAATAATCATTTTGAGTAATATGGTGTAATCCCCTTGGTACTTCTATACCTGTACCCGACATTTTTGTGTGAATGCTCTATGGCAATGGAAAATCACCGATTGCATATACTATATCAATTTTAGTTTCAATGTAAACATGGATTCCAGTGTAGCCAGAGGAAAAGAATAGGACTAGATTGGAACAAGATATTATTATGAAAAGTTTATGATATACCAAGGGTTATTCATGAAATGGGCTATATTGTTCTGTGATACTATCCTAATTTTAACTTAAAGAACTGAACTGGCCCCAGATCACCCCACCAGAAATGTATCAACTGGGTTTTTGTGTAAATTGCACAGTTGTGGATTGTATCATGGGTCACTACTACTGGTGCTGAACCTGATTGGTGCACGGTAAAGTGGTGCCATACCTGATTGATGCATAGTAGAATGGTATTGTTCCTGATTGATGCTTGGTACAATTGTATTGAAGAGACATAAAATTTGTATGCAAGTTTTGTATTCTATTCAAAATCATTCTCGTACACAAGAACCTTATTAAGTGATATTTTTAGTAGAGGCTGATATGAAGAGAGAACAAGAAAGAAAGCAGGAGGAGCGAAAGAAAAGCCCAAAAGTTGATTTTGTTCCTGGAGGTATTCAACCACCTGTAGTTGTGCCAATTCTCAAAACAAGTGCAATTCCATGTACTAACTTTAACTTAGCTCAAAAAATCTCCCTTTTTTCTCATTCCCCTGGTGTGAAAATACCCTGATGTTATTTTCTATTCTTTTTTTTTTTTACCTTAAGGTAACTTTAGGGTTGGTTAAAATATTTGTTGGAATTTTGCTTTAATAGCAGTTATTTTGTGGTGCAGCTTCTAGCGCCTTGCCACCAGCTCCTCCAACTGGAGATGCAGCTATGAGAGAGACGAGACACAAGAAATCCAAATGGGATAAGGTTATTTTCACCAAAACCAAGAACTTCACTTCTTGGTACAAATTTTAGTGCCTTACAAAGTCCTTTTATTGAGACCTTTTTTTGCTTATTTTAGGTCGAAGGGGATGTGACGAATTCTGTACTTCCCACTGGGGCTGCTGCAGTTTTAAGTCAATCTGCTGTTGGTGGCGGCTACAGTGGCTTTGCGTAAGTTTTAGCTTTGATGTTTCTAAATTCTAATTTCAACAAGGATTACTGTATTGAGATTTAATACAGATGATAACGGTACTCATCTGATCTTGTTTTTTGGGTCTTGCTTCCTTTTTATCATCTGTAAAATATTCTCGGTTTTTTTGCTACTAAAATGTGTTTGCCAAATTGACACTTCTACATCAGAACTTTTATGTTCGAGGATTCTATGAGACTTAGCTCAGTTATCGGTTTCTATATAATTATTATGTACTGGTAATTGCATCTGTTGGTTAGTTTTATGTTTACCTTTGTTGATTGAATAAATTTCTTTCTTTTTTGTTTTTGACTTCCTTTCAGTAAATCTTATTCACCAAATTTGTTCTTTTTCCTTCTCCAATTTCAGGCAACAAAAGCGAAAGGAAGCTGAAGAGAAAAAGACCAATGATAAGAAATCTGAAAAAAGATCTTGAGTTGCACTTGACTTCCTACTAGAGTTCAAAGTGCAGCCTGTTTAGTAAAGCACGGTTATTTTAGCTAGGATTTAACTTCTTAAATATAAGTATTAGTAAATCTTCACTTTCAGTTGAATTTAACTTCTTAAAGTAGGTTGCCTATTGTTGAATTTAGTGGAGAAGAAACATAAATGCTGAGATGATTTTTGAAGTTCGAGGATGCTCTTGCAGCAACTGTGCTCAAATTTCAAAGGTGATGTGAAAATTTTTGCTGTGGTTTATATTGTTAGCATTCCAAAAATTTCATCATATGAAGTCATGATAATTAAAATTTAAATTATTCATAATTTGCACTGCAGTTGGTTTAGCTAGAAATTATAGATTGAGAACCTCTGTTATCTCCGCCTGCTTTTCATATAATCAACAAAAATAATTTATTCTGAATTTCGTCAGAATTATGTTGTCAATATCGAGCTTTTAACTGTTGAAGCGTCGTAGATTTCTTGATATAAAAAGCATTAATATGATTTGGATAAAGTTATTTTGGTTGGTTCATATCTTTTACCAACTTGGGAAGTCAAGATCAATCAATGTACTTCCATTATCCCTCAAGTTGGGCCGAAAGTCTTGGAATATCTCCAATTTTTTTAACTGATTTCATCATCATAATATATAAGCTTACATGAGCAACGGGCCTACTTATCTTGATTATAATCCTTTCACTGTTTTCTTGATACCTCGGAATCTACTTTTTTGTTTAGTGTTTACTTGTCTTTTGTCTTTATCTCCATTTCATTATTCCTAATGAAACAAACTTGACTTATATATGTTGATCCGGCCTTCACTAAGAAAAAAAAAATGTAACGATTTCAGTTCGGAACGGGTAATTTTTGTACATATCTGATAAGGAAAATATTATGGAGATATCGTCGTTAATACGAGCTTTATTATATATATTAAATGAGTTATTATGCATATTAATGATTTTATTATATATAATATTTTTATTATTTAATTTACATATCATTAATATACATAATAACTCATTTAAGTTGTATAATGATAATAATGTACAAAATGAATTTGTATAATAAAGTCAATAATATGCATAATAATTTATTTAAGTTACATAACGATAAAATTGTATAAAATGAATTTGCATAATAAAATCATTAACATGTATAATAACTCGTTTAATATGTATAATTAAGCTCGTATCGATGATGGTATCAACAATTGTATCTGTGTATTACTTCTCATCTCATCTGATAATTATATATACGAAATGAACACAAACGTGAGTGATGATATGTTGTTATCCTACTTATTTAAAATTAGCAAATAATTTAGTAATTCAAGTGGTAGTTAATTAGGATGGTGTTCAAAAGATTATGAATTCAAAACTCTATGTGGCCTTTTGGTAACATGTTGAAAATTAAATTTTAATCCACATTAAGGAACTCATGTTCCGGTAATTTTTATTCGTAAGTGAAAGCTGAGGAGATATGAGGTTTAATTTAGGAGGGGTTCTTTAAAGCATGGGTAGGGATTAAGATTTCGGACAAAATGAGACTAAAAAAAGTGTTCTTAATTAGTCATAAAAGCATATGGTCGGAAGGATTAAATAATTAAAAAAGTTAAAAGGGTTTAAAGAGACGGTTGCTGAACGGTACTTATAGAAACAAAAAAAAAAGGAGGGCATGAGTCCGAACTTCATTCAAAAGAAAAAAAAAACCTTATTCGATAACTAAGAGAGATGAAATTAAATCTTTTGAGAACAGAAATTGTAATCTAGTTGTATTAGGATAATTTTTAGAAAGTTTCCATCCACAATAGATTCTTATCAATTAATGATCCATCATAATGAAAATGAGAACAAACTTTTTTTTAAGTAAATTGAAGAAGTCACTGAAATTAACGATCTATGATAATGATATATTCTTTCACATTAAAGAATCATGATCAATTCAAACAAAAATTAGGCTGGGACTATAATTTGGAGAGGAGAGAAAGTGTAAGAAGGATGGTACGTCTACGTGTCTGTACTTAGAATAAAATACATAAATTTATTAATAGATAAATAAATAAATAAGTAAATACATGAATGAAGAATACCCAAACACATTACATTCGCAAACTAGGATTTGAACAATCAAAGCTCAAACGAATTGATCCAGGGTCTTGGTTGGTTCCATGATTTATTTATTAGGATGAGATCTCTTGACAATATCATATTTTGACAATTTTGACATGCTTATTTATTAATCCGGTCACAGTGTCTTTGGAAATATTTTGGATCTATTGGAGATGTGACCGTCTGTGTAATTGTATGGATTTAACATGTTCAATCATTGTACTCTAAACATGTTTATGTATCTATTATTTTTTTTTAAAATAAGACCCAATATTTATTTATCTTAAATATTTTTTTATAAAGTTTGAATCTACATCTTACTATAAAGAAATTAAATCTGTCATCATTTATGTTATCTCTGCAGTTGCATCTATTATTAGTTGTTGTATCGGTTAAAATTTATCATTTTTTATTTAGTATAGTATTTGAAGTTACCAATGCTGAATCACTAATAATTGATGAATTTATCGGTCCATTAAACAATAGATAGTTGTTATTATGTACTTATCAAAACTTTACAAACTAGAAATTTCTTCATTCAAAAAATCAAACTTAAAATTCGAATGTTTTTGTCCATAATAAAATTCCAATAGCTATGACGAGTTGGATTTTGGCGCTCAGTGATTCAAACACTAGAATTGATTGATTGCAATCAGGAGTTTGGTGCCAATATTTAATTTTCTTCTTCCAATTTTCTTATTAAATTTTCTTTTTAATTTTCTTTATAGGTGCCAAGGAGGAATTATAGATCATTTTAGAGAAAGAAGGGGACCAACTCAATTCCGTATTTTTTTGTTGTTGTATAATTTAAAGTATATGTTCATTTTAATCGTATTTTTTTTAAATAAAAAAAATGATGAGGACAAAGAGGACACCTAATTATTGTGCATTTAATTTAGTTGTCAAGGAAGGTAGATGGAGGTGCATTTTCTTAGAGAATGAACTCGTTGTATATTTGGAAGAAGACCGAGAAAGAGAGAAAAAAGGAAGAGAAGTTGAGAAGGTTATTTTGGTTCAAATATTCTTTTAAAAAATTATTCTTACATTTCAAGTTTTGCGTACCTTATTTACATCCAATATTAAATATAAATATTTTTCAAAAAATATATATTTTGAAATTTAAATTTTGCATTCTAAATTTTATACTCTTTAGTTTCAAATACTTAAGATGTAAAATAAGGGGTACGGATAAGGGGAGCGGTTATCACTTTCTATTTTTTTATTGATATTTTTTTAAATGTTTGGTTATTTAAAATGATACACTTTATAAGCATATAACAAATGAGCTGAAGTTTTGTTGAGTAAATATCTTAATTTCAAGTTTATACAGAAAAAAATTTCAAATTGTAATGTTTTGATGGATACATATTTAATTTCCTCAACATATAAATATTTTTAATATTTAGCTATCTAACTAACAAGTGGAGACATTCAAAAGTTGGATAGTAATTTCAATGTACTTGTTATAAAAACTATATGACATGAAAATAATCCAAAATGGAAATGTCTTAATTTGTACAAAAGGAATGCATCAAAATGCATAAGAAATTTTGAAGGTGTATAGGTTCAAAAATTAAGTAGCTCTACTGATATATTGATAGGATTTAATATGCCTAATTAGGACTTGTATGGTAAAAAGTAAAATAGTGAAAAACTAGATGAATTATTGTGGTAGGTTTGTGAAATAAACTTAGTAAGACGAAGGATAAATGTAAAATTTCGCTTTAATTTCTGTGATGGGAGCATTAATTTTGGTAAGACGTATTATTTGATAATTTTACCAAGAAAAAAACTGCTATAGTAAGATGCTTTATTTTATTTTGAGATTAAAATTATAAATCAGATTAATAAATATATAATATGGACATAGTAAACTTGCTTTCATTGATAGTATTGCATAGCTCATACAATCAGTCTGAAATAGTTTCAGTGTAATTACAAACCAGAAAACAGTATAGGGAACCAAAAAGCACTGAAAATACCACAGTAAGCAATCTAGTATATAGAACATTAACTAACAAATATAACATGAGAGGTAATAATTTTGAAATAATTTTTTTGAAAATCCACAAAAATAGAAAAAAAGTTGAAACATTTTTTTTTAACTTATAGATTGATTTGTGTTTCAAATTTCATACAATTTAAGAGTCATTTGATATTTCATCAAAGATCATTAAACATAAACCGTTATAAATATCATGTAAATTTAATGGTATTTGACAGAATATCAAATAATACTTAAATTACATAAAATTTGAAACACGATCTATTCATAAGTTAAATAATATGTTTATACACATTTTGTTTCTATTTTTTTTTTTTGAAATTATTTAAAAACTCATTATCAAAATCATCAAAATCATAATTGTCAATAAATCCCCATCTATATAACATATATATAGCAACCACTTTGTATGTAAGAGTTCAGAGAGCAATGGAGTTGGTTGAGTTTATCACTTCTTCTATACCAGGTGCAGCAAGTTGGAGATACCATTATTGATACCGTCATCGATACAGACTTGTTTATATATATTAAATGAGTTATTATGCATGTTATTGACTTTATTATGTATAATATTTATATTATTTAACTTAAATACTATTAATATGTATAATAACTTATTTAAGTTATATAATGACAATATTATATAAAATGAATTTGTATAATAAAACTATTAATATGTATTATAACTCATTTAAATTGCATAATGATAATACTGTATAAAATGAGTTTGTATAATAAAATCATTAATATGCATAATAACTCATTTAATGTATATAATTAAGTCTATATCGATGACGATATCAATAAACATATCCTGCAGATATAGAAGAAGTTGGTGCAACAGTTTGAGTAAGAACCGAACACTAATTAAAAAAGAAGTAATAATTGTTTTTGTTAGAAAAATCAATAGATTAGGTCTTATATAATAGGGATTAGATATTTAAAAAGTGATTTGAAAAGAATTTTCAATTGCACATCCTTCGAGATAACATCAAAATTGTCATTAAAAGTTTGTTCATTATAAAAATTCGAAATGTACTCATGAAATCATCATGAATGTTACATTCGAAAAAGAAATATTTGATTCATAATCTTCTTAAAGAATACTTCATCATCGCGTTACTTTTAATGATGCACTTTATAAAAAGAAAATTCAGATTTGATTGCAATGTAACCCAAAGAAATTACAACAATTATTATTTCGAAAAGTAAAATATGCTTTTTTTTAGATGGAGAGAAGGCTATTGTATTCAATTATTCATTGTACCCCCCCCCCCCCCTCCCCAACAATATATCATTAAATATTTTATGCACGGAATTTATATTCTTTTAACTGTATTATTTATCTATATCTTAAATGTATTTATATTTTTTTTATAAAATATTTATATAAAATATTTATATCTTATATTACTAAAATTAAAAATTATGTAAACACTTATGCAATAAAAGTTTTAACTTAAATTTTTCTATAATTATTTAGAAAAGAAAAAATAATAAACGTTTTATATACTAACTTAAAGTACTTACAATTTCAGATATAAATAAATTATTTATTTAATATAAATATATTTTGTATGCAAATAAATAATGCAAAATATAAGATATATGAATAATTTCTCCAAATTTAAATTGAGAGAAGAGAATGTCTAAAATGCTTGGGGGACATGAGAAACCACTTAATTCAAATGATAAATCATGACTTAACTAACAGAAGCAAAATTTAATTAATTATTTTCATACTTAAAAAAAAATACAAGAGAGGGACCATACTAATTTCCAATTTGGGAAACTCTTATGGTGAATGGCTTTCTTCTCAGCAAGCCATTAAAATATTCCTCAAATTCAAACTTGTGAAATCATCAGTTCTTGAATCTTGCCTCTTGGCAATATTGAAAATAACTTGCAAATATTATAAATACTAAGTGTTGATTTGCAAAGGAGTCCCCAATTTTTTTGGTCTAATAATACAGAAGCTTGAATAGGTTGAAAACTTGTAATTCAAACCAAAACACATTTTCTTTAAAAAATACAAAAGATCATACTCATTGTTCCCTAACACATTTATGTAATATTATTCTATTATTCAACAACCAAGTTATTGGTCCGTAAACAATGTCACGGATACATTTATATTGTATTATATATAGTGAGCTCATAGTATATATACACATCAGATAGAACATAGTTGGTGAATATTTTCCACAAACTTTCTAGTGATGAAATTTTATGATTTTTTGTTTCATTTTTTCTCATTTTTCGCTTTTGTATTATTATTAGATAAATAAAAAAGTTGAAATTTCAGTCAGAGACTTGATTGACATAAATCCGGCGCGTATTTAATGCCACTTACTCAGTGGGTCAGTCCCCAAAGCTGCCTTCAGTCACTAAACCCAAGCCCAGCCACAAACGACAATTCCCAACGGTAACATTTTCCTTACTGTTGCCAATTTTATTTGGGCCCTGTTAACCCTGGTGCAGGAGGGGGGCATTTTCGTCATGAAAAAAAACCAACGGACCAATTTCCAGATTCTGATACGCTGCTGACTGGGTCCGATCTTTTCTACAATCATTGCATGTGATCATTCTTAGAATCCCTTGTTTATATATATTCTTTACACTTGGCGGAAATGACGATTGTATGGTATTCTACTGTAATTGATTCTAGAGAATTTGAAACGCACAGAGGAGAGAGAGGTGGTGTGAATTACGAGAGAAAGAAAAGCGCCTCCAGCATAAAAGAGGAGATGAAGAGTGTGGGTTACTAGGTTGCAAGTGCATTCTCTCTCTTTACCTCTCTCTCTCTCTCTCTCTCTCTCTCTCTCTCTCTCTCTCAGAGGCCCCTTTTGATCTTCTTTTTATCCCCACACCTTTCTACAAAATTATTCTCTCCCCATCCATCCATCTTTTCCTTTTCTCGCCATAATTTATTCTTTCTTTTTGGTATTATTCTTTCGGTCTGGACATTCGCCCAAACAAATTGACACTTACAACCGAGAAATTTTCTCTCAATCACGATCCCGTTTTGATCCAGATATGGCTGATGCGAAACCAGAGGAGATTGGCCATCATCCACCCATGGATCAGCTCCAAGGGTTTGAATATTGCATAGATTCCAATCCGTCCTGGGGTATATGTCAAATTTCTTCCTCTTTCGCTTGATGATTCAGTTTCAAGAGCTGTAATCTGAGTTATTATTGTGTTATTTATTCTGATTCTTTTACTGATTTAGGGGAAGCGATTGCTCTGGGGTTTCAGCACTATATACTGTCTCTTGGAACTGCTGTGATTATTCCGAGCTTGCTCGTACCCCGCATGGGTGGAACTGATGTAAGCACATTGTTTCTAGTTTCCAGCACTTGTTAATAATCTTACTTTAAATAGGCTAAGATTAAATAAAGCTAATTTGGAATATAAACACTCTCTTATTGTAACTTACATTATTTTTTCAAAAAAAAAATTAAAGATAACAAGTAAGAAGTTTAGTTTATTTTCATTATTTTCAATTATAGAATCAATAAGACCAAATTAGAATTATTGAGCATCAATGAAACATCTGCTTTTTGTTAGTTCTTTGTTTATTACGGACTTGTTCTTACAAAATTCTGACAACAAATAGTGACTACATTGGATCATTATCTTCAATGCTTAGTTGCATTGCTTGAAACAAGCCTTGATTACTCTGTGATAGCTAAAAGTTCTACTATTATAATAATTAACAAGCGTGGGTCGAATGTAGGATGACAAGGTCAGGGTGGTTCAGACATTGCTGTTTGTTACCGGAATAAACACACTCCTCCAAACTCTATTTGGAACCAGGCTTCCTACTGTCGTTGGTGGTTCTTTTGCATTTCTGGTCCCTATTGTCTCCATAATTCACGACTCATCGCTCACACGCATTGTTGATGATCATCAGGTTCGCTTTTACCTCTTTCTCTTATTTCCTTTTTGTGTGGAGGTTTTCAGGAATTGGCATCGTTCCTTATTTGTGGGACTTCCTTGAATTCCGATTGATTTCAGCAAACTTACAGGGATCATATATTGTTTTGGGTTTGTCCAGGTTCTTAGACACCTTGGTAATTAGAAGTTTCTCCATTTCATAGTGGAGGGTCTGAAAACTTTACATTTTTGTGGTGGGTTATTAGTTTCCTTCTTTATATTGTTGTAGTTTTTGCTTCACCACAGTTCAATTTTTGTTTTTTCCCACAGCTTCAACATATGGGGTAAAGATGTTGTTAAAACTGATCATTGTCTTGAATGCAATTGCAAAAAAAAAAAAAAATGCTAGTCTCATATTCGGGCCACGTTGGGACAATCAAGCAATTTCAAATTGTCTCTGAGTTGGCAACACTAGGTGTCCTTTTCTACTAGTACTGTTCTTCCTTTGGGTGTTTAAACCAGGGTTTACATAAACACCAAAAATAAGAAAACATTTTGACTCTGGTTTTGTTTACTAATTGTCCCATAGTACTTACTAATTTGTTTTATTTCTTTTTGTAGAGATTCCTTCAAACAATGAGGGCCATACAAGGGGCCCTTATAGTGTCTTCTAGCATTCAAATCATTCTTGGTTATAGCCAATTGTGGGGCATATGTTCTAGGTACTTTATCATTTCTCCTGCTTTTTTAATCAATTTTGGCTTTATTAGTAGTATATGGACCACTATTTAGCTAATCATTTTGTGATAAGCTAAGCTCCTTATATTGTTTTCATCTCAGTTTGTATTATCGTGTTTTGACAAACTTCAACCAATATGGTAAAATCAGCAATCACATAAGAGTTACACTACTGATGAAAGATGTATATGCTGGAATATTTTACTACTTTTCCTATATCTTTAATGAACACTGTTTTTTTAAAGTTAAGAAGAATGCTGTTTAATTTTGCTTTAACAGGTTATGAAGTCTTTTCAACAATAAATATAATAATCCTAATCAGCAGATTTAGTCAATTTCTTCATAAGAGCTAAGCTTAATTTAAGTAACTGACCATTGTGCACAAGTAGAAAAATTGCTTGATACCGAGGTCCTTTTTGAAATATTAGAAGTGTTTGGTCTTCCTTGCAAATATTGTACATATAATTGTCATTTGCACAAAAGATGTACTTTGTTAAAAGTCTTCACAATTTCTAATTCTTCTGTCTACAGATTTTTCAGTCCCCTTGGGATGGTACCAGTGGTTGCATTGGTTGGTTTCGGGCTCTTTGACAGAGGGTTCCCTGTGGTAAATTCTTTTGTTGATAATCAAGTTTTCAAATGCTTCTATACTCTAAAAGTTACAATGTTTTTTTATGTAAAAATGTCACTTTACATGGATTTTGCATGACTGCTACCAGTAGTAGTTGGAAGTACTTTTAAAGGAAGTTGGAAACCATGACCTATTCAGAATCATGCAAAATTCAAGACCAAATAAGTAACTAACAAACTCAACTATTGTTTGGCCCTTGCCATAAGAAATGTCACAGCTCTGACATGCTTCAACACTCAACGAGTTTTTATGATGCTGGTATTAAAATATATAAAGGAAACTTAACCGGCCATTTCCTTTCTCTTATTTATCTGCATTAAAAGAACAATAACCTGAAATTTATTCTATCACTAATCAATTTTTGTATTTGTTTTTCATCTAATATTAGGTAGGAAGATGTGTGGAGATTGGACTGCCGATGCTTGTCTTGTACGTTGCATTATCTCAGGTTGATTTCTCTCCTAATCCAAACTTCAGAATTTATTTATAGCTCAAAGTCATCTTAAACTAATATAGCTAATGCTACTTAATTGTTCTTAGTATTTGAAGCATATACTCGTAAAGCATCTGCCTATACTGGAGAGGTTCTCCCTCCTTATCTCCATTGCACTTGTCTGGACCTACGCACATATTCTCACAGCAAGTGGTGCTTTTAAACATAGTACAGAGGCAACCCAGGTCAACTGTCGAACTGACCGGGCCAATCTCATCTCTTCTGCCCCATGGTTAGTTTATAACAAATTGATAATGGACTGGAATTCCAGCTGGTATATAAAAGCTTGTATATGCCTATTTAAGCTTGAATTCTTGAGCAGTTAATTCCTTATTTAAGCAAGGCAACCCTTCAATTACCACTCAAGCATCACTAAGCTTAAATTTTTATAGACAACAGCACAGCTTTGTCAAAATCATATGAATAGAATTTGACTAAATTAGTAATAGTATTCTAAAATTGTTGTCAAGTTCTATTTCGGAATTTCTATACTGATGGAATACCTGTGGAAATTCAGGATAAAGATTCCTTATCCATTGCAATGGGGCGCCCCGACATTTGATGCTGGTCAATCTTTTGGCATGATGGCTGCTGTTTTTGTCTCCTTAATTGAGGTGAAACAAAACAAATAATCTACTGTTTCATGTTTTTCCCTCATTATTATTTTCAGAGTGAACTTATTACATAGCTTTCATTTTGATAGTCTACTGGGGCTTACAAAGCAGCAGCACGGTTAGCTAGTGCAACACCGCCTCCAGCTCATGTCCTTAGCAGAGGTATTGGATGGCAGGTAACTAACCTTTTTCTCAACTAATCTTTCGATCCTCTTCAATTATCTTTATAACTGCGACTAAATAATCAAATTCATCTATTTGCACAATCAGGGGATAGGGATTCTTCTTGATGGGTTGTTTGGCACAGCAACTGGTTCGACTGTCTCAGTGTAGGTTGCTCTTATTGTCTTGTTCAGAATAAATTGATGTGCTTATACTGGAGACTAAAATATATTTTTGTAAAAATAGGGAAAATGTTGGGCTTCTAGGTTCGACTAGAGTTGGCAGCAGGAGAGTCATACAGATTTCTGCTGGCTTCATGATATTTTTCTCCATATTAGGTGATTTTTCTTGATTTTGAAGTTCTAATTTGAAAAGGATTTCTGTAGCGGGTTACTGATATTCTGCTTTTTTAAAGGGAAATTTGGAGCACTATTTGCATCCATTCCATTCACTATTTTCGCTGCTGTATACTGTGTGCTCTTTGGTATAGTTGGTACGTCTCTCAACCTTTCATATTTGTCGTTTGTTCTTACATACTCAAGCTATTACTTAATTCTTATATTGCATTCATTTTGTTTTTCCAGCTGCAGTAGGGCTATCATTCCTGCAATTCACTAACATGAACTCGATGCGCAACCTCTTCATAACGGGGGTATCGATCTTTCTCGGGTTATCAATTCCCGAGTATTTCTTCAGCTACACATTAGGTGCTCAGCATGCTCCAGCAAACACAAGAGCTGTCTGGGTTCGTATTATACATCTTTAAAAATTAGAGTACAATTTGTTTATTGAAGTTGTGTTATTGAAAGTTTAACAATTTGTTGATGCATGATGCAGTTCAACGACTACATCAATACAATATTTTCGTCCCCACCGACTGTGGCACTGATCGTAGCTGTATTCCTAGACAACACCCTCGATGTGAAGGATGCCGCAAGAGACAGAGGGATGCCGTGGTGGGTACGGTTTCGCACCTTCAAAGGAGATAGCAGAAATGAAGAGTTCTACACTCTCCCTTTTAACCTTAACCGCTTCTTCCCTCCGTCTTAAGCTGCCCTTTGATGTTAGTTGTAGGTTTTTAGAAATTGTTGATTGGTAATGGTGGAGACTCAGATTGCTGAGCAGAGTTGGTTTGGTTTAGAGATGCTAGATGTGTTTGTTGTATGGTTCTTATTCCATAGTTTATGGTTATTATTTATTTATTAATATGAGAAATCCATTCTTTCCAGCTGGAAATTATATTTGTTCTCAAGAGCAGCCTCCATATCTGATAACAATTCTTCTAAATAATTTAAATCAAGAGCCCAATTTTGATTGTGGATATTGGGCCCTGCAAATTATTAAGGCCGATCCTTTTCAAAATAATAATAATGAATTGAAAATTTGTGCAATGTGCCACTCATGTTATCAATCATAAAAGAATAATCAAATCATTGTCATGGAAAAAGGTCTAATAGTTTGCTCATGTAGGATCAAGAATATGTTTTCTTTGTAACTCAGATATATTTAATTTTCAGAAAATAAATAAATTATATATGATTAATTTGAGTTTCCGTGACATTTTCTTTAATAGAAAATAATGTTATAGTATATATACGCTTTCAGTATATATCCGGTAAAGGATAACAATATATTGGGTTATATGTTGTGCAATTAATTACATGTTAATTACATATGAATGACAATTATATTTCATTGCGGAAGTAATTACGTATGAAAATTAAATTTGAATATAACATGAAAATGAAGGATTGTTTGTTTATTTATTTTATGCCTTAACGTGTTTACTTCCACTACGACTAGTAATTCAGATCTAAATGACAAAGCTAGACTATTTAGAATTGCATACAATTGTTATTTTCCATGCAAAAATTGTAAATTTTAGAATTTATTTTTACAAAATTAAAAGGTGAAAAAATTTAATGGACCAAAATTGTTACAACAGTAGTTATTCCATCAGAATGTCACATCGTTATTATACATAAGATAAATTGGAATCCATTTTTTAATTAAAAGATAATTTTATTAGTTTAAATACTTGCTTGATCTATTACATAAATTACGCTATCAACAAGTAACTTTTGCCATTTTAAAATGAAAATTTAAAATTGATGATATAATAATAGAGAAGTGTTATGGAGTATTATATTTCATAATTATGCGTCATGATAATTACAGTAGGTTATGATATCTAGAATTTTACAATTTTTATTTCTTATTAAATTTTTCTATGTCAAATCGCCAAGCGTATATATGTATGCATTTAAACAACAATAAAACAAACCAATTAATGCAACTCAATACACATTTTCTTTTTAATTTTGTAATAAAAAGCATCGGAACTGAAGGAATTTAAAGCCTCTCATAATATAATACTAATGAAATCCTTATATAAAAAGCGATATGCATCCTTCCAAACCATCTTTAATTTGTTCTTAAACTCGAAAGATAATTGAATATTTAGCTTAATTGATTCAGATTGACACAGATTTATATTTGCACTTAAAGTGTGAGTTGAGATATTCTTTCTTTTTCCTTTTGTTTTTGTTTTTATTATAATACGAGATTTGGAACAATCAAATTACCTCTAGTATGAGACTAGATTTTAAACTTTTAAATATATATATGATCTCTCATAAAAACAACAACGCATAGTTGTAAAGCATTATATTCCGTATTTAACTATTTAAATATACGTCATGATAAGTATATATAGTATAGGTCATTATCTCTAGAATTTTGAATCCTCTGTATAATATAATATATATAGACATCCTTATAGTAAAAGGTAATATAAATCCTTCTCAACCATCTTTTTTAACATAGCAAGATTTGCATTTAAGTGTTTCAAATATTATCTATCCTAAATTAATATGCTGTTAATGATAAATTTACTGTATTTTTATTTAAAATATCATTTACATAACTCAACATCATTAATTGAATCTGCTGTAATAAAAAAAAATTAATAGACCCATAGTTATGGTGATTTTTTTAAGAAAAATCGGATTAATATACGTTGTTATCGACTCATAGTTATGGTTAAAATTGTCGTTCCATACCGAGGACTTATTGATTAAAATCGAATGTAGAGGGATCATTCCACATATAATGTCTATAAAAATTGAAGAGAATTAATATATATTTCACCGTATATTTAATGACTTAAAATTTTCTCGACTCAAGATTAACGTCTCTCGATGCTATTAAATGATACTCGAATTATATATGATGAGTAAATTTAATAAACTATTTAGGAACTTAATTCTAAAGAAATTAAGGATAAGTTTGGCCTTTGTAAATGAAACCTATAGTTTTCAAAATAAAACTAAAAGTTTTGTAGTTGTATTTTTTTTTTCAGGAAAAGATTGAATGGTGTGAATATGCTCACATCTATATATTTTTTATTTTCGATTTTATTTTAAAAAATATTTTAAAAATTATGATGATAATCATGATCATATAATCCTCTTTCGATCTTATCTTTACATGTCTGATAGGATTCAGATATGTTTGGAAGAACGAAAATTAAAGTCAAACGAAAAAGGAAATGAAAAAAGCATCTTGTTTATCCTCTGAAACATTAATTAATTCTCAAAATGTGAACAATGTGACGAACCAAAAACATAATAAAATAAGATAAGGATCCAAACACTTTTATTTTTTGTTTTGTTCATTATTTTTTTTAATTTTTTAATAATACAAATTTTAAAAATAAAATGTTAATATAAAACTGATAGATGTAATTTATATTATTTTTTTCATATATATAAAGAAATATTAATTTTTATTTTATATAAATCAATAAGTTAGAAAAGAGGAATACTAACTGTACGTCAAAGAAAATTGTCCAAAATTATTTCCAACTGTTTTTACTATAAATGATAAACAGTTAGTTAGTATGTCAAAAATAAGAGAAAAATTATATTCAAAATTGTTAAGGTGTTTATACTTTGTTATATAAGTATTTATATCTGACTACATGAGGTATTTATACCTTATTATATGTATGTTAATATTATTGATCAAAAGGTATTTGAACCTGATCATGAAGTGTGTTTATATAACTATTAAGAGGGTATTTATATCTAGTCGAGAGAGTGTTTATACTAATAACAGGAAATGTTTATACTTGATAAATATTTATATTTGATTATTGAGGTCATATTATTACGGACTATAGTATATTGTCATGGACTGTAGTACACTGTTGCGGGCCGTAACACTAAGCTCTAAAATCAAATATGAAATACTTTCAATATTTATATTAATACGCATTAGTGTTTATATTTGATTATATAAGATACTTATATTTAATTATTGAAGTGTTTATATCTGATTGTGAAATGTGAATATTTATTAAAAATAAAAATATAGCAAAAAAAGAAAAATGTTGAGATAAAATAGTTGGGGACGATTTTAGAAGATAAAACTCTGAGGGAATAAAAGATATTCTCACTATTTTGATATTTTAATTCTTATAATTTTAATTATTAAAATTTTAAAAATAAAAAACAGGATAAAGACATCATTTGAACCCTCCCTCTCTACAATAAATGTACGGCGCAATTGTAAAAACTGCACGGCAGGTAACGACACGTTTGACGCTCCTACGGGAGATTATTCTCAAAAAAAAAAAAAAAAAAAGTTTGACGCGGCGTGAACCGGACCGGACTCAATCCCTTATCTTTTGTTTAATGTCTCCGATTTGACCGACACGGCAATCACGAATCGGATTCCGATCGAATCGAATCAACCCAGTCATTACTGACTCATCGCCTACTGTATGCGTCGATCGGTTGATCGCAATCCGAGTCACTGATGTTAGCGTCCAGATCCGAATCAGACCTGTCGCTTTGTCGGACATGACCATCCCCGGTTTTCTTCGCTGATTTAGTGATAAGCTGTGCGCAATTTCTTTTTTTTTTTTATTTGTAACGCGTACTCAATAAGTTTTACCTACAACGCTAAACATCTCCCAAGTTTTTCCCCGGTATGGTTCTTTACTCAATTTTAAAAGAGAATTGTTGGTTAGTTTAATTTCTGTTTATGTTTGAAAATGCACCTCTAGTTGAAAACTAGTAAAGCCTTTTATCATAATTGTTTAACCTTACTATAAATCTATGTTATAAAAAAATGATAAATTTTTTTTTGTGATAGCTTTCTTGTCTTAAAATTATCTGATTGAATTATAGTTCATACGTAATTTAAACAAAAATAATCAAATTTGCTTGACTTTTCCTCTTAAAATTTCAATAATCCAATACACAAAATGTTCTATGGAACGGATTGAGTTATGAATTGGTGGGTCAAGAAAAGTAGAGTAACATTCTTTATAATTCTCTTATCGAGTTTTTGTTAATACATCAATGAATCCAAAATATATATATATATTTTTGAAAAGTGAACCCAAGCTATCTTAATCTAAATATTTTATTATATTATTAACCGTTCAATTGTTCTAAAAAGACTAAGCTATTGAGTATGCTTTAATTTGATTTTCAAATTTCAATTCATATTCTTAACAGATGCATAGGCGCCATTTTGTATCCCAGTTTTGGTACACAATTGGAGATGCATAGAATTATCACATTAAAAAGAATCTCTGGAAAGTGCTTTCACTTGGATAAAGTCCAAAATAATTTAAAAATATCTACCGTGGCATGAGATCAGTCAGATATCTATATATCTATCTATCTCATCTAAAATAGTCGCTCTACAAACCTCTCCAGTCATTAAGAACTGGAAACCTCCGTTCCAGCCGTACAGATCGATCAATCAATCAATCATTAGACCTTCGTGGTCGATCCAAGACCGTACAGATCAAATCAGACGGTCCCAATTGAAAACCCAGTACTCGTGGTGCCTTCTGAAAACAAGCACAGGAAAATACTGTGGTTTACATAACTGGAGAGCATATCTATCTCTTCTTCTACTCGTTTATGCACTTCTGGAATCAGAACACTTCATCGGAGCCTCATGTCCTTTATCCATTACTACTACAACTGTTATAATTATTTATTAAAATTAAAATTAAGGAAATTATTCTCACACTCTATATTTTCTTATTTAAAAAAAAAATATATTTATACTAAATAAATAATTTATTTATATTTAAATTTATAAATATTTATAAATTAGAATAAAAAATATTTTTTTCTTAATAATTATAAAAAACTTGTAGATAAAATTTTTTTTACACAACTATGAATACAATATACATAACTTCTAATTCTAATAATATAAAATATAAATATTTTTCTCATTAAATATAAATATTTTTCGAAAAAATAAAAATATATTTAAAGTACAAATAAAAAATATAAATATATTTAAAGTACAAATAAAAAATAATTAAAAAATTTAATTATCAGTGCTCTTACATTAAACCCTGTTATTATTCTACTACTATTCTTCTAAAAAGGTCGCTAGCACGTCACAAACAAGACAGCTCCCCTTGATCTCTCTTCCCCCTATATAAGAAGGGTTAGATGCTAGTGCAAACATTTCTTCATTCCAGTTTCCCACACAATTACCAGTACAAAAAATCTAGCAACTTCAATCAATCTTTGATTTAATATCTTTAACTAAACAAGATGTTGGAAGGAAAGGGAATGATTCAGGACACGGACATGCCGCTCAAGATGCAGCTCCAGGCCATGTCCTCTGCGTCGGAGGCGCTCGATTTGTTTGATGTTTTGGATTGTAGGAGCATTGCGGCGCACATAAAGAAGGTTTGGCCATTTCTCTTTAGTTTTGGAAGTATTAGTTCCTGATCAATTTGGGACTGTCAATGGGTGTTCCGTACCGGTGATCGGTACGGGAACAGACACTGGTTCAGTTATTCTCAATTTCTAAGCTTTTACTTTGCATCCATCCCCAACCTAAAGCATCAATTGAACAAGAAATGGAAGGAAGTAAAAGCAAGTGAAGATTGGGAAATGGATACCAGTACCACTGGATCATTGGTACATACATCACCCCTGTACATAAATCACTGGTACATACATTTGGTACAGTACCAGTACCACTGGATCACTGGTACATACATCACCCCTGTACATAAATCACTGGTACATACATTTGGTACAGTACCAGTACCACTGGATCACTGGTACATAAATCACCCCTGTACATAAATCACTGGTACATACATTTGGTACAGTACCAGTACCACTGGATCACTGGTACATAAATCACCCCTGTACCTTTGGTAATTGATTACTATATACTGACAAACTAGAGGTTATGAAAAATACCAAAATGCTTGGAGGTACCTGATGAATTATTAAAATCTGACATGTTATGCATGTAAAATATGAATGCAGGAATTTGACCTGGAATATGGATCAGGGTGGCAGTGTGTGGTGGGTTCAAATTTTGGCTGCTATTTCACACACTCACAAGGGACCTTCATCTACTTCAACTTGGAATCTCTTAGGTTTCTCATCTTTAAAGGGGCTGCTGCTTGAATTAATTCCTCCTTGTTAATTACATAGAAAACTTTTGTTGTACATAACTTAATTTGAGCTACTGCTTTTTGTAACGCTACAAGAAGAGACTACTAGCATCTGCATGCATGTTTTATGTGCTAATTTTGGGTAATTTGGTAAATTTTTTTTCAAGTTTGGGATCACCAAGTTGCAAATTATTAATATGTGAATGAAGATATTTTGTAGATTTAAGGAAGTCATAAAGTGTGAAAAGGTACCCTTTTTTTTATGATTATGGAGACTTAATTAAGAGAGAAACAATGAGAGGGACTTGGTCTTGGCGTATATATAAATGATTATGTTCAAAATTTTTTTAAACCTATGGGTAACATAGTGGTAACATCCACAGAATTTTTTCATCCAATGTTGTTTATGGTGTAGTTTGAAATTTCATATTACTAGTTTAATTATTTGTTCATTTTTCTAAAAAACTTATATATTTTATAATACTTTATTTTATTTCCTTTAATTATTTTTTTGATTAGATATTTCCGATTTTTGAAAAATAATTTTAAAACACCTATTATTAAATGCTAGAAATATCTTTCATCTGGATGCTTCTATCTACTAATGTAAGTCAAGGTCAAGCATCAAGGCACCAAAAAGTCATAAAATAAAATAAGATAAGATGTTTGTAGTTGAATAGTAAATGGAGGTAGTATATAGTGGTGTTGAGTGTTATATTAAGAGCTTATTTCTGAAAAACTTTAATTAAATCCCTGTTGTTGTCGCTTATTTATATTTCTGAATACGACAACATGAATTTCTTCTTTATGATATAAGTTACATTGAGAGACTATTTCACAAACCGACCTTAGCTCAGTTGGTAGAGCGGAGGACTGTAGTTGTAGCAGATATCCTTAGGTCGCTGGTTCGAATCCGGCAGGTCGGAATTTTTATTCTCTCTTTTATATAGATACATTTATTATATATATATAGACCCAGCTTGTGCTAGGCCCAAAACAAATCCAGCCCATCCATAATATGTATACCCAGTCTGAGAAAAATAAAGAAAAATTATATGAAAATATCATTATTAATATCGTTGTCGATATATATTTTATTATATATATTAAATAAATTATTATGTATCTTAATGATTTTATTCTGTAGAGTATTTATATCATTCAATTTAAATACTATTAATATATACAATAAATTATTTAAGTTAAATAATGATAGTACTGTTTAAAATAATTTTGTATAATAAAGTCATTAATATATATAATAAAATTTATATGATATTAATAATTATGTCTACATATATTACATGTATCAGCTCCCAATTTCAAAAGCAAAACTATCGTTAACGTTTTAGACGCTAGCTCAGCCACTCATCAGGTGATGTCACAAAGTAATAGATCATTCATCCATTAGAAGTTTCTGTTATATAATTTTCCCAGGCCTGGGAAGTGGGAACTACCTCAGCCTTAAACAAATAACGGAATGATAACTATTTTTTTTCTATTTTTATCCCTCTTGCATTCTTAACACTAATTTTTTCTCTTCGGATTTGTCTCAACCATACATTCCCAAGTTTTCACTGCGCAAAAGAGAAACGAGAAAAGACAGTAGAAAAAAGGGTGAAAAGGAAAAAAAAAAAATTCACAGCTCGCTTGTCTGCGCAGAGCGTGCAAAATTTAGATCTTTTTCTCTGTAGAACAGCCAAGCATCCTAAATTAGCCAGAACAAGTACAGCTCTCTCTCTTTACCTTCTCTTCTCCGAAAGAAGTTTGATCAGGAGGGTGAGAAATTATCATCCTTACAATTCTGAGAAGAAGCACCTATTTTGCTTGAGATTGTAGGTGATTCTTCTCTTTTCTGTATCCTGTCCTTTCAGATGATTGAAGGAGCTGATGACATTATAATTAACCCCTCCTCTTATTAACCCAAAGTGAATACTCTTCGTGATATGGTTCGGTTCCTCAAGCGAGGGAATAGCCTTGACAGGTTCTTGAAGCTTAGGCACATGTTCGATCATTCGGCCCGTAGGGTTAATAGCCAACCTTACGAGAGTAGTAATGACGTGACGGTTGATGAAAACGTGTTAGTTAGCGAACAGCTTGAGGTGCAACAGATGGGGACTGTGCTTGAAACCAATGACGAACCGGAACAAACTAAAGAAGAAATGCTATTAGGTAAAGTGAGAGGAGCTTCTATTACTTCAATCTTTTTCCGAATTTTTTGTAATTATTTTGTTTACATTTTCTTTTAAAGAATTGTGCTTCATGCTTTTAGATGGAAGCTTTTGCTCATTTAAACCATCATAATATTTTTTTTTAATTTAAAGCTAATTGTTTGTTTTCCTTGCAAATAGAACTTTTGGAAAGGTTGTTTTCTTCTTCTTCTCAAATCATAAAAGTTGAGTAGTAGTTGCAAGCCATTTATATATGTGACAATGTTATCTGATTTTTCAGAGATGGCACTAATGAAGGAGAAGTTTGCAAAGTTGTTGTTATGTGAAGACATGTCGGGCTCCGGCCGCAAAGGAGTCACGCCGGCTTTAACTTTGTCCAATGCAATAACAAATCTTGCAGGTATCAGAATGATCATATAAAGAATTTAATGATTATATCCCTTTTATTATATCATTCAACTTTAATTTTTTTCTAAGTTCAGCAAAATTTGATGTTCTTCATCCTCAAAAAGAATCGCCCTTGAAAAAAGATCAAATCTCGATAATTCTACATTTCAGCTTGTAGTTTTATACAATTATAGAGGGCTCATGCTTGTATATATTCAAATTGCTCAGTATGAAATTAATTGAAAATTTTCAAACTAGAAACAATCAAAATGTTCAAAACAGGAATAAAAAACACAGCCGTAATACAAGAACTCCACAACCTATACATAAATATAGAAACATTAGTAATTGATCGTGCCAATGAAAAAATAAACTACTTATGTTCTCAAAAGGCATGCATCTTTTCCTTTTAATTATCTACTTGGAAACTTGCAACAAGTTTAACAATTACATGAATATTTTAGCTTCTGTGTTTGGCGAGCAACGGCGCCTTGAGCCCATGCCACCCGAAAGAAAGGCAAGGTGGAAGAAGGAGATAGATTGGCTTTTAGCAGTCACTGATCAGATTGTTGTACTTGTCCCAACTAAACAAGTACATGGTAACGGAACCGTTATGGAGGTAATAATACTCATAAGCAGTTCAGATAATTATCTCAAGAGAATTATAATCACATTTTTAAGCTGAATCGTGAAAACATTGCCCCTTCTCCACTACAACCCATTATTTGAAGTCCCCTTTGGATACTGTTAACTAGGGGAGATACTTTTATGATAATACAAGTCTCAGAAAAGAATTGTTAGCTTTAACAATTAACATGATTTTTTATTTGACTTGCTGAAGTGTGAATCTATGGTAGTAGATTTTAATGCTTGAACCAAACAAATCCTATATGTATCCTCCACTCAGGTAATGCGGAATCAACAAAGGCATGATCTTCACATGGGCATCCCGGCCTTGCGAAAGATTGATGCCATGCTCATTGTAAGTGACATCAAGTCTTAAGTAGCACAATGTTTTTTTTTTTTTTTGATATAAGGGCTCCTGTAAACTCTAATATTTATTCTTTTTTAAATATTTTTTACGGGACTTGAACCTATGTCTTTCCGTAGAGAGACGAGTCCGATCACCATTGTGTTAGGCCTGTGGTTCCTAAGTAGCACAATATCCTTTTAATTTCTACGTAAGGTGTCCTATTTGACATGCATGAGCCGATCAAGTAAAAGCCAATCTATCTCCGGTAACCCTGTTTCATTTCCAAGGTTGTTACTCATTCAGTTCCATCCATCATTGATTGTTAATACAAACAAATTTGTACATAAAATTAATTTACTTGTATATGTACTACATCTAAAACAAAAGCCTGTAGATGTGAACCTTGACTTTTATCTTTTCTCCTTAACTAAAATACTAAAACTTTGATTGTTTCTTTTTTCTTTTTGTTTTTTTGTCAAACAGCAATATCTAGAAACTTTCAAGGATACCCAAGAGTTTTGGTACATCTCTAAAGACTCGAATGAGTCAAAGAACAACGGTCAGAGGGAGGATGACAAGTGGTGGTTACCAACTGTAAAAGTGCAACCAGGAGGCTTGTCGGAAGCCGCTAGGAAACATATTGATACAATAAGAAGGGACACAAACCAAATTCTCAAGCTTGCCATGGCCATAAATGCAAATGTTCTCACCGAGATGCAGATCCCTGATGCCTACATCGAGAATCTTCCAAAGGTTTGTTCCTTTTTTCCAACAGAAAAATCATATTACATACTCAACAAGGAACAATTTGCAAATAGTCCTTGACAGCTTTGTAAATCAGTACAATAGTTGAAAGATAAACTACTTTAAAACCAGTATAGTAGGGGGGGATCTTGATTGGTTTGTATTTCAGGAGATAGGTTTGGGAACCAATAATTCCAGGTACTGGTACTGTGGTAGGTGGTTCTTTGAACTTTGTAATGGTATCTGTTTCTGTTTCTAAAAATGGAAGCGGTAGGTATATCTCCCATTTTGATCCCAAAAAAAAAGAGAAAAGGAAAGGCATGAAAGAATATGGTAGAATGGCCTCAGAATTGTGGAAAGCACAATTAGAGGGACATGTTTTGGGAGGTTAACACAATTAGAGCTGAAAAACACAGTTTCTAATTTTACCAGAAAATTGTCTTTTTATCAGGTTTTAACTTTTGAGTTACTTTAATTTAATGGTATAGAATGGAAGGGAAAGTCTTGGAGATTCTGTCTACAAGAATATAACGGACGACATGTTCAATCCAATTGATTTTATCTCATCAATGGACTTATCGACTGAGCACAAGATACGTGATCTGAAGGACAGGATCGAGGCCTCGGTGGTTATTTGGAAGAGAAAGATGAATAACAAAGATAGCAAGTCACCATGGGGTGTAGCATCTGGTGTCAGCCTAGAAAAGAGGGAGCAGTTCGAAGAGAGAGCAGAAACAATCCTGCAAATATTAAAGCAGAGATTTCCTGGCACCGCTCAGTCCTCACTTGACACAAGCAAGATTGAGCACAACAAGGTAACAGAATGAGAGAGCTTTCGGCTCCTGATACATTATAACTATTGGCAACACTTTCTGACAACCATCTGTCTTTTTGTTTAGGATGTTGGATTTGCTGTTTTGGAGAGCTACTCGAGAGTATTAGAGAGCCTGGCTTCCACTGTACTGTCCCGGGTTGAAGATGTGATCCGTGCCGATGACCTGGCCCGCAACACCTCTTCAGCAGACAGTAAGAAACCTCCGCCTTCACATGATTCCGAACCAGAGGTGGTGAAGATGACCAGGAAAGAGTCATCTCCCTTGACGACGCTCTCAGACTTTATGGATTGGGGTGCAGAGCAAGATTTGGAGACAGCGAAACTTGATTCAGGTAACTTAGCGGATGTGTTGCATCCAGTTGAGAAAATGCTGAAGAAGCCAGCTGAAAACAATGTACCAAAGAAGTTTTCGTACCTTGAGAGCTTGGGAGGACTAAGAAGCCCGACAATTTCACGACACTAGAGTTAGTGAATTTTTGGGACAGGGATTTAGTTGGTTACTAGAGGGCCACCTGAGCCTGGGAGGAGAGATTTAGTTTCTTGTTCTTTCGTAATTCAATGGTATAATAGGATTGAATCTCAACCCAAAATTCCGTTAACACACGTGATGAGGCATTTTGCATCACTATCGCACAAGCACAAGCCAAGGAAATTGAGAAGCTTGTCTGCAACATATCAAAGTACCCCCCACTTTATTATTTGTTATCCGATTCTCTGTAATCAGGGCATATAGTTCATATTTACTCTGTAATCGTGTACAAATGCTTGTTTTTGTAATATTTGATTTTGGTACTTCTCCCTACTTCTAATGCATGATTCTGTAATAAAAAGGTTGGTTTAAAAAATGTGGTCCGAGACGCACTGCCTTCATGAGAGCATTATCATTACCCCAAATGCGAAGCTGCTGTAATGGTCTGTAATACAAAAAAGATGGAAGAAAAGATGGTCATCAAGAACGCTTTGAGGCAGTCAAAGCGGAAAAGAAGAAGAGGGATTCAAAGAGGAAATGAAAACGAGATCGGTCTCGCATGGAAGCAAGGAGTTGTAATAGATTTTCAACCAAAGTAAGGATACTGTGTGCCTCCTTACTGGTACCTTTGCACACCAAAACAACCTAACTTACATGGGCCATGAACACATGGGGAAAAAAGAAAAAAAAAAGCAAAACCAGAGAAACTAAACAATTTATCAGAGGGGATGGTGATGTAAGTCCCTTTCTCCTTCTCAAATGCACAAAATCAATCGGTGAATACAAACTAAGTTCTCAGCTGTGTGTTACTCCACATCTCCCCTAGATTTTACCTCCTTGTCTAGGAGAGCTTAATATTTTTAAGTAACATGTCCAATTAGATAACCATAGAAGTTTTTAATTAGTCTCATTTTATTACACTCGCGATGTAACTGAAGGATTTCATGATGCGAATCGGATAAAATAAAAAAATTTAATCCGATAACATTTAAAATCGTTCTATTATTGTTAATTTATCTATGTCGTAATCATATACATATTTTTATAAGAGGGAATTTTATATCATACCTATGATTTTTTTAACGTAGCTTGATTTCTCAGAGGTTCACCTTGAATCCGAAACAAGAACGGTGTCGAATTCGTACTAGCGAACTCTGTTCTGCGTCTAGCTTTTCACCAGTCTATTAATTGTATAATCAATCAATATATATATATATATATATTTTTAGCAAAATGTTTTGGAGGAAAAACTCTAAACTCACTTGAGAGAGAGAAAAGTCATACCTGATGTATATCTTTAGTTCTATTATTTACGGCCATTAAAAATATAACTAGACTCTTTAAATTCGTATTAAAACATGAACAGAATTCGAAACAGCACATCAACTTCTGACCTTTCGTTACTAAAATTATCATAACTTTATCTAGGGAATTCCAAAACGACTTGAAACTTTCACCGTTGGATTTTAGATTCGAAAGGCTACATAATTCATAGATCATACGCCCAGATTGGTTAATGTTTGCCCCTTCAAATGCTCATTCAAAGTTGCATTAAAATCTGTCCATTTTGTAATCCAAATTTAATGGTCATAATCAATATTTGTTTGGGCTTATTCTCTTCTCAATTTGCTAAAATATGTTTTGGGCTTGGGCTTGGGCTTGAAATAAATTTATATTTCATAATATTAACATATTATGATATGTGCAACGAATATTATTCTCATAATATGCACATTACAATATATATTTATTTCCTTGCTAGTCAGCCACATCATGTGACATAATATTTATTTATTGTTTCATGTTCAGTTGGTGTGACCTATATTGAGAATCTATATTATGTTGGCAATGAAATACAATATTTAATTTCATAAACTGTAAGCGGTATTATGGCTATATATTACAGCTACCCAAATAACATAGACGTTTAGTAATCATTTTACTAAACGCGATCCTTACAGTAATGTAACATTTGTTATTACTTGTGTCTATTTCTTGCCTTATGATATTATGATTAATATAAAAAGTAGGACGGTGTCATCTTTGTATTATAATCATTTCTTGATCTCTATTAAGAAAATTATAAAATTATAACTGCACTTCAGTTATATTGGATCAATTTATAATTCTACTTTACCAAGTGGCCTAAAATATCATTTCTCATTATTAATGAGTGACAATGATGCTATTGACATATATCATTTTTCCGCACAAGTTATATATAAAGAACTATTATTTTTATCACCACTTCTTATAAGTAGCTTTTAATAATAATCACGTTATACATTCCTCATGTGAAAACAATGTCTCAATCTTGAAATCAGAGACACGATGAAAATATTAATGACACTAATACAATTCATATAATGTTTCATCTATTAGGTTTGTTCAATATATGAAGCATTTCATATATTCGTGTTATTAAATGATAATTTTTTATCAACGTTTACAGAACTACAACGTACTTTTAATCAACACGACAGTCTTATATGTCATATTAGTGTTCTTGCTAATATGTAAGACCTGTGAACATTTTAGTGTTGTATATTTATTTACTTAAAGTCCTACAGTTCAAGACTAAATACATCTTCTTGAACACTTTTAAATATAAATATAAAACTCATAGAACAAAATATAAATCACATTCAATTCATAAATATAACATATACAAAAATAATCAACATATATAAAAAATAATCAACAAATAATAATTTTTAGAACGCAAATCTAACAAATGATAATTTTTAAAACACAAATCTAACAGTAACTACTTGTCCACATATATTGCGTAATTTTATTAACTTGATAACATCTCTAATTGATACTGATTAATAGAATTTATGTCAAATATGGTAGCATTTGATTTATTTAATTACATTTCATATAACTGCTTTGCTTCATTATGATTAAATATTTTTGTACCCATTTTTTTTTCTATATTTTAATTGATTATTGTAATATACTATATCAATCTGATTATGATTGTATTCTTTGTCTATTATTATATATTGATTTCAATTAATGTATGTGATTAGTAGAATTCATCAAGTGTTATAAGCTCCTAAGCATATATTTACCAACAAGTGCAGTAGATGTAGCTATAACTCATCTGTACTGGAGGAAATAAAGGCTTTAATTTACCAGTCCAAATCAATATTCATCACTGGGTAGCCATTGTAATAAGATATAAACAAGAAAAACCTCCAAAATTCAAAACTCCTTGAGAATAGATCAAGAGCGAGCAGTTACAGCAAAAACACTCGCATGTTCAGCTTATTGTTATTGACTAATACTTTTAGAGCAGCGAAAAAGACGTTCCAGTCAACCACATAAACGGCTCACATGGTGGTGACAGCTGCATGGATGGCATCAGCGAGTTGGGGAAGATTCTTCTTGTTCAAGCCAGCCATGCTGATTCTCCTGTAGAAAAATTAATAGCAAATTATATGAGGTCAACATTGTTACAGTAAAGATGTCTTCAAGGAATCACCAGAGGTAAACAAGCCAAACGAAGCAATACAATACCTCGACAAAGATACAATAATAAAAAGAGGTAAGAGTGGAGTTGAGTTATACTTTGGCTATTTGTTTTTAGAACTAAATCGGTCTGTAAAAAAGTCATCTACCATCAGATGTCATGAGTGAATAACACTTGAATAAATTGAACAAGATGCCTAAACCAAAATGGATTGGTAAAAAGAATTACCCATCAGATGTCATGTAAATATGGTATTCACGGGTCATGAAGGTCACTTGCTCCTTGTTAAGCCCTGTGAAGGTAAACATACCAATCTGCTTAATGATATGGCTCCAGTCACCAGGTGTCCCTTCACGAAAACAAACAAAATATTGTCAAATGTGAATAAATTGACAAAGCAGCTAAATAATATTATAAAGAACTAAACCACAGGTTATCAAATGACAGAAACAAATATCTAAAATATCCATCAGAGAAGAAGATACCTCTAGCTTGTAAAGCATCAAAAAGTTCCTGGCGCATGGTAATAATACGATCAGCCATGGCTTTCAATTCAACGGTCCATTCATGGTATAATTCTCTAACAAAACAAAAACCAACCTTGTTAATAAAATGTCATCCCAAAATTGTCAGATCAGGAAATATAATTAAATGACAATAAATTACACGAGTTAAACTCAATATGTTAATAAACTCATGGGTTACCAATGATTGCAAATTATCCAAAATTAACATGTAATCCCAAGATTGTCAGATCAGAAAATCCAATTAAATGAAACTCGATAGGTTAATAAACAACTCATGGGCTACCAATGTTTGCAAATTACCCAAATGAAAACATAAAACCAGATATATGGTATAATAAACAACTCACGGGCTCCGAAGAATGGTAGCGACAATGGAAGCACCATGAAGTGGTGGGTTGGAGTACATGGGCCTAATCACAAGCTTCAGCTGACTCTCCACCTTCACTGCCACATCAGCACTTTTACAGATCTGCAAAAACAAATTTGTAAAGTTAATTCTTATGACAGAGGGAACAAGTAAAAAGTGGAAAAATAATTAAGAAAGAGAGAAGGAAAACTGAGTGGTACAGGATCAATGTGTATATGCTGGCATTGAACAGACAAGGAGAAATACCACTTGAACTGTAACATTTGATTGAAGATAAAAACATATAAAGAGCTTACAATACTTAGAGCGCCAACACGTTCACCATAGAGACCCATGTTCTTGGCATAGCTCTGGGCCATGAGCAACTCACCACCATCAGCAACAAACAGGCGAACAGCAAATGCATCCTTGTCAAGGCTTCCACTTGCAAATCCCTAATAGGAAATAAAAGGAACTATGAGAATAATTGATTAAAATTGAGTTGATAATAAGACTAGCTTTTGGATCAGCAGGAAATAACCTGGTACGCGCTGTCGAAGAAAGGCAACAAACACTTGGATCTCACAAGTTGCCTAATCTGCTCCCACTGCTCAGGAGTCGGATCGACACCTGTAGGATTGTGAGCACATGCATGAAGAAGTACAATCGAACCTTCTGGGGCTGCACTCAGATCCTCAACCAAACCTATAACAGCAAACAAATTATTTTATCAAACATAAAGTGGTAATCCAGTATAGATGTGTTAAAAACAAATCACGTCTAGAACAATTGGACTTAGTTAAAACTGACAGGCTGTCAGGCAACCAAACAGGTCACAAAGAACCACCATACTAAAAGTTCAAGTGTTTTTCAAATTAGCAGCATTATGGCCACTAATCACTGTACAGATGCAAATACTGGCCGAAGACACTACCCAATACTGATATAGGAATACACCAACATATACAAGATAAGCAGAATAGGCTAATTCATATGCATCACTGATGAACAAAAATAATAAAGCTGTAGTACCTTGAATGTCAAGCCCACGCGTGCTTGGATCATAATAGCGGTACGTCATAGGCTTGAGGCCTGCCATCATGAAGATCTTGGGATGGTTCCCCCATGTTGGGACTGGGATGTAGATAGAGCGCTGCAAAATGATCCGTGCAAAGATTTTAGGAATACCAGAACTTTTAAGCCATGTTTCTTTTAGGATGAACAAGAAAAAAGGAAAAGAAAGCCATCATTTTCAACTCTTTGGTTTCAACGTGGAAGTTGACAGTTTTACACCCAGAAGTTGACAATTTGAACATGGAAAGTAGACTAAGCCCCATTTGAGGAAGGATCAAATGACAACTCTTTATTTGTGACAGACCCTGAATACACTTCTTTTAAGTCAATAAATGAATTTCCCAGTTCCAAATGGCAAAACCAAATGTGATGAGCAATATTTGCTCACTTAAAAATTATAAAGTTTAGGGTCATTTAGTTAAAGTTCAATGAAGCAGAAATCACCGCACAGAGTTATCCTGACTGACTGTTAATTTTCTGATTCTTGATCTTCTATTAAACAAACTCTATATTTTAAAACTTTTTATGCAGATGCATTTCTAGTGACACAGAAGAAGATTAATGGTTTGGCTTTCTGAATGGGACTCAAAATTAGATTATCATTGCAACAAATAGTGTTGTTATAATGTGTCACCAAAAAACCTTTAATTACCCTTAGTTGAAAAACTGGGTTGACATTTGGAGGTAACAGGGAATATGGCAAGATTTTTTTTGATAATTGCCTCCCTATTCGGAATAAAATTAATTTAATATAAAAAGAGAGAGCAAGTTCAATACTTCATGATAATGTTTTGCAAGAAATTCTGCTCCAACTCTTAGTGAGCCAGTTCCAGACAAGCATTGCACAGTAGCCACCCGGTTTTCTTGAATAGCAGGACTGTTTAAGCAAAGAAACATAAAGAATATGAATTACCATTCGATAAACGTGTAATGAAATTGTAACGAATTACAAGAAAAAAATTAGGGAATTATTAACCTGTCAGCACCAAAGATAAGCTTAGCACTAAGCTTGTTGAATTCAGCCAACCCAGTGATTGGTAAATACTCCTTAAATCGAGACCTGAAAACAAGCATGAATTATATTAAACATGATCATCATTATTCTAACTCGAGCAATAGGTGTATCATAAACAAAGAGAAAGCCTGAGAAAGTACAAAAATGTCCTTTTTTTAATTATACCAGTACTGTAGCAGTCTAGCCTGCCAAAGACCTTTTCAACAACTTAACAATTGAACTGCATGTTTTGTGTTATTTGCATATTCAACATCCACCACCATTCCCCTTTTAAGTCCCTCGCTTGCTGAGGGTATTATGTTATTACAACACGTATATCAAGAACAACTTTAAATTCTACAGAAACTAAAAGAACATGAGAGTCACTGACAAGGAGTTGCTAATCTCCTGAAAGAACAGAGTTCATATTATTTGAAAAATGCAGTGATGTTTTATGATACTATTTGCAACTTGACAAATAATAATTTAAAATGCATGTTGTTTTCAAGGTCAACATCTCACCCAACTACAATTTATAAAGTTCCTCACTGAAATATACAATTGTATACTTGCTTATTTAGTGCATAAAGCTGAAAAGTATAGAAAAGAGAAGATACGGGTCATTGACGAGCGACAGCTCAGCCTTTCTCACCACATTGAGAACTAGTGGCTTGCCTTCCTGCATAAGATGAGCAATAAATAATTAGCCAACTTAACAACAAATAGTAATCATCAGATCAACCTAATTAGAAAGTGGGAATGATCACCTCAGTACGATATGCTCCAACTCCAAGATTAACCTTTAATGGGCTTGGGTCCTTGTTATATGCAACAGTAACCTAAAAAACAAACAGATTTGACATAGATAATTAGATATACAAACCAACATAAATCCTGCGCCAAATTTAAAATTCTTTCAGGTTTGCATCAAATATTTCACAGGAAGAATTGGAATTCAAAGTTCCACTTCCTATGTATTTTGCTTCAGAACTGATTTATCTTACAACTCTGTTTCCACAAGAACAGGAATTTTTCTACCAGGAACCATAAAGATATTTCATTGCTGTTTTAAGACCCACTTCCAGGAACTCAGAACAAAACATACTTTTGCCAATCAGCATGCACACTGACACAGCCAACCGAATGAAATCAGATTTGGTGGATTTTAATTACTCTAACCAATCAATTCAACACCAGCTAGTAACCTTTAGTTTCTCATGTGATTTTTTTTTTTTTGATAAATGATGAGAGATTTTCGCCCCCACCAACATGCATCCATGGGGGCTTGAAACCCTCTTTGATCTCTTTGAAGCTATTCCAGTGAGCTACGACTCGACCTACTAGGTCATTGGCAACAGTTCCTCGTTTGATCATCGTACAAACAAAATTTTCAATTCAAACTGATCAATTCCTACCAGATCATCAGCTCAGATTTCCCTAACGAAACACTATTACACGATCAAAGCAAACACCAAATCAGGCTAAACAAAAGGTGAAAAGAGAGAGAGAGAGAGAGAGAGAGAGAGAGAGAGAGAGAGAGATAGCTCACTCACCCCGAGGATCGGATCCTCTGGAGCCTGTACGACACTAGCGAACACAGATCCGAAAGACGCCATGGGATCAAGAGAGAATCTAGCGTTTACAGAAGAAGAGGAGGAGGAAGAGGTGGTGGAGAGATCGCCCAGTCCCAGATGGCGCACGAGCGTACTTAACCTTCGCTCGGACGACGTGCGATCCACGCGCATGATAGCCTCGTCCATGGTTCTCGTCTAACGTGCGCCTGTTCCTTTTTTTTGCCTCTTTTCCTTTCCTTTCTTTAATTGCTTCGAGAAAAAGCGGGAGTCTGAGAGCGCCCGCGGTTTCTTTATAAGCGGGTCCGAAGATTGATGACGTGTACGGATAGGATCGGTTTTGGGAGATGACGTGGCGCGAAGGTCGATGCGGTTTGATCTGGTGGAGTTTACGAAGAAATGTTGACTGGATTTTATGTGCCACTTACCGTGTAGCTAAACGTAAATAAATACAATACATGTGAATTTTTTTCAAGATCTACTAGACCACTACTACATTAATTAATTATATACATAATAAGCATATCACTCACGTCTTGTGAGTATAATAAACCAGGTTGACTCTATGTGCTTATAAATATCTAGATAATTGATAACTTTTAGTTAGCTAGCTAATATCATTTCAATATAATTTTGTTATTTTGTCTTCAATATATTGTAATATTATGAGTATCATGTAAGTGTATGATTGGTTTATTTATTTATTTATTTGTACTGATATTTGAATTGTATTATATTGATTGACAAAGATATTACATGTACAATATTTACTAAGAAAAAAAAAACATTTTTGTTAGAAACAAAACTTTTTGAGCAGTTATTTTACGAATCAATTTAAACTTTCCATTTGCTTATGATTATAGTAACAAATTCGAGATTTGAAAATAATTCAGTAAGATTTAAAATTTGTGATTTAAGTATAACGTTTTTGCTACTAAAATGTCATAAATCATAAACTAGTAGTTTGCTCTGACTACTTTATTTTTTTTTTATTTCCTGAATATCAAATTCCTCTTATCCTTTGGTCTTAATTATAGAGACAATCTAATAAACAAGATTCAAATTAATTATATAGCAATTAAACAAAGTAAATAATACATTAAAAAATAATGTATTTATTTCGGGCTTCACTTTTGATACAAGTAAACGTATATCTTAAGCAAATATAAAATGCCAATTGTATTTGAATATTAAACTAATTGTATCATGGAGATTCCAATTTCCAATATATTTTTTATGGAGATGACTTTGCATTGATAACTTGAAGTGCATTTTTCTTTCAATAATATATATTAATCATGCGGTACTTCTCTCCAAAATACAAAGTCTTAAGCATGTAAAAAGCATTGTCAAAGATTGATATAAATCGTTTTTTTCTTTTTTCATTATAAACATTGCTTGTAAAATCCTTTTACTTATTTAAGGAAATGTCATCACGTATGATTATCAAAATATGAAAGAAAGAAAATATCACAATGTTAAATTTTTATGACGACATGACTATAATTATTTCAATACTGTCAATAGCAATAATATAATATATAATATATTGCATACATATTTTTCAATAAACTACTATCATGGTTGATCTAAAAAATGAGCAATCTACTTTGTTAAAGGGTTGGATCAAATCAAATTAATATTATTTTATTATTTTTTTCAAACAGATTTGTCCAACTTTACATGGATCAAAATTTTTTTTATCCCGATCTAAATGGATCACAATCAACCCAATTCGATTAAATTTGAAAATATAATAAATATAATCATTATTCTTTTTTAGATGGATAAATAATTTGGTCTAGTTATTAAAACCATCATGTTGATATTTGAGGTCTTAAGTTCAAACTCCAATGACACAATATTTTCCTTTCTAACTTAAAAAAATTACATTTAAATAAGTTTGAAAATTTCATGAATTATTCAAAAAAAATAGAAAAAAATTAAATACGTCAACCCATAACTCGATCAACACGTGTAGAACAAAAAAATCTTAAATCACAACCCGATCAATTTTCTCACGGATCATTTATGGACCGATTTAATCACATAAAGGTGAACGCATGACATCCCTAGTCACTATCACTGTGATTCACAACCCGTCACACAAACCGCAATACAACAAGCGCAAGAGTAAATCTCACTTCTCCGCATAAGAAGTGTTACAATCTCTAACGAAGTCCAAAAGACTCGAAAGGCCAATTATTTCATTCTGTTATTTTCCTTTGGGAATTAAAAGCATAATTGACTAGGAATTAAAGAGGCATATATCTAGAGTTTATGAAACATTAAGTTGTCAAGATAGCAATAATAATTTGTGGACAGTGAGGTACCTGAGAGGGGTTTGATCAAATTCTCAAAGCGAGAAAGCAAAATTCGAACTTAATTTGACTAGTTGTTACAAGAGGCGTGCAAGGCAATTATTTCGTACAAGATGAGAAATATGATCGTCGTTTTGTGATCTTATCTAATATCTGTAGATATAGACAACTCTGCAACTGCTCTCATAATATCCAAAGAAAAAGAAAAAGTTCAAACTCCAATGACACAAAAATAACATAGGAAAAATATTTTTGTTATGATAGAAGTGTAAGAAGAAGAACTATTCCTCTAAATCTATACAACAATTATATCATATCATATCAACCTTCCCAATAATATCTTCTTCTTATTCATCCCCCTTACAATTTCAGTGTGATTTCTTTTCAATGTCGAGACAGAGGGCTCCTGAGTACACTCAAGCTTTCAATGTAGAAATGCCTCTTGTTAAGTGCTGGACTCAGTGTTTTCTTTAGTGACCTCCCTTCTTGATTCAACCCGGGCTCTGATTCAGCCGGTTTCGGTTCTTGCTCTTGATCTCTCCAACCCATGAAATCCGATAAGGTCACAACGTTAGGTTCGATCTTGTTTAGTGGCTCTGCTTCATCTTTTATGTCAAATGTAATCACCGGTATTGGCTCGCAACCTTCGTTGGACGGAGGCCGGCGCTTCTTCTCGGCTAGAGAAGGATCCTTGACCAAGTTATCGGCATAGAGCACATCTTCGATCCGTGACATTACTGTGAAAGCCAAGCTTTCGAGAACTCTCGAGTAACTCTCCAGAATAGCAAATCCCATATCCTGGGGAAAACAGAGAAGTAATTAATAGGTTTACCAGAATTGATATTTTCCTTTTGTACTAAATTATTTGAGCAAGCATATGATGATTATAAACCTTGATCAATGTAATTTTTTAATTTATGCTCATAAAAGTTTCACTAAATCAATAAATGAAGTACTTGATTGACTTAAAATTAATGACCTTGAACTCCATAAGAGAAGTTTGAACTGTTAAATTCATTGCCAACATCTCCAATAACTATTTAAACATGCATAATTAATGGAACAAATATTATAATTGTTCCTTTTTACCTTGTTATCCTGGATCTTGCTTACATCGAGCGACGATTGAGGGATGCCAGGATACCTATGCTTAAGTATTAGCAAGAGCGTCTCGGCTCTATCCTCGAACTGTTCTCTCTTGTCTTGGCTGACACCAGAAGGTACACCCCACGGTGACTTGGCATCTTTGTTATTCATTTTTCTCCTCCAAATCACCACTGAGGCCTCTATCCTGTTCTTCAGATCAAGTATCTTATGCTCGGTCGACAAATCTACTGATGAGAGCAACTCATCCGGGTCAAAAAATTCATCCCCGATGATTTTGTACATGGCATCTCCAAGAATGGCCCTTCCATTCTGCCATTAAATCGAAAGAAGCTCTTGTGTTAATGAATTAATATAACATATGAAAAGAGAAGCCTAAATAGCTAATTTGGAAGTGTTTTAATTTCTGTGCAATGATTTTTGGTCCACTTAAAAATGTTGCATAAATATTGCCTAATTTACCTTATATTTTTTTCTAATCAAACCCCACATTACTTGGTATAGCAGCTATATATGCTATTTGCTGGAAATAAAATTAAAATAAATTCAACAATTTAAAGCCAAACCTTAGGAAGAGAATCGATATATCCTTCCGGGACTTCCATCTCAGCGAGAGAATTCGCATTAATGGCCATAGCTGCCTTGAGAACTTGGTTCACCTTCTCTTTGAGATTCTGTAGATGCTCTTTAGCTTTGTCTGACAAGCCCTTTGGTGGCACATTAACAGTTGGCAGCCACCATTTTTCATCCTCCCTCGGTCCGCCTTTCTTCGAGTCATCTTTTGATCCGTACCAATATTCACGATGTTTTTGAGATTCATCTAGATATTCCTGCTCGAGCACAAATGATCCGAGTTATACGCTTCCACGAAGAGAGGAGCGAGTTTTTTTGCTTCTATCTTATGCTCATATTTTAGGTTTAGAGCAAACTGGAAAATTTTCTATTTGCAATGTTTACCAGGCCGGAAAAGTTTTACCATTTGGAGAATCAACTATGCGTGTACCAATCTGTTATCTATATCTGTACTTAAAGGTACCAAAATCTAGAAAAAAAGAACATCTTAATTCCTAAAGCTTAATTTGACTGCTAAATATTTTTATGCATAATCGCCAAAATGTATAGTTTGACATGTTTTTTGTCAACATATATGAGACTCTTAACATTCCTCCACATACAATCATGCTTTTCTCTACTCTTCAGTCAAAAATCGGTAATATTGAATATCATCCATCGTTTCATGTTCAAATCTGGCGCTTCATATGAATTGTCTTTGATATATTCCGAAATACATATTTATATTCAGAGCTTACTGTCTTCATGGTATATGTATAAAAAAAAAATGTAAATCCATTATGGAGTTCAAGTCTTGCTTACAAGGAGCATAGCATCAAGCTTGCGCAAGGCAGGAATGTTTAGATGAAGATCTTTTCTTTGTTGATTTCGCATTACCTACATAAATGAAAGAATATGCAGTGATTAATTTGACATGTACACTTTCTTTGACTTATGTATTGACTAGTGGTATTTATATTGAGAGGAATCATGAGGATGCAAAACACTATTAGTGTCAATGAAGTCATGTACAAATAATTATTTGATCAAGGGGGATCAAGACAATGTTTAAGGCAAATTTTACTAGCAAAGAAGAACAATATACATTGTTGTTTTTTTTTTCCAATGAATGAGGACATGATAAAGATCTTTTTTTTTCTTTTTTGAGATAAGACATGATAAAGATTTTACCTCTATGGTGGTTCCATTTTCTAAAGTTTGTTGAGTAGGTACAAATTCTACAATGTGTTCAGTGACCGATAAAAGCCAGTCGATTTCCCTCTTCCACCTCGCCTTCCTTTCCTCTTCCATGGGTTCGAATCGCCGTTGCTCTCCAAACACCGAAGCTAATTTACAAAATCTAACGGTTAATTTTTCAAAAATGACCACAATATGCATCACTTCTCCAACTTCGAAACTGGTAAAAGTGCGCGATATCAATAAAAGAATCAATTATTATTTGTCTATTAATTCTTAAAAGGATCATGTTTTAGAACCAGTTTCTCATGTTGGTTTAATTTCTGATGTACCGCTTAAATTATATTTACCTGCCAGATTTGTTATTGCATTGGATAGAGTTAGAGCTGGAGAAACTCCTTTGCGGCCGGAGCCCGACATGTCTTCACATAACAACAGTTTGGCAAATTTTTCCTTCATTTGTTCCATCTCTGAAAAAAACCAAATATTAGTTCCTAATTCTTTACGATCTAACTAATGAATTGGCACCTTTTGCCATTCATTACAGGAAGATGAATTCTCTGAACAAACCAAATTTCAAAGTCTCTTTCGTGCTCGTACCTATGCGGAGACTATATTCTCTAGTCGACTGCGATTTTAGCCCTCTCTCTGGAGCCCATTCAAGCTTGCTCCCTCTAAATTCCCGCTCGAGCATGGGAGTCAGCATTTGTGTCCCCTGACTTGCTGTTATCATCCTATCATTGATGGAACCATTGCAATTCACATCTAAGACAAGGCTTTGTGACCGGCGACCTGAAAGTGACATCTTTTAGGTGTGAAAGAATCTATACTTGATTGTGTTTTTCTCTACCAAGAGAGAAAAAAAGCATCCAAGCAGCCGAAAAAAGAAACTTAACCGAAGAACAGTACCATATGCAGAATGGTATACATGTTCTTCGGTGCTCGGAAAGAAAGGAGAAAATGGAAGAGCTAGCAAATTAGCTCACCAAAATAATAGCTAGCTTTTCTCAAAGATTAATATGGCAAAAGATGAGCTTGTTCCCTTTTTCTTTCTTTCTGTGAAGGATAAGTTCCAAGAGAAATGTGGAGTAACGTGTGATCACGCGATCGATAAGAGAAAACGGGCTAAATTTGGGGTACTGCTAGGTTGTTGCACGACGAGCGAAACTGATTGTTTGTATATTAATCCTCCAAGGAAACTGTAAGGATTTGGAAGGGGATAAAAATAGAAAATTAAGTTAGTTGTTTAATTAGTTTTAAAATTCTAAAAGCATGGAGGTGACAAGTGAGAAGTGAATTGGAATACTCATTAATTAGATTATATCAATTGCACCGTCTGATCTTCAACATGACCTTTTTTTTGAAGAATAGTTAACGAAATGTTGTCTATTTGAGTCAATTTTGTTGTTGAATTTAGTTCAAAAAGAAAGGAAGTTTGAATTGGGCAATTCCTCGAACACGTCTCGTGCATTCAAAATATCAAACTTTTCATAGTTTAAAATAGGCCATGCAAAAAGATCCATAATTAATTAACAATCAACAAATACACACACACACACGACAAGTTAAGGACAAACTACTAATTAAACCCCAAATCTATTACCTTATAGTAAGCTGCCTCAGCAATCGATTAAGGACAAACTATCCATAATTGAACCGTAAGTCTAGTGATAGATCTCATTTCTCTACGGAGAGATATAGGTTTAAGTCGCGCAAAAGACATTTAAAAAATCCCGTATCCGAAACGCTCATAGGTCAAATTTCAAAATTTTGTATCCGAAATATCGATTTAAGTAGCTTAATAAATTTTTCATATCAAAATCTTGTAGAATACCAAAATTTACTATTTTTAGAGTTTTTGAACTATTTTTAATGATTTTTAAAGATAATCATTTTTTAACATTCAAAATATTAATATTTTTCTATTATTTTTAGGATCATATTTAAAAAATCATTAAAAAAAGTTCAAAAATCCTAAAAATATTAAATTTTGGTATTCTATAAGATTTTGATATGAAAAATTTATTGAACTACTTGAATTAACGTTTCGAATACGAGATTTTAAAATTTAACCCATAAACTTTTCGAACCGAAATATTTGTGACAACACTGTAGCCAAACTCTATATATATATATAAACTATCCATAATTCTCTCTCTCTCTCACACTGTATACAAGGGTATATATCTTTCTTTCATTCTCACAAGAAAATCATACAAGAAAAATGAAGCAACGCACAAGGACAAGAGAAAAGCTATTGTTGTCAAAACCCATAAGTCAGGTACTTGAGAGAGCGTGAAATTTATTTAGTCTACCACGTGTTTTATTTTTATTTCCATTGCATTGCTTCGATTGAATTATTCTACTAATCAAACATGTTATTTCTCGCCAAAACATACTTTCTTTGATCACAGCTGTGAAGTGGCGCTTCTCCATTTTTTGGATTGGTTTTCCTTTTTTTTAGACAGATGTGTGTGATGCGAGTAATTGGCTAATTTAATAGTTAGAATGTTATATATACTTTATCATACGCATAAAATGATAAAAATATGTAAGTTTTATATATTATTCATTAAATAAAACAAAATATGTAATGCTCCATATTTAATGGTTGTTATGATATCACATGATACTCAAATTATTTGTTATATAATACATAATTAATCTAGAGGGGGATAATATGAAACCAAATATTTTGACAATATAGACAATTTCTAAATAAATTTTATTTGAAACCAAATATTATATACATAATCTATATTATTCATATATTATATATAAAAAAAATGATGAGATTTTTAGCGTACATGTCACCCTACATTAAGTGATGTGAATTTTAATGATTCGAAATTAATAATTCTTATTATAACACCAAAAACATTTTAAATTATATAAAATTTGATTGTTAGATTATTTATATGTTTAATAATATATTTATAATTTTTTAATTTTTAATTCATTGTGAAATGATCCCTCTAATCCAAAAGACAAATAATATGCCCACAATTTATTTCAATCAGTACATTTTTTATGTTTCTAGAAGAATTATTGTCGAAGTTATCAATTAAATTCATTATTAAAAATTAATTCTTTATAGTCAATACTATCTAATCATGCAACATCACTTATTTCTTTCCTAGAAATTTGATGAAACATATGTTGTTGTAAAATTCTCTGGGAAAATATTATATTATTTTATTAAATATGTTAAATAAATTATTACACAAATTAATAATTTTATTTTATATATTATTTTTATTATTCAACTTAAATATCATTAATATATATAATAATTTATTTAAATAAAATAATAATAATATTATTATATAAAATAAAGTTTTGATAAAGCACTCTTCCAAAATCAGAAGACTCAAAACAGTTGACTAGCATGCCACCTCTCGCACTTCCACTGAAGAATGAAGAAGAAGAAATAGAACAACAGAGATCCATCCAAGGCGAGGCGCGAAAGGAAACACGAAGCTACAGCCTACACCTAGCTCTGCTTGTTTTGTTTGATCTTCCTTCTGGAGTTGAGAATGGAGGAGGCGCTGGCGCTGGCGCTGCTTGTTGAAGAAGAAGAATTAGTGCATGAGGTTATTCGTATTCCCGATTTTCCTATTTTTCTTTTCAATTTTGTTGATTATTCTCACTTTGAGGTTCTGAGTATACTCTTTCTTACTCGCTGAAGTATATAGAGCTTTGTTTATGCCATTATTGATCTGAGTTCTTTACCTCAGGGTTATTCTTCTTTCTCTGATTCTCTCCGTATCAGAAGCATCCCATCCTGTGTCTCGATCCTTTTCTTCTTTCAATCTTCTGATTTGGCACGAGTTAGTCTATTTCATGGATGAATCAATTGAAATATATCTGGTTTAATTCGGTCTTTTGATCGATTCTGGTTGTTTAATTTGAAGTTGCTTAGTTTAAGTTCATTGAACTTCCAAGATTTTCAAGAAATCAATTCAATCGATTTGGGAATTTGATGTAATTAGGCAATGCAGATCATCTGTTGCATCCTCGAGATATACATTTTCTGAACAAAATCCTCCGCATCTAGGAGTTTAATTTCCTTTGAAACTAATAAATGTAGAGGTTGATTTCAAGTAGCATTAAGATTGCAAAGGATAGTTTTATGTTCTATTCTCAATTGCTCATTTTGGGTGCCGAAAGTTCTCCAATTTGGGATGATATTAATATCATTCAAAAATTCTGAAGAAGACAATTTTATGATACTACTATAAATGTCAATTTGTATTTTATCCGAGTGTAGGATCATGGGAAGAATTATACAGGGGATGGATCGGTTGATCTAAAGGGCCGTCCAATTTTAAGGCATGAAACTGGCAATTGGAAAGCATGCTCCTTCATTCTTGGTAATTGAAATAAGTTTTATAATAAATGCAACTTTTTGTACATGTTGGTGAATGCCGATTGGTGTGATACAAAGTAGCTCTAGCAGCATCATATTTAACCTCGATTCTGCTATTTGAGTACCAAACAAAGTTAGGAAATTCAAAATAAAAACAAATAATCTATACTCCAAAAGGTCTTGGTAGAGGACTTGACACCTAACTGATCTGCTGGCAGAATTTGGTTTTCTAATTTTTCATAATATGTGCATATGTATATTTTATCTTGGGTTCATGCCCCTTGAAGATATAACCAAACTTTAGTTTAAATGAAATTTATCTAGCATATTGGTCCTTATATTAGAACAGAAAATTAATAACTTATAAGGCCTGATATAATAGGTTTTAGGACCAGAACCCAAGTCATACTGAATCAACCGGACAACAATAATTATTTTTTGGTTTATTTTCCTCAGCATAAGGGGCGTAATTAATTAATGACTTGTAAATGCACCACAGGAACTGAATGTTGTGAGAGATTAGCTTACTACGGGATTGCGAAAAATCTTGTAACCTATCTTACAAAAAACCTACACGAAGGAAATGTAGTTGCTGCAAGAAATGTTACCACATGGCAAGGCACATGTTATCTGACACCCCTCATTGGTGCCATTTTGGCTGATTCCTATTGGGGGAAGTACTGGACCATTGCGTCTTTCTCTACTGTCTATTTCATTGTAGGTGGTAGTCCAATTCGCTTTTCTTAATTAGCATTTAGTTAAATGTAGGATCATATAAGGCTAAATTAGGTCTTACCTGAGGTGTCATATCTGAGGGTTAATTTGATGGACTGTTGTTCCATATTGAAACCCTAGTCTACATAGTCTTTGTGAGGATACTGAACCACTACATGCCATCAGTTATCATTACTTGTTGATGTTGATATTTTGTTATTGAAAAACCAATATACTGATTTGTCCTTGCATGAGTAGTTTCCATCTTTATTTATATCACACTTCATAATCTTCATTTTATATGCCAAAGGGAATGGCCGTGTTAACAGTCTCTGCATCTCTACCTGGTCAATCGTCGCCACCCCAAACCCTTGCATTCTTCCTTGGTCTTTATATGATTGCTTTAGGAGCAGGTGGCATCAAGCCGTGCGTCTCTTCCTTTGGAGCAGATCAATTTGATGATACTGACCCCTCAGAGCGACCCAAAAAGGGCTCCTTCTTCAATTGGTTCTATTTCTCCATTAACATCGGTTCTCTAATCTCAGGCACCATATTAGTGTATATACAAGATAATTATGGATGGGGCCTGGGGTTTGGTATCCCAACTCTATTCATGGCATTGGCTATTAGCAGCTTCTTTATTGGTTCAGGGATTTACCGGTTTCAGAAGCCAGGTGGGAGCCCAATAGTAAGGGTCTGTCAAGTGATAGTTGCAGCCTTTAGGAAATGGAGAGTCCAATTGCCGGTTGATGAGTCCCTTCTGTATGAGGTACCTGGGAAGAATTCGGCTATTGAAGGGAGCAGGAAGTTGGATCACACAAATGAGATGAGGTACCTGAATTCCTAGATTTGTGTATTTCTTACCAGTACCAAGTGGTGTAATTAAACTATGAACATGCTAGACCTTTTTGGTGCTGTCTAAGATTCGTTAAAGAGCCTCAATGCGGCTCTTAGTTGTCAAATGTAAGAGAAAACACGGTAAAAAAAACAACCTGATAATACCTAAATTCTAATGTATAGCTAGAGAATATTTATTATGCGTGGTAAGTGGTGTTACTAAGTCTGAAAGAGATACTATGGAGCTCTGAAATATCATTGTTCAAGATTTTGCTAAATATTGTTGTTATGACATGTTGCAATAGGTTTCTTGACAAAGCTGCTGTAATTACACCTCCTGATACCAAAACCATCGGCATTGCCATCCCCAGCCCTTGGAGATTGTGTACTGTAACTCAGGTTGAAGAACTAAAAATACCGGCACGCATGTTTCCCATCTGGGCCACGTCCATAATTTTCTCAGTGGTATACACCCAAAACTCATCCATGTTTATAGAGCAAGGCATGGTCTTAGACAAACGGATAGGATCCTTGACCATCCCACCTGCTTCACTGTCTACATTCGATGTCATCAGTGTGTTAGTTTGGGTACCGATCTATGACAAAATTCTTGTACCAGTTGTTAGACGATTCAGCGGCAAGGAGAGAGGCTTCACAGAATTGCAGAGAATGGGAATAGGCTTATTCCTGTCTATTCTCGCAATGGTGTCAGCAGCATTGGTGGAGATTAGACGGCTGGATATAGCACGAGAATTGCATCTGACACATGAGAAAGTTGAAGTGCCGATGAGCATTCTCTGGCAAATATCACAATATGCCCTTGTTGGTGTCGGTGAGGTTTTCACCTGCATTGGCCAGGTGGAATTTTTCTATGACCAGTCACCTGATGCAATGAGGAGTTTGTGTACTGCATTTGCGCTCATGACAGGTTCTCTGGGTAGTTATTTGAGTTCTTTGATTCTGACATTGGTTTCTTACTTCACAACTATGGGAGGACAGCCTGGTTGGATACCGGATAACTTAAATGAGGGGCATTTGGATCGTTTTTTCTGGTTAATAGCTGGTCTCAGTTTGATAAATTTGATTGTTTATATCTGGTGTGCATTCAGATACAGATATAAGACAGCCACTTGACTGTTCGAGTTGCATAGTGTAACATGTGCAGAAAATTGTGTACCAGTAACCTGTGATAATTGTTAAATAGTTATTACTGAGAAGTGTTTATTGCGACATTACTGTCCTTTCTTCTCTTTCATTCGTGATATTATGATATTGACAATAACTAAGTCTCCAATCATGAGTCCTAAGTTCCTGAGAATGATTGTTATCATCTTTTTTGTTTCATAATTCCTGAGAAAGATGTCCTCTTTAGGAGAACAAAGTTCACAATTGAATTTCTCAATGTACAGGTTTGATTCTTCTGTTATCCATAGGGGTCATGAGAGAAACACATCTATGTATAGATTATAAAGTATTGTCTGATGCACATCTAACATACTATGAAAACAAGTTGTTATCATAATTCCTATTGCATGAGTTGGTAGTCATGTAAATAATATTATATATTAATATGTTATATAAAATTATTCTTTTAGACAAGTTAGGTGACATGGTCTGAAAAACTTGCTTTTTTATTTTTTGTTTTTTTATTAGTGAGTACGGATGTGATATCAGAGAAAATTGACTAATATTTTTCATGCCTTTTAATAATCAAATTAATGTAACTTCTCGTTGGTTTTCAATATGATTTTGGATTACAATAATTAACAATGCAATTTGTACGAGAGAGAATGATACCAAGCAAAATGCATAGGAGATAGGTAAATGCTTCTATCAAAAATCGGAAAAAACAATAACTCAAATTTGATTAAAAAGATATATTAATGTAATTTTATATGGTAATAATTTGTTGTGGTAATTTTTTTATTTAAATTATATTAAATAGACCAAATTTGGAGCATTAAATTTAGAAGGAAAAAAAACTTGTTCTCTTTTCCCTTATTTGGTTGGAACATAAAGAATGCAAGCATAACTTTTTATTTAAAGTTATGTTATTATAAATTATTTTTATTTGATTAAACATGTGAAAGAATAAGAAAAGAATAATTTTATATCATCATATTACAATATATAAATAATGATAAATGTCAACAAAATATGATGAAGATAATGATAATAGTGACATTACTATTGTCGTCGTTATCATCATAAAAATAAGATCAAATACATATCTAATAAAGATCTACAATTCAACAAATTTTAAAGCATGACTCGGTCGAACTATCAAAATAATCAAAATAGATGTATTATATCACACTTACAACTTGTAAGTTGTAAGCCATATGTAAAAATTATCAAAATGTAATACAAATGTCTCCAAGACAATTTAGAAAAAAAATTAAAATGAAGGGGGCTAGAACACAAATATTTTGCATGCACCAAAACAAAAATTTTGCATGCACCGAGACGAACACAAATTTTATTTTCGCGTGCTAGAAATTTTTGCTTGTCTTCTATTTTTCAAAATCGTCTATTAATTTAAGCAATATTTAAATATGAAATTTTAATTATTAATTAAAAAGAATCGGTCCGAGGGAAGGTTGAGAGATAGAAGAGGTGGGACCAATGTGAACATATCTTTATAATTTATTTTCAAATTTTTTAATCTTGAATAAAACTACTTTCAAAAAATGGTCAAGGTACGGAATTGCAGGAAATTTTATTTCTTACATAATTTGGTTTGTGAGGAAACTTTCTAATTAATTTAATGTGCAAAATAATGTCTTTTAAGTTCTTATTTAAGAAAGAAGTGGTTAGATCCTACTATGCTCAAGAAATAATTTGGTTTGCACCCTATAAAAAATATAAGTTATCTTTTATTAAAAACATATGCAAATATGGATGTTGGGAAACCGAGAACCCAAGGAGTTTATAGTGCAAGTACGAAATAGAAATTTTTAAATTTTTTTGATGCATCAAAAAATCTGTTCATGCAGTTAGAATCAAATCTAATACAAAATACAAATATTTTTATACCTTTGTTTTGCGAATCCTTTAGCAATAAATGCTGATGTGGTTGTCTATTATACTTTCGAGGTTTTAATGCAGAAACCCTCCATCAATATCCACCCGAAAGCTGCTAGGCGCCGGCTGTCTCCTTGTTAGCAGAGATTTCGTCGGCAGCGCTCAATGCTCGAAACTGACTCTCAGATGGTGGAATAATAGCGTTTCACTATTCTAGACTGGCGTCTCGTATATATATATGGAGTAAAGCTAACATGTTCCTAGGAGCACCAGATGTCTTAGTGCTTCTAATTTAAAATCCGTTGAATTGGTTTCAAATGATAAATCTAAATTGCTCTATAAATTTTTTATGTTAAAATCTTATGAGATACTAAAATTTTCTATTTTTACAGTTTTTTAACTATTTATTTCATATTTTTTGAAAATGATCTATTTTTATATGCAAAAATTTATTATTTTATTATTATTATTAGAGTTATCTTAAAAAATATCAAAAAATAATTAAAAATTTCTAAAAAATAGAAAATTTCGGTATCCTATGAGATTTTAATATGAAGAATTTATTGAGCAACTTAAATTTTTTATTTGAAATCAATTTAATAGATTTTTGAGTTAAAAAACACCAAAAAACATCGTACTCCTAAAAACACGTTAGCTTTACTCATATGTATGTTAATATGTCCTTCAATAAAAGATTACATAACAAAAGCAAGCAATTAAACGATAATGAGTAATTGGAAATAATCAAAACTAATCTCAATCTCAATCCCCATTTATTCATTATCTGTATATTTAATTTAATGCCAGTAACAGCAAGCATCAACGTCACAGTTGTTTGTACGTATGTCCAACTAATGATTCTCGACATATATATATATATATATAGTAAAAATTTTGATATATTAACTTCTATTTAAAATGATTGAGATTGATTTTCAAACGGACACAAGATTTTGAATCCGCTAATTATAACCTGTGAAGAACTAATGAAAATGACATTATTAAAAAAAAAAGTACAAGCTTATGTGCCTCGAATGAGCTATGCAAACATAAATTATCGAGTGGGATATATAGTTGATCTTTTTATAAAAATTTCAATTGAGAATTAATGTTTGACCTAGTCTGCTAAGTAATAATAATAGTATTAATTTTGGATACCTTTTACACTGTATCTCTACACTAATTCAACAGTACAAACTATAATAAATAGAGAAGTTTTAGATATCATTTGCACTGTATCTTTATAGTATTTCAACAGTTTTAGCTACAATAAATCGTTCATGTATTTAAATCTGGAGCATGATTTTATGATATTTTATATTAGTTATAGTAAGTAAAGTGCGCCACAAGAAATCTATACTTTTTTTTTTCTATTCTTTATTTCCCACAAATACACTTTTTAAATAATTATTTTATTTTGTAATTAGATTAAACTAATTGAATTTTACCGCTAAGCAACACTCACATCTAGGTTATATTGTAAGCAATTTCATATTTAACTAGCGTAAATTACATTTATCAGAAAAGAAAAGTGTGTTTGTCCAAAAATAACAAAAGATCGTTGGCGATAAAAATTGAGGAACTATAATATTTATACTATCATCATATTAATTTAAGAAATATTTAAATATGAAATTTTAAGTGTTAATTAAACATTATCGGTTCGAGAAGAGATAGAAGAGGTGGGACCAATGGAGTTCGCATCGAGTGAAGATGTGAAGTATTTCACTATGAAGTGAGCAAAAATCACCTCTAAAATTTTTTTCATTTAAATCTCAACGTTATCCACCACTTATTTTGCATGTGCGCAAAAACAAAGCTGAGAATGGAGGTGCAGGAGCAGGAAAGCTTGCTAATTGAAATAGAGCATGAGGTTAGCATTGATTCTTTTTCTTTCTTTCTCAAAAAGTTCTCTTCTTTTTGTGTAAATCAAGATCACACTATTACAGTGGCACTCTTCTTGTTTTACTTCTTGTTCGTCCCCGGCCATTGTTATCGGAACCTTGATGCGGATTTCTTTTCGCTTTCTTTATCAGAAGAAGCATCCCTTTAATTGTTTTGATAACAAATGAATGGATTGAATAAAGTTTGAATCTTTTTGTGCGTTTCTAGTATTACAATCATGGAACTTCAAATAGACGAGATTTTTTTTTTCTTTTTTGTGGATGAATAACTAGGTAATATTTCATTGGATTATAATCACCGGTAAGTACTCTGGATTCTTTAATGCATTACCAGTAAGGCAATCCATACACATGTATCTTCAATTAGTACCATTGTTGCAAAGAAAAGTTTAACAAGTCTGTTCCAATTTAGTCCATGAATTTTAATTTATATATACATGTTGCTAAACAGGAATTTAGGAATGATTATACAGGTGATGGATCGGTTGATATGAAAGGCCGTCCAATCTTGAAGCATGGAACTGGCAACCGGAAAGCATGCTACTTTATTATTGGTAAGGAAGCTGATATAGTTGTTGATATTATTTATTATATACATTAAATAAGTCATTATATATGTTAATGACTCTATTATGAAAACTCATTTTGTACAGTACTATTATTATGTTACTTAAATGAATTATTATGTATATCAATGATTTTATTATGTAAAATCATTTTGTATAATATTTTCGTTAGGTAACTTAAATAAGTTATTATGTATGTTAATGGTATTTAAGTTAAATAATAGAAGTATTGTATATAATAACTCATTTAATGTGTATAATAAAGTACGTATCGATGACGGTATCAATAATGATATCTCCATAACATTTTCCTATTGGTAATACTTCAGCTATTGTCAGGTATCTCCATTCCGTAGTAGTAATGGGGACCAGCATCAATTTATCCTCAATTCTCCAGTTAAGTACTATCAGGGGCCGAATCAATTTATCCTCAATTTGCATTTTCTTTTTCCCTTTTAAGTTTTATATATTTTTCAGATACAAATACTCTGTGAACCCCCTTATAAAATTTAAATTATACTATACTTCTGATACTGCCCCTGAGTACTAAAAAGGTTATCTAACATAAATAAACAAATACAGTACTGAATCTGGTACTTTAATTTTTCCTACTATATGAGCATGAATGTTTCTCTTAAGCTTGCAGCTCTAGAAGTCATGTTCCTATATATTTTTGGACTTTTGTCATTGGTTTCTAAAAATTTATCCACGGAGTATTAGTATCAAACATACTGTCTACTTGCATTAATGAATCATTACTGATTTGCTAATTTTAGTTTGCATATGAATAAGAATTTCCGGTAAGTAAAACTAATTGCCTTACATATTCATCTCAGGGACTGAAATTTGTGAGAAATTAGCATACTTTGGAATAGCAAAAAACCTTGTGAGTTATCTTACAAGAAAACTACATGAAGGGAATGTAGCTGCCGCAAGAATTGTTTTCACATGGCACAGTGCGTGTTATTTCACGCCCCTTATTGGGGCAATTGTGGCAGATTCTTATTGGGGAAAATACTGGACTATTGCTGCATTCTCTACTGTTTATTTCATTGTACGCACTTTGTTTTTTCTTGTTTATGTTGAGTTCAAAAGGGTGAGTAAAATGAAGCTCAATAAGGTTTTCTTAAGATGAATTAATTTCAAGACTGTGCTTTAATTGACACAATAAACAGGTCAGATTAATTTCATCTGTTGAACTAATTGATGTGAAATAGGCATCCATCAAGTTAGTCTTTTGCTGGAAGCCTAAGTGGGTTAAATTGGGAAAAAGCAGTACCTTTTGTGTGGTACGGGCTAAATTGTAATTTGTGTTCTTTGTAATTATTGAACCAAAAGAAATGGAAATTTTCTTTGCATAAGTGAAGTAATTAACCAACATCTTTAATCATTTAAATTTCATTTTATCTAATGAAGGGAATGGCCGTTCTAACCATCTCTGCATCTGTACCTGCTCATTCTTCTCAATCACAAACCATTGGATTATATCTAGGTCTCTCTATGATTGCTTTAGGAGCTGGTGGCATCAAACCATCCGTATATCCCTTTGGAGCTGAGCAATTTGATGACACTGACCCATCAGAGCGAACAAAAAAAGGGTCCTTCTTCAACTGGTTATGTTTCTTCGTTAACATCAGTTCCCTAATTTCTGGCACCATATTAGTGTACATACAGGATAATTGTGGATGGGGCCTAGGATTTGGTATCCCTACTCTATTCATGGGGTTGGCTATTGTCAGCTTCTTTATTGGGTCAGGTATTTATCGATTTCAGAAGCTGAGTGGAAGCCCGATAACTCAGATTTGTCAGGTGATAGTAGCAGCCTGTAGGAAATGGAATGCCGAGTTACCATCTGATACATCCCATTTGTATTAGGTACTCGGAAATAGTTCTGTTATCAAGAGCAGCAGGAAGTTAGATCACACAAGTGAACTAAGGTAAACTTAATACCATTTCTTCGTTCTTATCGGAACCCAGTGGCATGTACCTACTACACTGACCAATATTTAAAGATTTAAGAGCTAATCGTCATACAGAGCTTGATGAAACTCTTTAAATGAAAAACCAAAGAAGCAGAAATAAAACCAACCAATCTTGAAAATAAAAAAAATTGGTGAAGAATTCTGCTGGCTGGTATGTGCAGTTATCTATCCTGAGAATGGTATTGTACAGTAGGAATGGTATCCATATTACCCGATATGTTCCAATTTTTTGTTAAATGTTTTTTTTTTTTTTGTTATGATAGGTGTCTTGACAAAGCTGCCATAGTTACACCTTCAGATATTCAGCTCAGTAGGGTTACCACCACCCCTAATCCATGGAGGTTATGCACTGTAACTCAAGTTGAGGAACTAAAAATACTGGCACGGATGTTACCTATCTGGGCCACATCCATAATATACTTCACTGCATACTCCCAAAACTCATCCATGTTCTTAGAGCAAGGCATGGCTTTAGACAAATGGTTAGGATCCTTCTCCGTTCCACCCGCTTCGCTGTCCACATTTGATGCCATCAGTGTGTTAGCTTGGGAGTATGCAGTGAAGTATATTATGGATTCCCACCCTTTTATAAATAATAATAATAATAATAATAGTAATAGTAATAGTAATAGTAATCATAATTTGATCTTAAAAATTTGACGACTCTATATTTATTTTCTAAACACAAATGTTTACAACAATATTTAAATGAGAAAGGACCCACTGTCTATGGACATTGATATCTATGGTGTTTTTTTTATTTATACTTTAATTAATATATGTAAACCGTTAGATATATTCTAATTTATTTTACTAACGTGTATATAAAAATTTATTAAATTTTAACTTGGTGTCGTTGGCCATCAATATAGGGGATTAAATTCTAATTGATGTTGTTGCTGCGTGATACATATCAAAATAAAATTAGAATGATATAATTTTCTGTATACCCATATAGTATGATATATATGTTCATTTAATTAGTTTTGTTATTTAAGAATTTATAAAATAATTATTTAAAATTTAATCTTATCAATATCGATATAACACCAATAATCATAGACATCGGATTCCTTTTCTATCTAAACATGCATGTGTTCATGACTTTTAATATATCAAATATCTTTATTTTTACTTAAGTTGAAACTAATACATGTATTCACATACAACGTGAAAAAACTAGATTTTTGTTTTTTCTATTCAGACTTCTACACTTAGACTCTCGTGTTTACATAATGTTTGAATACAAATGATTCAAAAGTCAAGGTTTTTATACATTTTTGCTAAAAGTGCGCTTACATTCATAATCTTTCAATTCGAACTTAATGATATTCAATATACAATAAGACGTAAATGTATATATTGGATTTTATTGTGAACACATACATTCATAAAATAAATATAAAATTAACAAACATTTAAAATAAAAAATATCATTATTATTTGTTTGAAAAAAAGAGGGATAGAAAGAAGGTAATTTCAGAATCGATAGGAGGTACAAAGACAAGAGAGGTGAGTCTACCTCTCTTTTTCCGTATTAATTCAATGAAAAATGATTGCATTCCTTCCTATAAAATACAAACTAAATGTACCAATGATGCACCTTGCTAAACCACTAGATTAATGCACAACAACATGATTTATAAAGATCCGCTCTCACAGTCTACATCGACAGCTGACAGGTGAGATTCGACAAAATGAAAATGAAATGATATTTGGTTTGTTTAAAGGAAAACGTTAGGAAAGATATTATCGTTGTTATATCATCATTGATGGCAATAGTTCTTTTGTATCTTTTATGATAGCGGAAGCATGTACGGATCCGCAACAACCAAAATGAAATAAAAATGACTGCTATTTCCCAACGAATTAGCATTCACTGTCATGGAGAAGTAGATGATAAATAGAATTCACAAATTAATTATTAAAAAAATTGTGTTAAATTTTAAACCGTTATGATTAAAATAACCATTGTAATTTTATATTATCATAATTTCATAATAACAGTAGATATCCAGCCAGGTCCCAAGATATTTATATAGTTTTATTTGTTCAACCCAAGTCCCACAAGCTGAAAATGGAGCAAGAGCAAGAGAGCTTGCTAATTGAAACAGAGCATGAGGTTGGCTTTGATTTTTTCTTTCTAAAAAAGTTCTCTTCTTTTTCTTGTATCATGGTGGCACTCTTTTTCTTAAAATTACAGCATTGTGGCAGCACTATGTTATACTCCAGCACGTACAGTTTTACTCTTTCCCCATCCCCATCTTTTCTTTTTTCTTTTCCTTTTTCTGGAATTGTGACGCAGATTTCGTTTCTTCTTTTTCGTTATCAGAAGCATCCTTTAGTTTTGATATTTTCAAATGAATCCACTGAAGAAAGTTTGATAAATTTGTGTATTTGTTCAAGGCATGCATATTGTTTAATTCAAGCTGTTGTCTAGGTTAATATTACTACCATCACTCTTCAAATAGTCCAACAAGGAAACCTGATTGATGTTATAAAGCTAAATAAAGGCAAACGACAGAAACATAGATGAGTTTTTTTCCCCTTATAAACCACTTGCTAACGTTTAATTGATTGGATTAAAATCACCGGTCAATACCCAAGATTCTCTAATGCATCGTTGGTAAGGCAATCCACATAACAAGTTGTCACAGCAAGGTCTGTGTGTCTTTCCATTAGCATAGTTGACTTGTTGTAAAAAAAAAAAGGTTTTAAAAGTTTATTCCAATGTAGTCCCTGAGACATTGTTGATGAACTTCTTGTTTCTTCCTGGTTCACTGCACAGTGCCATACTATTTGATCAAACAGAAACATGCTTGGAAGAAATGCATTCATGTTACGACAACTTGAATCTTAATTTATATATGTTCATATACAGGAATTTAGGAATGATTATACAGGTGATGGATCGGTTGATATGAAAGGACTTCCAATCTTGAAGCATGGAACTGGCAACTGGAAAGCATGCTACTTTATTATTGGTAGTATTTTAGTTCTTGCCAGGATGGCTTCTGACTGGCACATACAATTACAGCGTTATCATTCCAGAGTAGTAGTAGGGACCAGAAAAAAACCTCAATTTATCTTCAACCCTCCAGTAAAGTACTGAAAAAGGGTATATAATATGAATAAACAAATAAATAATCAGTAGTCAGCTGGTATTGGTACATAGCCTGACAAACCTTTCTGGTACTGAAATCTGGTACTTCAATTTTCATAATACATGAGCATGATTGTTTCTCTTTATGCTTGTAGCCCTTGAAGTCTTGTTCTATTTTGGACTTTGTCATTGGCTTCTAGTTCTAGCAAATTTGTCCATGGAGCATTAGTATTAAACATATTGCCGACTTGCATAATAGAATCATTACTGATTTGCTAATTTTAGATTGCATATGAATAGTAATTTCAGGTAAGTAAAACTAATTGCCTTACATTTATCGCAGGGACTGAATTTTGCGATAAATTAGCATACCATGCAGTAGCAAAAAACCTTGTCAGTTATCTTACAAGAAACCTACATGAAGGAAATGTAGTTGCCGCAAGACATGTTGTCACATGGCAAGGCATGTGTAATTTCACGCCCCTTATTGGGGCAATTGTGGCAGATTCTTATTGGGGAAAATACTGGAGTGTCGCGGCATTCTGTACTGTTTATTTCGTTGTTCGTGCTTTGTTTAATTTCTATTTTTTGTTTATGTTAAGTTCAACAGGGTGAGTAAAATGAAGCTCAATTAGGTTATCTTAAGATGAATTAAATTCAATATTGTGCTTTTAACTGACACAATAAATAGTCAGATTAATTTCATATGTTGAGAACTAATTGATGCCAATTTAATAGGATTCCATTGAGTGTTGGTCTTTCATTGGAAGCCTAATTGGGTAAAATTTGGAAAAAGCAGTGCATTTTTGTGTGGTACGGACTAAATTGCAATGTGTTGTAGATAAGAGAAAAGATTCTAACCACTTCTACCTATAACAGTACCAGACAGCTACTGTGCACTTGTAACCATTAAGTCTATAACACTTTACCCTGAAATTTCTCTGCATAAGTAAAGTAATTAAACAACATCTTTAATCATTTTAATTTCATTTTATCTAATGAAGGGAATGGCCATGCTAACCATCGCTGCATCTGTACCCGGTCAATTGCCTCAATTACAAAAGGTTGGATTCTACCTAGGTCTCTATATGGTTGCTTTAGGAGCTGGTGGCATGAGATCATGCATATTTCCCTTTGGAGCAGATCAATTTGACGACACTGACCCAACAGAAAGGACAAAAAAACAGTCCTTCTTCAACTGGTCATTCTTTTTCATTAGCATCGGACCTTTAATTTCTGGCACCATATTAGTGTACATGCAGGATAATTGTGGATGGGTCCTAGGATTTGGTGTCCCTACTCTATTCATGGGGTTGGCTATTGTCAGCTTCTTTATTGGGTCGGGTATTTATCGATTTCAGAAGCCCAGTGGAAGCCCGATAACGCGTATCTGTCAGGTGATAGTGGCAGCCTGTAGGAAATGGAGTGCCGAGTTACCATCTGATACATCCCATTTGTATGAGGTACTGGGAAATAGTTCTGTTATCAAGAGCAGCATGAAGTTAGATCACACAAGTGAACTAAGGTAAACTTATACCATCTTTTCATTCTTACCAGAACCAAGTGATATGTACCTACTAGACTGACCAGTATCTTAAGATTTTAGAGCTAATCATCATACCGAGCTTGATAAAGCTCTTTAAATGAAAAACCAAAGAAGCAGAAATTAAACCAACCAAGCTCAAAAATTGAAAGATTGATCAAGTATGTGCTGGATGTTGGATGGTATGTGCAATTCTGTCCTAATAAGTACAATAGTAATGGTATCCATACACCCAATATTTTGTTAGATGTTTTTTGTTACCAAATTGTGCATATTGTGTAGGTGTCTTGACAAAGCTGCCATAGTTACTCCTTCAGATATGAAGTTCAGTATGATTACTACCACTCCAAACCCACGGAGGTTATGCACTGTAACTCAAGTTGAGGAATTAAAGATACTGTTTCACTTGTTTCCCATTTGGGCCACGTCAATAGTTTTTTCAGCCGTGTATTCTCAGACCACATCCATGTTCATAGAGCAAGGCATGGTCTTGGACAGACAGGTCAGATCCTTCAGTATCCCACCTGCTTCACTCTCCACCTTTGATGTCTTCAGTGCATTAACTTGGATACCCATCTATGACAAAATCCTTGTACCAGTCGCTAGACGAATTACCGGCAAGGAGAGAGGCATCACTCATTTACAGAGAATGGGAATAGGTCTGTTCCTATCTATTCTCTCTATGGTATCAGCAGCACTTGTCGAGATCAAAAGACTGCAAATAGCTCAAGAACTGAACCTTGTACATGAGAAGATCGAAATTCGGATGAGTATCCTCTGGCAAATACCACAGTATTCCCTTGCCGGTGCAAGCATGGTATTCAACTATATTGGTCAAGTAGAATTCTTTTACGATCAGTCACCTGATGCAATGAAGAGTCTTTGTACTGCACTTGAACTTTTGGCTGTTTCTCTAGGGAGTTACTTGAATTCATTTATTTTGACACTGGTTTCTTACTATACAACAAAGGGAGGGGAAAGAGGTTGGATCCCTGATAACTTGAATGAGGGGCATTTGGATCGGTTTTTCTTGCTAATAGCTGGGCTCAGTGTGTTGAATTTGGTCGTTTTAATCTGGTTCGCATTGAGATTCAGATACAAAACAGTTAAATAACATACTGCAATTTGTAGGGAATGTATAGGTTTATATCTGGTGAATAGATGTTGCAACTATTCGTTGAATATTGATATCTGTTCCCTTTTTTCAAGTTTCCTATGTAATTTTTTTTTGAAATAAAGGCTCTAATTAACCCAAAATTTACTCATTTTTAACTGTTAAGTGTTTTTTACGGAACTTAAACTTATATATCTTCGTAGAAAATACGAGACTTATTACAATCTTTGCTACGTCCGCGGTTCAATTTTTTTTCCTTAACAAAGCTACAGCATCTTCATCCTTGCAGTTGCTAATTTAATTTAGCAATTATTTACATGTTAATTTTATAACCTCTCCACCTTTACAATTGTTAATTTGCTGATATGACAATTTCTAATTGGTAAAAATATAATCTATGCTATTTCAGAGATGGAGATGCTCTCATTATTACTTGAAAATGAATTGCAAATTTGACATAATATTTTATTAAGAGTTTTTAATTTAACAATCTTACTAAATTAGTGATAAGCGTGACAAAGAATCTATTTTTGGTACGGTTTTACCCTTTATTTTTTTGCCAAAATCTGAAGTTTTAGAAGCATTTTACTTTATTTTTGTTCAAAAATCATATTACTGTTGTTTCCCGAGCTGAACTGCAGATATGAAGAATTTGGAGCATTTTTGGAGAAAATCGGAACAAAAACAAACCAAGAACGTGAAGTTTAGAGTCTTCGCGACTTCGTCGCGGTCGCGAAGGATTTTTCTTGCGGCCGCAAAAGATCTCTTGTGACCTCAAAGGCCAGAAACCAATCCAAGACCCAGCACCACCCCCTGATGCAAGCTGCATTGACTTCCTGACCCGAATGTGGGCACATTCTGGTGCCAGACAGTTTTCTGTACTGCGCACCTTGGTGTATTTTGGCGGTTACGGCTCGTCCGAACTCTGATTTCACTGAAATTTGAACTCATTGACTCGTCTCTTCGAGGAGAACACACTGGGCACTATAAAAGAGACAATTGGGATCAGATTTCGGGAGTTCTTGGCAAAGAAAGTTAGGGTAGACTTTTGTGAAGAAGTCAACCTCTCTGTTTTTCGCTTTTTCTTCTTCTCTTTCTTTTTTCTGTAGATTCTCTCACTCTCACGACAGAGTAGAAGCCATTTTTTAGGGTTTCGGCACGTAAGCAATGATATTTTGGTTGTTGTGAAATGAATTTGTTTGGAATTTCTATAATTATGGAGTTTTCATTTATTCTTATACTTTTCTTATTCTTGAATCTTGTTTGTGTTACATGGTAAATGAACTTAGATATTAGTCAAATTTAGGTTTGTTTAGAAGTGAACCAAACTCAAATTTTAAGTACAAAATCATAGGATTGAGTCAAAGTATCGAAAAGTGAAGTGATATTCCGATCCGAGGATAGATTTAGGAAATAAGATTCCGACACATCGAAGAGATCTTGTTTGTCTTCGAAAAATTCCGATTCAGATCATATCCATTAGAGACCTAATGACTTGAAAAAGATTAAGCTAATTACAAATTTTAAGACATTTAAGATATCAAGCTCTAAAAGGTATCCCATCTGAAATAGAAAATTGCGCCACAAAAGTGGATAAGACTAAATTGAATTAGAAATTCTTAATCCTTGACATGAGAAAAACAACCAAACAAAGTCAATTTATAACACCAATTATATCTTGTTGAAAACCAAAAGCCCTATAGTTGTTAATAATTGGAGTTTATTTCCATTTATTTGCTTTTCATTAGGATTATTAAATATCTCTTTTGTTGTTGATCGGGTTAGATAATCGAACTTTGGAATTTCTAGAGTAGAAATTTTCTCATTCCTAACTATACTATTCGGTAGGTCTATACACTTGTGGACCAACCTTGGTTGTATTTTAGGGTTATAAATTTAAAAGCCCTGCAAAACACACATTAATTAGCAAGTATATTTTTATCTTTGAAATTACAATTATAATTATTACATAGAATTTAACAAATTATTTACAAATGGGATGTTCAAAGTGGTTAACACATATCTATAATAATATAAATCCTTAAGAAAGATATTGTTCATATATAGTAACGAGGAACAACAATCCATGAAGATATTGTTCACAATTACTATTCCGATAAGATATTGTTCGCACTATAAAATTCTTAGGAAGATTACCGTTTTATCCACAGTAGCGAGGAACAATATTCTAACAAAATTACCGCTCATGATTATTGTTATATATAATTGTTCATCCTAGAAAACCGTTCACATTCATATGCAATTAGATAATGATCTTATTTCGTATGTGATAAAAAATTAATGACAAATTCTTTACGACACAACGGAGTGTGCTCTATTTTTTACTATATATGAATATGTAATTGTTCTATATGTAATTAATTATAAATATATACAATATCATATCTAAATATCTTAATTATGCTCTTTTGTTGTAATATAAATTATATATTTCGGTTCATCTTTTGAAATGTAAATTAAAAACAATATGTCATCTTTTCGTTATATGTAATTATTTATAATTCTCAAACATTTGTACTAACAATAACATTTTAATTAATTACACTGCTTCTAAAAATAATTAATATTTTCTATCATACAAATAATATTTTTAAAATATTATATATATATGACATCTAAAAATATATACTAACATCAAAAGCAATCTAAAACACAGCAGAACGCATTTATTTGGTAATTAATTCTAATTGCCACCAATGGAAAACGTGTGGGATTGTGAGTGCGCCACCCATATCTGATCTAATGTGGCCGAGATGCATGAATCTTTTGTGTAGAACACAACAATTTGTTATTTCCTTGCTTACAATACACAAGGCCATACGCTTCGGGCCAAGTTCAAATAATTCCATGAATGTTTGTTTATTAGAGTCTTGACGATTGCTGGTTCAATTTGAATAATACTATAATTTAGTATATTGGTATTTCAATCTTACTTATTTTCATGTAAAAGTTAAAATAGTTGGAAATTTTACATTGATTTCCTTTTCCAAAAAAAAAAGGAATTTTTTTAATTTCAAAAAATTTACAAAAATATTACCTTATTTTCATGATGAATAAATTTATGAACATATCGATAATTTCACAACAAAAAGCGTACCAATTTTTTCAGGAGAAATTTTTGAACCATTATATCTTATTTCTAATAGTGGAAGTGAGGGGTCTAGTGAAAGAGAGAGTTAATTCCACGCTGACTTGTTCTCTCTGACAGAGCTGAGTATTATTATTTTTTTTATCCATTTTAATTTTATAAATAATAATAATAATAATAATAATAATAATAATAATAATAATAATAATAATAATAATAATAATAATAATAATAGTAATTCGATTTTAAATATTTGACGTCTCTGTATTTATTTTCTAAATATAAATGTTTACAATAATATTTAAATATGCATGTATTCATAATTTTTAATCTATAAAATATCTTTATTTTTTATTTAAGTTTGAAACTTACACGTGTTTACATATAACGTGTGAAAACTAGAATCTTTGTTTTCTCTGCATTCAAATTTTTTATTCAGACTTTTACATTTAGACCCTCATGTTTAGATAATATATGAATATAAATGATTCAAAATTCATGTTATATATATATATATATAATTTTTTTAGAGCGCTGACGTTCAGCATTTTTCAATTTCAATCTTAATAATAGTCAATATATAATGAGACATAAATGCATATGTTAACATATGCATTCAAAACAAAATATATAAAACTGATTATAAACATTCAAAATGAAAAAATATTACTATCATTTATTTAAAAAATCGGAATACAAAGAAGATATTTTCAGAACTGAGGGGAAACAAGAATCAAACTTTAATCTAATGATAAAATTAATATTCTCCGTATCACATATTCAAAACTCAAATTAAAATTCTTTATAAACATTTAAAATTAAATGATTTGAATTCTCATCTCATAAAAAAAAGAAAAACCGAGCTTGAGGTAAGGAGAAGTTGAAAGACATGAGAGTTGGCACCAATGTCAACATCTCTCTTTTCGTTTTTTATTATGGACAATGATGTGGAAACTAACTATAAAATATAAGCTAACTAAACCAATGATGGCGAACCTTGATCAACCACTACATTGCATGTGCTCAAAAACATAATTAAACATCAGTTGTCATGGTCGACAACAGCAGCAGACGAGACTCAATTAGAATAAAAATAATAAAATATTCTCTAAATTTGATCCAGTTTAAATTAAATTTTGACTGTTCAAAATTGAAGATCAATGGCAGCAGAATCAGAAGTGATCCACTAAAAAGAAAATGGAATAAAATATGACCTGTATATCCTGGTCAAGTCCCAAGATACTTTATATAGTTTTGTTTCTTCATTCTTCAACTCAAGCTGGAAATTAATGGAGCAAGAGCAAGAGAGGTTGCTAATTGAAATAGCTCATGAGGTTAGCTTTGATTTTTCTTTCTCAAAAAGTTCTCTTCTTTTTCTTGTATCATGGTGACCCTCTTTTTCTTAAAATTGCAGTGTTGTCTTACGCTCAAGCATATATATAGCTTTACTTTTCCCCATTCCCAAGTTTTTTTCTTTTTTCTTTTGGGAATTCTGATGCAGATTTCATTTCTCCTCTCTTTCTTTACCAGAATTCAGAAGCATCCTTTTGTTTTGATATTATCAAATGAATCGACTGAATAAAGTTTGATAAAATCTGTGAATTTTTGTTCAAGGCATGTTATTTAATTCAAGCTGTTGTCTAGCAATCTAGGGGAGTATTACAACAGAAACATAGACGACTGTTTCTTTTTTTCTTTTTTTCTTTTTTTTTTTGATAAACAACCGGTTAACATTTGATTGGATTAAAACCACTGCTCAATACCCAAGATTCTCAAATGCATCGTTGGTACAGCAATCCGTATAACAAGTTGTAACAACAAGGTTTATGTGTCTTTCCAGTAGCATATTGTTGACTTGTTGTTGCAAAGTATTGGATTTTACGGTTTTTGATTAAGCAAGATATTAATGGAGTAAAAAAGGAGAAGGAGAGAACGGGAAAGGAAGAGAGAAATAAATTACATTTATACATCTTTTTGACAAAAGACCCACAATCTATTATAATTACATTTATGCATTAGCACCCTTCTAATTTTCTATATAAGAAAGATACTCATAAATAACTACTTTTTCAACACTCCCCTCAAGTTGGAGAAAGATATTTGTCATGTCCAACTTATATGCTTTAATTTGGAAAGAACCCCTGGTCTCATTTGGTCATTGGCCTATCAAGTGCAGACTTGAATTCATTCGGTGTCGACTTCAATGCTCCCCCTTAGCACCAAACTTCGTCTTTTAAGACATTGTTGGTATATAGCAATCCATATAAAAAGTTGTCACAGCAAGGTTTATGTGTCTTTCCACTGTAATCCCTGAGAAATTGTCCACGAATTTCTTACTGGTTCACTTTTCAGTGCCATGTTATCTGATCAAAACAGAAACATGCTTGGAAGAAATGAAGTCATCTTACTACAACTTGAATCTTAATATATATATGTTGGTATACAGGAATTTAGGAAGGATTATACCGGTGATGGATCGGTTGATTTGAAAGGCCTTCCAATCTTGAAGCATGGAACTGGCAACTGGAAAGCATGCTACTTTATTATTGGTAGTATTTTAGTTCTTGCCAGGATGGCTTCTGACTGGCACATACAATTACAGTATTACCATTCCAGAGTAATGCTAGGGACCAGCATAAAGCCTCAATTTATCTTCAATTCTCCAGTCAAGTACTGAAAAAGGATATCTAATATTAATGGACAAATAAATAATCAGTATTCAGCTGGTATTGGTACATAGCCTGACAAACTTTTCTGGTACTGAAATCTTGTACTTCAAATTTCCTATTTTGGACTTTGTCATTGGCTTCTAGTTCTAGCAAATTTGTCCATGGAGCATTAGTATTAAACATACTGTCGACTTGCATTCTGATTTGCTAATTTTAGTTTGCATATGAGTAGGAATTCTGGTAAGTGAAACTAAATGCCTTACATATTCATTGCAGGGACTGAATGTTGTGAGAAATTAGCATACTATGGAATAGCAAAAAACCTTGTGAGTTATCTTACAAGAAACCTACATGAAGGAAATGTAGTTGCCGCAAGACATGTTGTCACATGGCAAGGCACGTGTAATTTCACACCCCTTATTGGGGCAATTCTGGCAGATACTTATTGGGGAAAATACTGGACTGTTGCTGCATTCTCTACTGTTTATTTCATTGTACGTGCTTTGTTTAATTCTAATTTCTTGTGTATGTTGAGTTGGAAAGGGTGAGTAAAATGAAGCTCAATTAGGTTATCTTAAGATGAATTAATTTCAAGATTGCGCTTCAACCGACATGATAAATTAGTCGGATTAAATTCATATGTTGAGAACTAATTGGTGCCAAATAGGATTCCATTGAGTGTTAGTCTTTCATTGGAAGCCTAATTGGGTTAAATTTGGAAAAAACAGTGCATTTTTGTGTGGTACGGACTAAATTGCAATGTGTTGTAGATAAGAGAAAAGATTCTAACCGCTTATTACTTGCAAGTTATATAACAGTACCAGACAGCTACTGTGCACTTCTAACTACTAAGTATGTACCAGATCAGGATCTTTGTTATTATTAAACCAAAAGAAATGGAAATTTTCTTTGCATAAGTAAAGTAATTAACCAACTTCTTTAATCATTTAAATTTCATTTTATCTAATGAAGGGAATGACCATGCTAACTATCTCTGCATCTGTACCTGGTCAATCGTCTCAATCTCAAACCCTTGGATTCTATCTAGGTCTTTATATGGTTGCATTAGGAGCTGGTGGCATCAAACCATGTGTATATCCCTTAGGAGCAGACCAATTTGACGACACTGACCCAACAGAGCGGACAAAAAAACAGTCCTTCTTCAACTGGTTATGTTTTTTCATTAACATCGGTTCTTTAATTTCTGGCACCATATTAGTGTACATACAGGATAATTGTGGATGGGGCCTAGGATTTGGCATCCCCACTCTTTTCATGGGGTTGGCTATTGTCAGCTTCTCTATTGGGTCAGGTATTTATCGATTTCAGAAGCCAAGTGGAAGCCCGATAACTCGGATATGTCAGGTGATAGTGGCAGCCTGTAGAAAATGGAGTGCTGAGTTGCCATCTGATACATCCCATTTGTACGAGGTACCGGGAAATAGTGCTGTTATCAAGAGCAGCAGGAAGTTAGATCACACAAGTGAACTAAGGTAAACTTAATACCATATTTTCGTTCTTACCAGAACTAAGTGATATGTACCTACTAGACTGACCAGTATCTTAAGATTTAAGAACTAATCATCATACCGAGCTTGATAAATCTCTTTAAATGAAAAACCAAAGATGCAGAAATAAAACCAACCAAGCTCGAAAATAGAAAGATTGGTAAAGTATGTGATGGAAGCTAGATGGTATGTGCAATTCTGTCCTGATAAGTATGGGAATTTTTTTTGGTCCATCCCTATTTTATAAATGAATAACAATAATATCCTTAATAACAAATATTTGATAAATCTACACCTATTTTCTAAACACAGGCGTACACAATGTGCATCAAATATCGTTAAGTTAGAAACTGAAAAATTCTGGATGCAGGCATTCATAGAAAACATGTAAAGACAAAATTTTGCTTCTATGCATCTGAACGTAGGAGTTTAAACGCAGAGTCTAGACGCAGTATCTGAACGCAGAGTCTAAACGTAAGAAATGTAAAATTTCATGTGTTCACACGTTTTCTGTGAACGCATGGATTCAGAAACATCCGGTTTTGTACTTAAGTAAAACTAAAGATATTTAATGGATTTAAAGCCATAAATGCATGTGTTTAAATATAGTTGTGAACTCGTGCATTCAGATAATAGATATAGAGTTATTAAATATTTAAAATCAAGGATATTGTTATTATTCATTTCTAAAATTGGGATAGACAAAAAAAAATTTCTTAGTAGTGGTATCCATATCACCCAATATGTTCCAATATTTTGTTAGATGTTTTTTTGTCACCAAGTTGTGCATATTGTGTAGGTGTCTTGACAAAGCTTCCATAGTTATACCTTCAGATATCAAGCTCAGTACAGTTACTATCGCTCCAAATCCATGGAGGTTATGCACTGTAACTCAAGTTGAGGAACTAAAATTACTGTTTCGCATGTTTCCCATTTGGGCCACGTCAATAGTTTTTTCAGCCGTGTATTATCAGACCTCATCCATGTTCATAGAGCAAGGCATGGTCTTGGATAGACAGGTCAGATCCTTCCGAATCCCGCCTGCTTCGCTCTCCACCTTTGATGTCATCAGTGTGTTAACTTGGATACCCATCTATGACAAAATCCTTGTACCAGTCGCTAGACGAATTACTGGCAAGGAGAGAGGCATCACTCATTTACAAAGGATGGGAATAGGCCTGTTCCTATCTATTCTCTCTATGGTATCAGCAGCACTGGTCGAGATCAAAAGACTGCAAATAGCTCAAGAACTGAACCTTGTACATGAGAAGATCGAAATTCCGATGAGCATCCTTTGGCAAATACCACAGTATTCCCTTGTCGGTGCAAGCGAGGTATTCACCTATATTGGTCAAGTAGAGTTCTTTTACGACCAGTCACCTGAGGCAATGAGGAGCATCTGTACTGCAATTGCACTTTTGACTGGTTCTCTGGGGAGTTACCTGAGTTCATTTATCTTAGCACTGGTTTCTTACTATACAACAAAGGGAGGAGAAACAGGTTGGATCCCTGATAACTTGAATGAGGGGCATTTGGATCGGTTTTTCTTGCTAATAGCTGGGCTTAGTGTATTGAATTTGGTTATTTTCATCTGGTGCGCATCAAGATACAGATACAAAACAGTTGTGTAAGTAGCACACTGCAATTTGTAGGGGGTGTATGTGTCTATATCTGGTAAATAGATGTTACTACTGCTGGTTGAATGCTGATCTCTCCGTTCCTTTTTTTTTTCCAAATTTCCTTTGGTAATTTTTTTTTCCTAGCAAGTCTAACACATAATATATTTCGTCAAAAGTGCAAATTTGTAGACTAATTCTAATTTCTAACTAAATTTATGAAGTTGATTCATTTTGGAAGAGTTGAGGGATCAATATATAAGTCATTTTGGGATTGTGGCTTGTGCATTAGGATTCCATTTCCTCTTTAGTGTGCGCGCAGATCCGAATCCTTTATTTTTTTATTCAAACTTATGCTATAACAAATGTCAAAACTCTCCAAAATAAACTGAGGTCAAGAATCCGTGCAGAACGCATCTCATGAAAAGATCGATAAGAATGCAAGGCAGATGCATTTTCTTCCTATTTATAAATGACTTAATAAGTTTAATATATTTATAATTTGAATTTCAGAAATATGAATCATTTATTAATGTCCATAATCTCACTATTGACCCCACTACTCTACAGTACCAATGAGAAAGTAATTTCTTTCTTTAGGTGGGAGATCCTTAATATTTCACATTATAAAATGATTACAAAAAACATCTTTTGAAAATCTAAGCTTCCACCATGAATTTCTCTCAACAACAACTTCATCTTTTGAACAGTTTGACATCTGAGAAGGTGACCTTTTAAACAATCGCTCTAAAAGAAGCAGCTCGCCGTGTAGTTTCTCTTTACACAAACATCAATGAGTTATGAAAGTTGAGAATCGATAAATTTTGTTATTAGACATATTTACTTATTCTGATTTAGGATTTGTGTTGTGTAAGCTGAGAACCGATTGAGGGAAAAAAAATCTATTAGTGATATATAAGTAGGATGCATAACAGGTTTAGGATAGGTTACTATGTAAACTGACAAACTTCCTTTTCTAGTTCTGTCTCTCATCAATGCATGAAGAATGGTATGAGTTCCCCTTCCTCATGAAGTTTCACTAATATAATTTATAATATATTTGTATTTGACCAATTTCATGCGTTATCATGGATTTAGCCCTCGTATTTATCTGCTGCTTCCGACTCATTTATTTGTTTTTACATCAGAATTTCATAGAAGGTCAGAATTTGAGAGTACAGTTTTTTTTATTTTATAAGTTTATTAAAATATTTTTATTTTATAATTTATTATTTTTTTTGGTATAAAATTCATCCTAGATTTTCAATCTCTCCCCAAAATCTGAAAGATAGAGAGTTCAATAAAACCATACAATTGGAAAAGAGCCGATCCCAAAAAAAAAAATAAACAGGAATGTAGAAAGTACTGTAGGAATAATTAGAGCTACAGTGTAATAGTCTGTTTAAAATTAATACTATATTGTATAAATAATTTTGAACTGTTGAAATGAGATTCAAATCACACTTTTCAACAAGAGATTGTTTAACTCCATTCTAGAGCTATATCGTAATTTTGTAAATCATTTATTCATACAAATACATAGTCACTATTCTGTTTCTTAGCTATTATTTGGGTTTTTTTGGTGTGTGAATCTTGGAAAACTGAAACCAAAACTCTCTGGTATTGCAAAATACATCTCTTCTTGTTCTACTCTTGGAGTATCTTGCTTCTTTCCTGTTGACAGGTATATATAGCATTGCAGTAAAATAGTTTAGTAGTTGCTAGTGTTTTCCTTTTGCAGTAAATTAAATTACGGATTACGAATTAAAAAATTATGAAGAGGAGTGATAATTGTCTGTGTTCCAAAAGTATTATACTTTTTTCAGAAAATATTTATGTTTAATGATGAAAATGTTTATATGTTACATTATTGAGATTAAAAGTTGTACAAGTTATTATATATATATATACTCAATTCTTAATATTCTGCTACAGTCTTAGATGAATAGTATTTTCTTCTGATGCACATCCGTTGGATTAAGATCGAAAGGTTGTAATTCTTTCTAATGACGTGATCAGATGATGACAGATTATGTGTTTATTTGCAGCTGCTCTTGGTGCACCAGCTCATCCGTTCTTTGTGTAATTCCTTTCATATTATATTATACCAGACAAGCAATAATCAAGTCTATAGAACAGTCGGTGTGCTTTAGGTTTATTCAGAATTCAATCTTTATTGGTTATAGAATAAAGAATTACATAATAGAAATTAAAAATTCTATAGGTTTATTCAGAATTTCTAAATGATTATAAAAATTAAAAATTTTATTACACAAATATAAATACAATTTGTATAACTTTCAATCATAATAATACAAAGTATAAATATTTTTATCATTAGATATAAATATTTTTTGAAAAAAATACATGTAAAGTACAAATAAGTGATGCAGTTAAAATATACAATTATCAATCCCCGTCTATAATATGGGATGCATGTTCTTTAATTTACTGTCCACTTTTTTTGGCTATTTCTTTCTTTGAATATTTCATTGACGGTTGTGATCTGATCTTATTGAGGATTCTTTTATTGACGGTTGTGATCCTCTAAAGAGTCCTCCTATTGTAGGATTTAGCAAGAAGTTAAAGACTTCCTTCTTTTTTCTTCTCTCTCGCTACAGCTTCTTTCTTTCTATGTATCAATGCATCTTCTCTGCTGAACCTTCCATCACAAATAGCAAGCACTGTGATGGATATACCAATTATTTGTTTCCAGATGTAGCAATTTTTCAATGAAAAATTCCCTTTGCTCATGTTGGGCAGAAATACTCAGACATAAGAACTAACATTTAATCTAATGATAAAGATAATATTTTTCATATAAAAAATTATAAATTTAAAATCTGAATAAATTTTTTTTATAAATATTTAAAACTAAATAGTTTAGACTTTGGTCTTTGAAGAATATATGTCATAAAAAGAAGATGAATGGGCATACGTAAGATTATGTTTGTCAATTTGAAAATTTGTGAAGCGTGTACAAGAGGCTTTAAGATTATATGGCTTTTAATCTTTCTCAGTTTGACCTATTAGATGCCTATGCAAATTATCTTGCATTTAATATATGCTAAAAAGTTCAATAAAAAATTCAGCGTTATAAGAAAAGAAAAATATAATAGTCGCGGCTCGCCGCGAGGAAAAATCCCGTTTATTAACTATTTTTTTTTTTGAGAAAGTGAGAAAAGTCTCACTGATTTCATTAATAAAATCAGAAGAGTTTGTATTATAATATCTAGTAATTTTAAAATATGATACGCACACATCCATCCAGATGTGCTATGTGACTACATCATCCTATAATTTTGTCTATAAATATAAAATTTTGTGCAAATTGAAATGAAAAATGTTATGAAAATATCATTATTGATATCATCATCGATATTATTTTTATTATATACGTTAAATAAGTTATTATGTATGTTAACGATTTTATTTGATACAATATTTATATTATGCAACTTAAATACTACTAATATACATAATAATTAATTTAAGTTGAATAATGACAGTACTGTATAAAATACATTTATATAATAAAATCATTAATATATATAATAATTCTTTTAACGTATATAATAAAACTTGTGTTAATAACGGTATCAAACATCTGTATATATGTATCAAACATACTACAAGAATGGAAGGCATCAGCGCTATCCATAGCAGGAAGGATCACACTCATAAACGCAGTACTGACAACAATGCCCATATACTTCATGCCATACTTCCTACTGCCGAAACGGGTAATTGGTGCCAATAAACGCAGTACTGACAACAAGATTCTTGCGGCATGGTCACAAAGAGGGAGACGATACAAAGAAGCCAATTTGTTTGGTAAACTGGAGGATGGTAACTACACCAAAACAACCGGGGGGGGGGGGGGGGGGGGGGGGCCTGGACATTGCGAACATACAGGTTGTGAACCATTTGCTCCTATCTAAATGGATACGGGCACGGTCGCAAGACGACAAATGGTGGAGAGAAGCCACACCAGCAGATGAACCAACATACAGACCATGGGAAGACCTTGCAACATCAGCATTCTGGATAGATACAGCAAAAATTAAACATCCTGTTCTATGCTTAATAATAGTGCACGAGGTGGGTAACGGGACTCCGACGATATTCTAGAAAGACAATTGGTCGGGCGGCCCTCTTTCCGTTCAATTCCCATCTTTATACATGCAGAGTGGGCAACCAAATGCTACAGTTCAACAGATGAAGAAGTGTCGCACCGATTAGAGGTTCACCATGCAAATATCTGGTATAGGACGCTCTGTTTACAGCAAGTATCTCATGAGTGTATTGTCTGATTTCTTTGGTTACTGTACACTCAGTGAACAAGTGTCGCACCGATTCCGCTTCTGCCCTGCAGTAACGGCAAATATTTGGTATTTGCCATCCCCTTCTCATGAGGTTGTCAGTTGTGAGTACGGCGTTTCTCATCATAAGCCAAGCAAAGATTTTGACTCATGGTGATGTAGCAATCCTCCAGATGTTTTTTATTGACGAAGTAATCATTGGTGCATTAGCTATAAATGTGCGAACTGACCTTGTAGCAAAGATTCTGTTCCCTCGTATCCATCTGATTTCATCCTGTACCTCGTCATTGAGATTTACTAATTATAATCGTTGCCTTAGCTGGTGATCATACTGTCTCCTGTTGTCTTCTGATAGTGCCTCTGGCAAGCCAAGTTCCCATGTGTCATCTGTTGCACATCTGTTGAACTGTAGCATTTGATTGCCCACTCTGCATGTATAAAGATGGGAATTGAGTGGCGAGAGGGCCACCCGACCAATTGTCTTTCTAGAATATCGTCGGAGTCCCATTACCCACCTCGTGCACTATTATTAAGCATAGAACAGGATGTTTAATTTTTGCTGTATCTATCCAGGATGTTTAATATTCTCATACATCTCTCCCTCCAGATTATGAAACAAGTGATAGAACCCAAACACAATTCGATTATGGATCTCTCTAGTGAACCTCTAGTCTGAAAATATCTGGTATTTGGTTGAACTGTAGCCTTTGGTTCTCTCTAGTGAACCTCTAATCTGTAAAGGCATCATAGAGCATCGCTTCGAAAGCAATGAGGAAGTGTCGACTATGTGCAGGAAGCTTAGCAAGCGTGTATGAGCTTTTGATTTTTCTGGAAATTATTATCTAAAGAACATATGTTGGACCATGGAAAAACGTTATAAAGAATATATGAAATGGTGGAAAGGATGGTTGAAACGTACTGCTTTTGCAGCCCGTAGTTGGGTTTAGGTTGTTTTTGAAAATAAGTGCTTCCGTTAGTTTCAATATTTATTTCTTTTTAAATATTTCTTGTGAAATTTAAGCTTACGTCTCTTTACAGAAAGACGCGGTTTATAACTACTATGCTAGACTTACGGTTCAGATTTAGGTGGTTCTAATTGTAACTAAATACATGTACATTGATTTGATTTTTTTCTCTTTCTTTTACAGTTTTGTTTATCATGCATTAAATGATCATACGGCCAAAAAAAAAAGCCTCACAGCGCTTCGTTTATTACTAATATTTTCTTAATATATATATTTATTTGACTTGGTATTATCCGCAAGACTGGAAATATTGAAAAATTATTGGATCTAATTTGCAAGTATATATAGCTCTATAGTTTTCCACCAACAGAGCAATACCAAAAGTTTTAGGCTCTTGTTACTGTGCCTATGAATTGATGCCATAACAAATGATCTGCATTTTCTTTTCATTTTCTTATTTATTAGTTATTTTGGCTGTTACGGTGTTTCCTTCAAGCTTGAACAAATGGTACTACACTTAATCATTCCATTTTGTATGTGAGGAGAAATCCAATTACAAAAAGAGAGTAATTATTGATAGAACTAGCAAATTTTTACAAATTGGAAGAATGTCCCAGCAGCAATATTTTTGAGATGAAATTCAGTACCTCTCTTCGTTTTGTCCCATGCGAAAGAGAGGAAATTGAAAACCCAAAAGCCTGGTTGTGGCATAACTTGATATTACTATTTTATTTTTTTTATATAATAGCTCTTATTAATCTTGATATTTATTTATTTTTAAATATTTATTACGAGACTTAAACATACGTTTTCCCTTAGAAAAATGAAATCTAGTATCATTATGTTATGCCTGTGATTTAATTTGATATAACTCTTATCCTTTGTGAGTTTGTTTGGTATGTAAATAACTTAGGAATAACTAAGAGATAAAGTTATCTCCGGTAAAAGATGGTGATAACTTTATTTTCTATTTATTTCCTTCTCAAATATAATCTGTGAGAGAAATGGTTAATTTATCTCCTAATTATTTCTCTCTCAGACTCAATCAAAGTATTAGACGACGTGAAGCACAACCAGAGGCGGATTTATGTTGGAGTAAGCTCAAATCAATATCCATCTTTAATTTTCAAAATCAACAATAATTATATATTTTTTCTTTAAAATTTAATAAATTAAATATAAAATGTTAAATCTATCTAAAAATGGAGGTTATGCACTGGAATCCAACTTTCCCTTTTTTAGGTAGAAGAAGTGTCTTATCCTTTTCTTCCCTTTTAAATTTTAATTTCCCAAGAGACAGGAAGTGCAAACTAAAAATGCCATGTGCTCAGTGCTCACCTTGGCTTTCTATTTCTCTAGAAGTCAAAAGTGTGATATGATATCTAGAAGAAGGCAGATGCAATAATGAGTGTAACAAAGTTCATTGAGGTCCTGTTCGAAGGAAACCAAGTGGTGAGAAATTATGAGATTTTGGGCATCAGAAAATTTTCCCATGGAGCGTTCGGATGTATTTTTTTTTTTTTTTAGCATGAGATTGAATATTTTTTTTCATTTACATTCTCATTTCTATACAAATTGGTGGGAAAAAAATAGATAATATCAAATTATTTTTTTCCCATAATCTCATGCTTCATCTTTTTACTTCAAGTTTTCCAAAAAAAATATTTAATAACATTAGTGCTTAATGTTGGACAAATTACTTTTGTTTATACTTTGCTTATACTTGTATACCATTTTTGTAGAAGTTATATATGATCATATCAAATCACTTGATTTAATTTCTATTTACAAAAGAATATTCTTTTATCAAAAATCGTAGTGGCTTTTGTAATTATTTTATTATTATTGTAATTATAAAATTTATGTTTGTTAAATTTAACTGATTATCATTTATGATTTTTTTATCAAAAATTATAAATGATCTTATTGGTCATGTAAAAGATCACACTAAAAAAATCAACTTTGTTAAACCTTGTTCTACTAATAATTATTCACCAAAAAATTAGTTTTACTATGAATTATTTAAAAATGAAAATAAATTTTCCCACAATAATTCCTAAGGTATAACCAAACATTTATTTTATTATATACGTTACCATTTTATTCCCGCGTATATGGATTCTCATAAATTGACTTTTGAGTTCTCATACTCGTATAATCTCATTCCGCATAATCTTATGACAACCGAATACGTTCTAAACGTGTGACTGCTGGAGATTGAGTTGTAGGCAAAACCCGCATGCTCATTTGCTATACTTGCAACAGATTTCCAACTGTAAGAATATCTTTTTTTTTTTGGGAAATAGTGGAATATCATTTTGTATTTAACTTTGTTTTTTTAATTTGCCTTTCTTTGTTCCCCCACTTTGTTCTGAATTATTAGTCTATGAAAAGAAAATCTGAACTCTCTTATTTTATCCCCTTCTATTTCCTTCATCTTCCCTTGTTCCTTTACTTTGGTTGGTCCCATTTCATTGTAACAAATGGTGTGTCTCAATTTGTATATATTTTCTTTATGCATGTAGGATTATATTCCTACAGTTTTTGATAATTTCAGTGTGAATGTGTCCGTTGATGGGAGCATTGTAAGTTTGGGATTATGGGATACTGCAGATACATTATCAATATTACCTTATGTTCTCTATATTATATTTTCATTAATTGTGTCTTATTTATTTAAGTATCCTTTTTTCCACAAATTATAATGCCAATTTTATATGTCATCATTTTTCCAGGGCAAGAAGACTACAGTAGGTTGAGGCCACTGAGCTATAGAGGAGCTGACATTTTTGTTCTGGCATTCTCTTTAATCAGTCGGTCCAGATATGAAAATGTCCTCAAAATGGTATTTAGTAAAATTAAATTGTTGATTAACAAGGAATAATTTACACCATTATCATTAATACTTAGAATTTTAATCTGAAAGTGGTCAATTGAAGAAAATTGAAAGCTGAGTTGTCTAGTCCAGAGTTTAGTTGTTGCTCGTGCGAAACATTTTCTGTTGTATAAGTATCTGATTATCACCTTAACTTTCCTTCTCGGTATCAAAAATCAACACAAAATTGAAAAACTTTTCTTAAATTTGAGCAGTGGTTGCCTGAACTTCGCCGCTTTGCTCCAAGCGTGGCAATTGTTCTGGTAGGCACCAAACTAGGTAAGATCTTCCTTTAAGTTTCTTATTTAATTTCTTTTTTCATACTCCAGAAAGTAAGAATTGTCATACCAGTTGTGCTGATTTGAGGTAGTACCGGATCATAGGTCATGAAAGTCCATCTGGTATCAATTCCAGTACCCAAAACAGAAGGTATTGTCGGTACAGCAAAAATAGATTGCCTAGTTGCCGAAATCAGATAAAAGTAAACAAATGATAAAATTGATTCCAAAATTATTCAAAATATTGACAATTCTAACTGTTTTATGTTAGATCTCAGAGATAATAGATGCTATCTCGCTGATCATCCCAGTGCTTCTGTAATCACATCAGCACAAGTAATTCTATTTGTTCCAATAATAATAATAATAAAACCACCCGCATTCTGGTTTAGCCCTTTGTTTCAGCTTATATGAAAGAGAACTGAGCATTATATACTCATCAGTTGGCATATGACATTCTATAAAGTATTTGTTTGGTGCCAATTTAAAGCATGTTTTAGACAAAAATGCCCTTGATATTACCTTTTTCTTTCTAAAATTGAATTTTAGAAACCAGCAGATTTACTTCGGTAAATTAATTGTGGTTAACATATGATTGTTGAGTGATTTGCATATTCACATATTCATGTTGTATGAAAGTTAAGAAACCACGAAATGAATGTTGTAATTTGCTATAGATTTTTTGAGGAACCTGAAAAGAATTTTAAAACTTTTTTTTAAGGGTGAAAATCTAAGGAAGCAAATTGGAGCTGCCACATATATTGAATGCAGCTCAAAAACTGAGCAGGTCAGTTTAAGAAATCAATTAGTTGTTACAGATAATAATTTCATTCTTTTCAGATTGTATAAATTCTTGATGTGCTAATATATTGATGATCAGATTTCTGAACGGAATTACTACATGAGATCTAAAAAGGTTCTGTTTTCCCGTTTCCACGAGTCTCAAATAAAGCAACCAATATGCTGCATGCTTGAGGCAGTTGTGTATTAACATCCAACAATTAGATTTATTTTATAAAAAGACCTATTCCAGACACAACTTTGCTGCTACCTCATGACTCTTATTTTCTTAAGTTTAAATTGAACAAAAACCAGACTACACAGTTTGACTTCTAGTCTCATTCTTGTACAAGTCATGTATTCAGCAATCGGTTAAGTTACATAAACATACAGGGGACGATTGGTGGGTATCATGTGCTTCGAAACCCTCACGGAAAAACAAAAAAGAAAATCATTATAGAAGAATCGTTCTTCTTGCAAAACACTGGTTCTGGTGTTTCTCTGTTTCTCTGTTTGTTCATTATTTATTTTCACATGTTGTAGAATATCAAAGTTGTATTTGATACTGCCATCAAAGTGGTGCTTCAGCCACCGCAAAGGAAGGAGGCACTGATGGTAGCCAGGAGAAGAAATAGAAAAAGCTCGGGTTGCTTGACTCTGTAAGCAACTTCTCTTACACTACATATTAGCCAAACAGGACCTAAGCTGCTTTTTTTTTCCTTGGTAACACACTGACATGGTGATAGGCCTAAAACCAGCATGTTAGTCAGTAACCAAGAATGATTTCTACATTTAGGATGTAGACTGTAGAGGGATTCACATCCGCTATCATACTTTTTGTCATGGCACATTTGTGTCATAATTTTTTTTAATCTATGACATGCTGGGCCCACTAAAATATAAATAAAAAAGAACACCTTCATAGTTAATTCTAAACCATTTAAATCAAATCAGACCATTTAAAATTTATGACAATGAATGTGCCATAGATTTTAATGGCAGCAGATACAGACCCGACTGTAAAGTATTAAAGGTAATAAATGAAGGAAAGGGGATCGCCATTCATGATGATCGAAAGATATGATCTTATTAATTTCTTTGAACAGACATCTTTTGCCCTAACCTGAAGATTAGATGCAATGGATCGGGTTTTAATTTACGGGTTTTGGTGGCAAGCCTTGAGACCGCTAAATTGTACACTCCGATTTGTTATAGGTTAGGACTGAGGAGTTCGCGTCTGCTACCATAAAGATTCTATAGAATTTAAACGGTCCAGATTTAAATTATAGGCGGTGTTTTTTTATTTTTATTTTGCTAAACCCCACCTACCATAGAGATAAATGACAGCAAGTCGTCATTGTCAACTATGACAGCAGATGTGAATTCTAGAACTGAGCCATGTAACATGGGTACTGTAGTAGTAATTTAAGGTTTGATCCTATTGGAATCTTGGAGGGGCCTGATGTGTGGAAGCATGTGATATATGTGGCTTGGAATGTACAGAAGGATTGTCAACTTGCATCATGATTAATGCATATTTTTCTTTTCTTCTTCTTTTTTTTAGGCTTGATATATGAAAGTTTTAATTACTGTCCAGTCAAGAACTTCTGGTTCTGTTATACTCAGATTGTTTTGAGCCATTTGTAGCTTTTTCTTTTACATAATTAATGTAGTTAAGAAACTGTAATGTATCAGCTTAGTTCAATGAATCAATTTTCAATTATTTGTAATCAATCGCTTAATTTTGCTCGTGTTGCATGTTGTATTGAGTTACCAAAAAAAGCTAATAGCTTTGGTAGTTGGGACTGTTTAAGGAAAATGTTGCAGGTTAATTAAATTATTATGGTAGATGCATTATGCGTATTGCATAAGATAGATTGCATAGACAATATAATAGGCCAAGTTTTATATCTCATATATATTATTTCACATGTGCAATTCTCTAACATCCGGTCATAAAAAGTTTCCCAACTTTGAAACTTTGAATGGCAAGAGCAATAAGTTTAGTTGATTGAAAGACAAAAGGTGTATTTAAAAATATAAAACTTTTGCAACCCTTTATGTAAATAAAGATGAAATCATGCAAAAGCATAGCCGCATGCATTTAATAATTCTATTGTACTATAGGACACAGTTGAAGAGAATTAGATGCATGATAATATTCCCTTGGAAAGAAAGCTAAGGAACAAAATCAAATGGGGTATCAGAAATAAAGGAGCAAGATAGGGTTTGCAAAGAGAAATTGACCCATTTTCTTTCCTTTCAAAGGGAAATGCTTTGAATCACCTACTAAAAATCCCCTTAAGAGTTGTCAACACATATGCTCAGCATGAGAGTTTTTATCATCTTTCCGAAAGCTAACAATTTTGTTTGTAATAAACACAAACTAACTGTTTGGCAGGGAAAGGTAATGTCAAAATATTGAAATTTAGGGACCATTAAACACAAAAATTTGGTGTGCGTGTATAAATATAATTATATACTGTGCTGCCCTTTCTGACCGACTGTTTTGTTAATTAATTCATGCCGAATTTCTACCTGAAAGTTCTGTACTGCTTCAGCTAGGGGTGTGCAATCGATCGGTTCGGTTCAAACCGAATTAAATATATACAACCAAAATTTTATTCGGTTTGTCAAATTACCAACTAAATCAAACTTATAAAAATATCAATCGAATAAACCAATATCCAAATAAATCGAAATTTTGTTCAGTTTATTCGGTTGAACTGAATTTATATTGGTTAAAGTGTGACGAAATATATCGATAAATTTTAAATTAATGATAGAAGGTATAAATAATTTAAAAAACAAAATAACGAACAAATAAAACTTATAAAAAATGAAAATGTTCGTATTATTCTTAATATGTCCGTATTCATATCAAATAAAACGAATTCACTTAACAAATTTTGATTTATTTGATTTATTCGGTTTATCCGATTTAGAAAAACATAAACCGAACCAAAGAAGAAGAATCGAATAAATTAAAATTTTCAACCGAACCAAATAATCCGAAATTTCACGATTCAATTGAAATCCAAACAAACCGATCCGTTTGCACACCCCTAACTTCAGCCCAATATGTTGGGCTCTTGGCCCACCGCATAATAAAACCTCACAAAAATATTATAATGAAAATAAAATAATAAGGCAAAGATTGAGAATTTGAGATAACTTTGTTAATTAATTAAAGAGAATAAAAAAGGATCACTGGATCAGTGACCCTCTCTTCTCTTCTCCTCTCTCTCTCCCACTTTTTTCTTCTTTTTCTTTTTTCCCCCAATTCTGGTTAATTAGTCAACTTAATTCCCCATTTACTCTCAACTTTTTAGACTCGGAATTATTCCGGTTTCTTCCCTTCCTTTCGCTTTTCCTCACCAATCAAAGAGAAAGAGACAGAGAAGAGGGGATCTGAAACCGGACAGAGAAAGAGAAGGAAGAAGAAGATGTTCTCGAGTCGACCGGCCGTGCATCCGGTCGAGGCGCCGCCGATGACCGACGCGGCGGAGAATCCTCAGGGTGTGCGCATGAAGGACCTCCCTGGCATGCCCGGAACCCCCGGCGGTCTCGTCCTCCGCTTCCTCCAGTTCGTCTTCGCCATCGCCGCACTCGCCGTCATGGCTTCCACCTCCGATTTCGCCTCCGTCACCGCTTTCTGGTACTGCATCTCTCTCGGCCTCTATGCAAATTGGGAGTTTGATTTAATCGGGGAGTATAGGAATAGTGTCTACCCCTTGTGAGTGTGATTTAGTCGGTAGTCATAGTGTGAAGTTACATGTGTAAGGTTTAGGATCTGAGTTGTTTCCTCTCGATTCTAGAATTTGGCCTCTAGGTCTTAGGGTTTTGATCTCTCTTTTCCTTTTGGTGTGCTGATATATGATATGTAGGAGGGGGAGGATGTGACAGGTAACAGTTAGTTGGCTAATTGTCAATGAAATGAATTGAGGTGGTATATTTGGCCGCTTTTTGTGTAAAAAGGTTGTATGCCTTTTACAGACTTAATGGTTTAGGTTTATGTTCAGTGATCGATGGGGTTTCCTCAGTAATTGGGATTGCTGGAATGCTTATTATCAAATGCACTACTTATTTTGCACCTTCAAAACTTGTCTGTGTTAGCCTAGGTTAGGAATTTGCATTTTATGTGATATGTAGATGGTTAGTATTTAGTATTTAGTGATGTGAAGTGGTATACCAGTTTGATATAGGTTTTCTGGTATGCTTTATTGTTTATCTTGGCAAGTTTTGACCACAATTAAATTACTTGAAGGATCAACTTTAGAATTACTGCACTTGCTTAGTTTGGTATATAAGAAAGTCTCGTTCTTCATTAAGTTGGTTTGGCAATTCCTGCTCCTATACCATGCTAGTAAACTTTAGATTTTTCTTTTCTTTTCTTTTTTTTTTGGAGAACAGTGGTAATAATAATAGGTTACATGAAAGGATTTGCCAAAGAAAATTAATTAGTTGCTTTATAAGCCTAAGTCAGTATGAATGTTGGTTATTGTTGTTCTTTTTTTCGGGCTACTCCCTTACTCCAGTATTTTATTGTCATTGCCAGCCACACCCAGCATTTCTCATGTGTGGAACAAGCCTAAATTTTGGTCGGTTGCTGATAAATCTATTAGTTAGTTTATGGATATGGAATGGAAAAGGTATATTTTAGTAAACAATGACATCTTCCTTACAATTACAGGTCTAACTTTCGCTAAGCTGATATTGTAATAAATCAAGTCCTGAAAAATGCTGACGTTGACATCCATCCATCTCTAATTAACGGCCCTAGAAGCAATTCTTCTGGGATAAATTTATAAACTTGTGTTAATCAGCAAATTAACTAAGATGTTGTGTTTTAGTTACAAAAGTGAGAAAAGTTAGACTTTTGTTTGCAGTTACTTTATGTGCTTTGTTTGAAAAGGACTAATACCTGTTACCTTAATTCCTAACATATTGTTCATAATATTTTGCAGTTACCTAGTTGCGGCAGTGATACTGCAAAGCTTATGGAGTCTCTCATTGGCAATTGTTGACATTTATGCACTTCTTGTAAAACGCTGTCTTCGGAATGCCCGTATTCTGTGTCTCTTTACTATTGGAGATGGGGTAATTTTTTTTCTCTCTCTTTTAGATAGCACAGTTACTTCAGTTGCAGAAAATACACAAATGAGATGTTTCTGGAATTGGATAGAAGTCAATACTTGTTTTCATATGATTAAAAGGTACATTTTGGTTCAGTTTTGACAAATTCACCCCAATCTCCAATTAGTTTTCTCAAGCTGAGCCTGGTTCCTGGTTCCATGTTCTGTGTTATCACTTTATGGAGATCTGTGTTTTTGATAAATGGTGGCTATGCTTGTCCAACCTATTTTGCTAGCAGCACTATAGGACATATAAATTGGCTATGAAGCAGTCTAGCTAGTCAAAAAGAGAAAGCCTATTGGTTATGGAGTCACCTTTTGCTTGACTTAATTATTCTTCTGATAATAGGGTAAAATTTGCAAATACCAAAAGGCTGTAGGTATAAAGATTAAGTGCATTTAATGTATCCTGAGAAATGGTTGGATTGCTGTCAACATATTATATCCCCTTCCCTTTATATGTAGCTGTTTCTGTGCATGCATGAACAAGACACTTACCCATGGCCCTAAAATCTTGCCAATCTTAAAAGGCTGCTTTTTTCCCAAACAAATCTGCCCAAAATGGACATGCTACAAGTTTATGATAGATATGTTGCCAATCATGTGATAAATCCTTGTATAACCAAATGGATAGTTTACACAACCATTGTATTGAAAAGGAATGGACCACAGCTGAGCATGTTGTTTACTTCCATTTTTGTATTTAAGGTACAAGCTCAGCCACTCTTTTATAAAAAAATAACCTTACTTTTTGCATGGATATTTCCTTGTTTTGCTAGCTGCCAACTTGGTGCAGATAAATAGGTCTTACATGCAAAAGGGAGCGAAAGGGTGTGAATAGTAGTAGCAATTTGCAAACCTTGCCAAAATATCATGTATAATTTGCATGACTCTGGCATTCTCTACATGGGCCGTGTTTTCTCAATTAGTTGCATATATAAATATATGCATATTAGCTAGGGCTCAAATTCTACTTTTTTTTTTCTTTTTGTTGGTTATTGCAGATAACATCTACGCTGACTTTTGCTGCTGCATGCGCATCAGCCGGGATAACGGTGCTAATAGGAAACGACCTTAACATCTGTGCTGAGAACCATTGTGCCAGCTTTGAGACTGCTACAGCCATGGCTTTCATCAGCTGGTTTGCGGTTTCACCTTCTTTCCTCCTCAACTTCTGGTCTCTTGCTTCCCGCTGATTCATTTCTCTTTCCTCATAGAACTTATAGAAGATCCACTCTGCTTCTCCTTTGGTGTGGTTTTGATAGGTTGTTTGTGTTTGGATTGTACCACTAAAGCTAGTAGTGCCGCTCATGTACAAAATAGGGATTGGCTTGTAAAGGGTACACTAGTTAACCCTTCTTTTTCTTTTTTTCTTTTCCTTTTTTTGGGTTGAATTCAGAGTGGTCTGGAAGAAGAGTTGGTAGAAATTTTGGAATAGAGGTCTTGACTTAAACATCTAGGACTTGAAATTTAACTAACTAAGATGACCACCATTGGCCTTTTCATAGTTATGCTTTTGAAAGAATCATGTAGATTGTGGCTAACATGAAACCTTCCCAAAGGATAAAGGCGTACAATTCCATTTGACTCTCCGAGTGAGGTCTTGATCTTCTGCGCAACGTATGGACACGTGAATTATTGGGGGATTTTTTTTGAGATTTATTTTGTATGAATTTTGATGCAATCGAATGGGTAATACATTGTGTTATACTATGCAGCGCGGCAGAGATATAAATCCTTATCGGTGCCTCAAACTTTTCAGGTTTGGCTCTCATTTATATAAATAAAATTTAAACGGTCTATATTGATTTCATCGGAAAGGTATAATTTAATTCAAAGGCTTATGATTAGGGGCATAAAGTTGGTTTAATCTTCATAGATAATTGAAATGATAAAGGCCGAGCACAGCGGGCCCTACATGTATATAGAATTCAATTATCATAATCCAATGTATTAAATTTATTATCGAAAAAGTTAAAATTGAATATTTAATTTCTTCGTGTTGTTCTTGATTAATTGAACGGTAAAAATTATTTTAAATATCATTTTTCTATTGTACGTAAGAACATTTTTTAACTTCTCAAAGTTCGGCTTGTTTTGTGCGATGGCAAAATTTTAAAACGGATAGTACATAAGATTCTTATAGACTCATTTTATCGATATTGCGGAATAATTTTAGGAAGCAGGCTGTTCTAACACTTATTGATGGGAAAAGTAATTTTTCAATAATATTAAAATTCGCATAAAAATTTTATTTTCACGCTTTATAAGTATGAATTATCAGATTTAATACTCCGACAATGATTTTGGTATGATGTGTGTTAGAACCCCCCCCCCCCCCCCCCCACACACACACACACACACACACTCGGTTCCATAATTTAAAGAGCGAGCAATTGCTTATAGTATAATGAATGCAGATCTTAATACGGTGCATAACTGAAGGGTGAATTAATAATATAGGTAAATTCATTCTTGAAACAAAGATTTTTTTTTTTCTAATAGCATACTAAAAAGATTTTTTTTCTAATTTAAGCCAAGTTATATATCGTTAACTTAGTAATAACGATGGTGTTATTTATAAAAATAGTGATTTAACACGCTATAGACCAGGTGGAACCCTTGTAACAAATTAGCTATTAAAAGTGCTTAAAATTTTTTTTGCTTTCCCTATATCATCCAATTGATATGAACAATGAAATAGTGAAATCAAATCAAATCAAATTTATATCATAATTTTTATAAAATTGTATTTTTCTTTATTTTTGAGATTGAAATACAAAATTACGAAAAAAATTTCTACATAATCGTAAGATATATTCAATGTTAAATTTGTTTTGTTTTCAAAGATAAAAAAAATTTTGAGAATCAAGTTTGATCCGACAAAAAGTTTACAATACATATTATGTACAAATTTACAATACATGTTATAAATAATTCCGAGGAAAATATTTGGCTCAGGAGCAAGTCTTCTAAGATTCCTTTTTGGGAGATGATATACACAGATACGTTGATTGATATCGTCATCGATACATGTTTAATTATATATACATTAAATGAGTTATTATATATATTAATGACTTTATTATGCAAACTCATTTTGTACAGTATTATCATTATGCAACTTACATGAATTATAATGTATATTAATGGCTTTATTATGCATATTAATGATATTTAAGTTAAATAATATAAATATTATATATAATAAAGTCATTAATATGCATAATAACTCATTTAATATATATATATAAATAAGTTCGTATCGATGACAATATGAATGATGGTATTTCCGTTTTCCTTTTTTTTAACCTATTTTTTTTTAAGTGGCGAAGTGTAGTACAGTGAAGTTAACGGCTTATTATTTTAATATTATTTCAAACTGTTTTTAATATTTTTTATGTTTACAAGTTCAAATCTGCCTCACGTGTTTCTGTTGAATTTTAAATGAGATTTGTTAACGGTCACCAATATAAAAACCACAAACGGTTCTCTTGTTACTATTGTTGCATAATTGATTTTTTTCAGCTAGTAAATACTTTGATATTTAAGTGTCTGCTTGATATTGAAGAAATATTAATATTTTATATATTAATTTCAATGGTAAAAATATAAAAATTAATTCGGATGAATGCGAATCTATTTTTTAAGGGGCAGTAGAAAAAAAAAAAGAAATGTAGCTAAGTGAAATTTTCAAATTCAAAATACAATAGCCGGAATTCATTTTTTTTTTATGTTTGGATCAGAAAAATGACAAATCTCATAAGAGGAATAATAAACCTTTTTTATCTGATAAATTCTCTTTCATTTTTATTCTACATTTTTCACTTAAATTCTCCTTTGTTCAAGACAATAAATCCAATCTCATCTTCGTTTTGTTCCTATGAAAAAAAAAACATTTTTTTCTAAAAAAAATTTCATGTTTGATTCTCTGTTCTGTGTCTCATATATATGCTTAGATCTCCTATCAATAAGTTATAAGTTTGTTTGTCATTTTATATATGGTCATTGTCTAAAGATTATATAAATTAATAATCTTGTTCAATGCACAGAAATTTCAGAGGAAGCCAGACATTTTTGTAATTTAGTGCATTAAAGCTACCACCAAGATATAATTGATAGTGATCTAAAGTGAAGAGTATATAAAATTGCATATTAGCTATATAATAAGGAGAGTTATCCATTGCCTTAGTTACAACAATCCAAATTATTTTGTTAAATTAATGTATAGTTGAGATGCATTAAATGTACCATGTGTGGATTTACCTATTGCAATGTATTAGTTGCTGCAATGCAAACACCCAAAATTTATAATGTAAGAAAAAAGTAAATTAAATTAAAAATATAAAAAAAATGATAGGAAAATGATAAGGAAATTACGGAATATGGATAAAACGGGGTTGAGAGCCACATCTCTAGGAAAATCTGGGACCGTTACTATCATTGGAGCTTCTAGAGCTGGATCCGCTTGTACTACCTATGCTCGCAGATTTAAAGTTTTTTTTTTTTCAAACAGTTTGAAATCTCAAAAAAGACAAGATTAAAAATAATTCAAATTAAAAAGGATCTTTGAGAACTCTATTCCTAATAACTGTCTTAGGTCCTGAAAACTCTACTCTCAGTAATGTTCTCAGAAAACTGAGAACATGACTCTCAGTCCCGTTTTGCTTACATCATGCAATTTCCCCATCATTTCTTTATATTTTCAATTTGATTTATTTTTTCTTATACTAAAAAATTTCGGATCCAAACAATCCTGTAGTATTAATTGAGAGATGCATTAAATGTTTTTTTTAAATAAGTGCACTAAATGTTTATTAGATTATTTATTGTTATTAATATAAAATGAACGAAGAGTCTATTTCTGATATGTTAATAACATGTGTTTTGTTATAAGTGTATATATCTCGATTAATTAAATATTTGACGGTTAATAAAATATTCACCATACTAAGATGTTTGTTATTTAATTTTTATTTTTAATTTTGTATGCTTTATTTAATTTTTATAGAAAAGATATATGTCATAAATAATTAAGATAGATAAAATATTTTTATTTTATACAGAAAAATGACAAGCATTATGGTAGTGAGAAATTATTATTTCTTTAAAATTAATATTAACAATTGAAAAGTGTTATAATTCATAAAAATATTTAATGAAGAAAAAAACTTATCAAGGGCATTCTGGTCATTTTACAGTAAAATTGAAAACTATATATTAAATTAACTATTGGGAAAATTATAACTAATTGCATGGTTCAGAGGGGTGATTTTCAAATTAAAATTTTAAGAGTCAATTTATCACAAAATAAAAATTTGACAACCTCCCATAACATTATCCCTTCATTTTTCTTTACTTATTATTGAACCGATGTTATTTTCTCTAATATGTAAAATTGCAAAAATGTTGATCCAACATAATTTTAAGCTATTCCATTTCAATTTGGTGGAACCAAAATTAATAAAATTAGGGGAAATTTAGCCATTGCCATTTTTTTTTACTTAAAATTTTATTATCATACATCATTTACTTATTACAAAGAATTATTGTTATTGTAAAAATGAGAAATTAGGCAGATATATATTGGAGATTTTGTGTGTGAGTTTCAATAAAATGGCGGGTTAGTGATTAATCTAACGATTCAAAATAGCCGTTAATCTAACTTTTGATCGGATTAGTAAAATAGTAAAAATTAACTCATTTAACTCAAAGATTTCAAATAACTATTTTTTTTTATCCAAACACGAAATAACGAAAAATAATCACTAACTCGGGTTAGCGCTTTTCTAACCTTCATCCAAATGCAAAATTGTGGTACCAGTTAATCCAAAATGGTACCAGTACTATTTATTGTATTTGATGTGATGTATTTTGCCAGTACTGTGTGGTTTGTATCTGGTACTGAGTTTGGCTGGTTTTTTATTTGCTAATCATGGTAATTAATTGGGGATTAATAGGGTTTTTTCTCGAGCAATTTTACTATGAATTAAAATTTTTAGTAATTAATGAATTATAACCATTAAATTCAGTCGGATTTATTCGTTTATACTAAATTCTGATCCATGACGAAATTATTTTTTTTGTTTAATTAAGTTCGGTACCGTAAATGATCTAGTAGTTCAAGTAGTAACTAATTAGAATGACTTCAAAGAAACCATCGGTTTAAGTTCGAACGAGCATAAAAAAAAAGAATCTGAGCTCTACCTTTATTTCAAAAAAAAATTAAATTCAGTATTTACTGCAATATACTTCAAAAAAAAAATGAAAATCGATGGGGAAAAAAAAAAGAAATATTGGAGCCTCTTTACCAAAATTAGGGATTGAATGAGGTTGATATAAAATATCATTTCTCTAATTTCTTTTTGCCAAATTAGAAATTCCTTTTTGCTATCAATTTTTTTATTTTTTTATTTTTTCACCACGTGGGTTTTCAGGCCCAACAAAATGGCAGGTGATAATTAAGCTTTGTGGGGCCCACTTTGAACTGAAAAAAGCTCTCCAAATACATGACGTGGCATGAATTTTCCTCTTTTTAATTATGAAGGTAGTGCTTTTCTAAATTCTAATTATTAAAAATTTCAGCACAACTAGATTTGATATTTGTATTTTATTTTATTTTTTTGAAGACTAAGCCATTCATGTACTAAAGAAAATTTATAAACAAAAAAAATTGATAATTGATTTCGCATATTTCTTGTACTTCCTATTTTTGATAATAGAAAAAAACATGTGTAGAAAAATTCGTTGAATAAGTTATCATATTATGCAGATAATATGTATATTAATGTAACGAGAATTTTACAATGATTATTTTGATAATTTTAATAAAGATAATCTTAATAATTTTAACAAAGATTTTTTAAATCATATTAGATTAAGTTGAAAATGAAAAAACATATTTGTGAATGTGTGATGATAGTTTAATAATCATATTTCATATACTTTAATTATTTAACGATGCATAAAAGATTGGTAATGTTTGATTGTATAATTTCAATTCACTTCATATATGATAAAACATATACCAAATTCATCATTTTTTTTATAACCATGATAGATTTTCAAAATTAAACCTTTATAAATTATCATAATTAATAAAATAAATATTTGTCAAATTATACCTTCTCTATTGATATATATCGGGACAAAAGTCATGTTTCAAAAACGTTATGTCATACACGTGTTATATTATTTTAAAAAAATATATTTAGTATGCAGTGCGAGAACACACGCAAATACGTATGAATCTCCAAATATATCATTAGATATAATCTTAGCACTTTTTCTGAGTTTTTTATGAGTATATATATTAATTATGATCCTAAATTTGTAAAATGTAATATATATATACTTTCTTATGAAGATTTCTGACAATAAGTTCCTCATGAATTAATTAAAACTATAATTTATTGATAAAAAAAGCAATTAATTTTTCTCGTTTTAGCATAAACTCTTTTCTGATAATACCTAAATTTGTCGATTAGAAAAAGACCAATCAATAGAGAGTATATTATTTTTTCCTTTATATTTACCTCCATATATAGGCCGCATATATTTAATTTAAGTACTATTAATGCGATACTCGCGCATAAATAGGTGAAAATAAAAAAAATAAAGTCAATTGACTCCCATTTTTTCTCATAATATTTTTTAGAATTGAACTATATTTTAAGTATATTAAATTAAAATGTTATGAGTACATTAAATTCGTATTCTTTTACATTTTTTTTTCCTATAATTAATTCTCATACTTCTTCCAAGAAGAAAAAGAAACTAAAATATTGTAACTCTTTAATTGTATATTGAACCACATAATTTTATATCTTGCCTCCAAATCCAGCACATCATGTTGTATAAACCAACAACATGTAAAAGTTCTAAATATATAATTATTTATTTTTTAAATTTGAACACATTTGCTCTTTGAATAATTCTCACAACTTCATTTTATTATTATTCATTAGTTCTTATGAGCATATGTTGGTACAATTACATTAAATGTATAGCCATAAATATCATTTGTCGCTTAGCGCCAAAAATAACTGCTCTGTCCGTATATATTTTACTCTGCGCCGAAATTAAATTGCAGATTGGGCATATATATTATTACCAAATTCCGTTAAGCTATAAATATAAAAATAATCATAATTGCGTCACATGTTTTCAAGCGATGTCGGAAGAATTCGCACAAATTTTCAAATCTCATTTTTGTAATCTAATTTCGGAAAACGGAACGGCGTATCAGAGCAGTGTTTGTTTGTTTTTTTTTTTTTTAAATTTCGGATTCTTTACGAAGAAGCAAATAATCCGATCCCGTTAAAGAAAAAAACGAGGGAAAAGAGGAAGAAAAACCCACGGAAATTCGCGGGTGAGTCAATTTTTTTCTTAATATAAATAATCTAAAATCAAACCTCTCTAATAACCGTCCGATTCGATGATTTCTCCGCCATCTAACGGCCCATGATCGCCTCATTATGCGACCTAACCCCCTCCCCCCTTCTCTTCCAAAATATTCTCCACTGAAATCGATAAAACTAAAAAGAGCGATCGAGGCGAGATAGACCGATTAAACTAGTCAGAATAGATTCCACCATGGTATTTACGACTTTTTACGTCGAGGGTACTGGGTCTGAGTCGGTTATTATTAGATCATGCTCTCTTACCATTCACACTTCTCCACGATAACAATTTGTGAAAGAAAGTAAGAAAAGTTTTGTTGCAAGAGACATTCAACTATTTTGAAACGGACAAATCAAATGAAAAGATATTTTGTATGAACCCCGTTCAAAACGCTTCATGGTAGAATAAAAAGATTTGAATGGTGGTCCCCACATTTCAGTTCAATAATCGCTGCTCCGAGAAGTAAAAACCGTGTCCAACCAATAAATTCCACTGAAAGCGACTTTGAAGGATCCCTCATCAATCGACTTGGATCCAACGGTGGATACATCATTAACCCGGCGTCTATGAATTCCAGCCGTTGGATCTGTGTTGCTCCTCGCGCGTTCGATCATCGACCCACCGAAATCGACCCGTCGAATATGAATTCGATTTCAAAAGCTGAGAGGGAGAGAGATTGAGAGAAAATCGAGAGGAGATTGCAAATAGAGAGAGAGAGAGAGAGAGAGAGAGAAAGACAAAGCCTCAAAGGCAAAGCCCCTTCTTCTTCGCTTCCCTAATTCTCTCTCTTTTCCACACAAACCCCCACCGCGCGAATCGAAAACACTCAAGGGGAAGGAAGAATCTCAAACTCCTGCCCTCAATTTCGCACGGGTTCCACTCGCCGGTGGATCTCAGCCGCCTGATTAGTGCTGTACGGCCGAGATCTGTCTGGATGGAGCAAGGGGGCGGGGCGCCACCTGCCGGAGGACCGCCTGGTGATTTTCCGCAAAAGAAACTAGTACGACAGCTTGATTTTACTTCCGCTGCTTATTCCGGTAACCCCGCTGTGGCGGCCGCTGCTGCGGCTGTTTCTAGAGCACTTCAGGTCAGAACTCCTCAGATACAACCTCAGATGACAATTGCTTCACAACCTCAACCTCAGCCACAGCCACAGCCGAGGCCACCGCCGCAAGCACAGCCGAAGCTACAGACGGTGCCACAACCGAACCAACAGCTGCACGTAAGGCCGCAGACTATTATGCAACACCAGCTGTTGCCGCAGTCAATTTCCCGGCCTCTAACGACAGCAGTTTCCCTGTGAGTTTCTGACGGATTTTATTTCCCCTTTTTTGAATTTTGAATTTGGGAAAAAGTGAGTTTTGTTTTGTCATTTTCTTCTCCTTTTTTTCTTGATTTCTGATGAAGACAAAACCGGATCGTCTCCATACTTGGGGGATGGTCTGGAATGGAGTTTGGTAAATAAGACATGTCTGATTTGAATTTAATGAACTCAATTGTTGATTTGGAGTAGGAGATATTTAATTTTGGGAGGATTTACTTCTTCTGACCAAAAAGATTTTGGAGGATTGAAGTTGTATTGATTGATTTCTGTGTCAAATTAGTTGGCTGTATACTCTCTTCTCCTCCTATTATGTTGTTTAATTATCACCTCTTTGAGTTTCTTTTGTTTAGAATTGGTTTTCTTGACTAGGTTTCATTCAAAAATTGAAAATTTTCCCCCCTTCAATCCCCATTCCGCTCAAGAAAAAGAAAATTCATCTAAAATGTTGTCTAATTAGCCTTCCTTAGGAGCCTAAAAGGTTGGATTGAACTCCATATGCTTAGATAAAATTTAAATATTTGAATTTTCCCCTTTTGATTTCCAGTCAGCTCCTGGAAGAAGAAAAAAAAATCAGCCTTCTTTTGACTGAGGAGTTTGAGTCATTTGACTGTTTCATGTACAAGACTCTTGGTTTGATTTGTGCTCTTAATTTTTCTTAATTGAGTGTGTAATTTGTTTTGCCTTCTTGCTTCTTCATATTTTCCAGGAAGCCTGAATCTCCGAAGCCAAGGCCTCGCGCATTACATGAAATGAAAGATGGCACGCCAACGAAGAAGAAATGCTGCAACTGTAGACACTCTAGATGCTTGAAATTGTATGTCAAATTCTATGCAATTTGATTATTTTCTGTGTTTATATCCTGCACGTATTATGCGCTCTCTGTAACAGGGTTCTGTGTTTTCCTACCATTGCCACTCTTTAAATTTTCTACGACTTTTAGACCATTCTTATATGATTTCAGCCTTTGTTTAGAAACCATTTTTTTTTTGGTCTACTTGTTTGCATTATGTTACTGTGATCATAAAAAGAGCTTTTGTAAAAAAAAAAGCTGTGTGCAATTCCATAGAATTCTCCCCAGTAATGCCTTGTGTACTTCAATATAACTAGTTTCTTTTCGAGTGACTCTTCATCTTACAAATCAATTACATTGTCTGGTTCCTTCGTATTTTCTACTTTGAGGTTTTAGAAAAGGTGGAGATATGGGCTTAAGGTTTTGGTCTTTTGCTGACACTTTCCTTAACAATCCATGACATAATTTGCTAATGCTGTTCCATCATGTCTGTTTGAAAGGCATACGAATAAATTAAGAAGCATTATTTGTTCATACTCTGTCCTTACCTTCTTTTCCTTCTGGTTAAAACTACACCGTTCATCATGTCTGTTTAATATTAAACCCACCTCAAGAAATGAACTTTGTTATTAAATAGACTGATAGTTTAAATTCGAAACCAACATTTGAAGAAGAAATAGCTCATCAGGGTGAGAACAAAGTTTTGTTATTTATTATATTAGCCTGAAAGTTTGAGTGTTATTCCTCATGTGACAAGTGTTGATTGGCATCCATCTTAAAAGATGTACAGTTGGATTGTTTGGTCTGAGGTGTACTGAACATGTTTTAAAAAAAAATTTCATGTGAGGCTTTGGGCATTTTCTTGTAAAAACAGGCCTAACTTCAATTGTAATGTTTGTTTCAGGTACTGTGAGTGCTTTGCATCAGGGGTGTATTGTGATGGTTGTAACTGTACAAACTGCTTCAACAATGTTGAGAATGAGGCTGCAAGGCGAGATGCCGTGGATGCCACATTGGAGCGCAACCCTGATGCTTTTAGGCCGAAGATCGGAAGCAGCCCTCATGCTGCCATGCGGGACAATGTTGTAAGTACAATATTTAATGCTCAATTGTAGACTTTTTAGTTGTACTCTAGTAGTTTATGCTGGTGCAATTCGCTTTTCCTTCTACCATTTGAGTTCATTTTGCTATGTCTAGATGCTGAAGCTTCTTTAGATCTCGAGTATCATCTGTCTGGTTTTGATTTTAGCCCCTTTTTGCCAAACAAAAAGTCACTTTTGACCTAATTCTGCCCCTAAAATATCAATAAACAGAAAGATTTATCAAAAAAGATGAAATATACTGATGTTGGTTCAGTAGTGATAATTGAAATCAGATATGAGCTCATATATGGAAAGTGCTATGTGGTCATGCCTATACACTCCTTTCTATTGAGATAGAGGATAGTAATTGTTGCTTTAAGACATGTTCACATACCAAGAGTAGCTAATAATTAACAACCTTTCCCTACAGATGTTCACAAAATAAATTGCTAAATCAACCATATCTTCATTACCAGCTTAAGCTTTAGAACAAGCTTGTTGGATAATATTTTCTAACTTGGCGTTTCTTGTAATTATACAAGCAGGAGGCAGTTGGTGAGCTCCCCCTAGTGGGGAAACACAACAAGGGGTGCCACTGCAAGAAGTCCGGGTGCTTAAAGAAGTACTGTGAGTGCTTCCAGGCAAACATCCTCTGCTCTGAGAATTGCAAGTGCATGGATTGCAAGAACTTTGACGGCAGTGAGGAGCGCCGTGCTCTCTTCCACGGCGATCAGCGCAACACAATATACGTGCAGCAAGCTGCAAATGCTGTCATCAATGGTGCTGTTGGACATCCTGGGTTGATGTCTCCATCAAGCTCACGGAAGAGAAAGATCTCTGATCTTGCTCTTGGTCAGACCATTCACAGGATGGGTCCTGTCCAGATGGTCAGTATATTTTTGTATAATTTTTTTATGGTTTCTGTACTGTGGCCAAATAAATGAGCTTATTTGATTTTTGTACTGTTTTTGGTGAAGCCTTTTGATTTCTGCTGCTCATACTTTTTTTTTCTTTTTTTGGCAAATCTCATCTTTTCTTCTTTTGGGTTTCTGAAATATGTCAAAAGTAAATGCTAGATACTTCGAATCAAGTTTTGGTTGCTTGGGGACGGGAGTATTATTGATTGAAGATTAGTGTGCTGTTACTAGCTTTGTTATCTATTTTTGTTTTTGTTTTTCTAATTATTTCTAATTCTAATTATGATCAGGCGAATCAACAAAGAAATGGGATGCCTGTCCCCCCTTCTGGATCCTTAAGCCAATTAAATACTGCTGCTATGATACCTACCAAAGTAACATACAGGTATGTAGCATATCTTTGTTTTAATTTTGTAAGCTACAAAGTGTATAGAGTAGGGTACTCTTCTACTTGTAGAATAGGACCCAGCATGCTATGAGTTCAAAATTTCACCTTTTGAGGTGTCCCAATGGACAACTTCTGCTGTTCAATCTGATCTAACATATACATCTTATATGGTTTACATTTTTTAAGTAGTTCTGTTGGATGAGATGAAAAATAAGAAGAAATGAATGGTTCTGATTGAACCATTTGTTTAGGAGTTGAAGATTTCACATTTGAGTGGTTTTATTAGTTATTCTTGATTTTTCTACCTATAATACTTGAATCTACTGAAGTTTATTCTAAATAGATCTTTTAACTTACAATGTTCGTGGTTTCTTGACTCGAGGGTCATTTCACTGTGAATTTAGTTAAGTTCATTCTACTAAAAGTAAAACTTGGTTTTCTACAAAATTTTGTTGTTTAGACCCCATTGAGGGGCTGTTTTTGATGGGTGATATGTGGGATTTTAGAAAAATACTAGAAATATATTTCTTTCATCAAACCTTTCGGTAATTTTGCTTTCTTATTAAGATGTTTGATCTATTGGAGCATTATTAGGGAGTTGAAAAGAGTGATGCATATTTTAATTCTTTCCCACGAATGATGCATAACTGTGTTGATTTTTTTTTTAATTGCAAGTGATTCATTTATTCATATGGTGGGTGAAGAGTATATAGCACGATGTGACCCATTACATGTTGTGAAGTGCACGTGATTGGATTTGGTCTATTGCCTTCACATTGTCTTAACTTTTATCTATGTCAGTCTTACAAATGAAGTGTTTCTTGTATTTTTCTGCCCAAACAAAGGAGAAAACAGAATAAAGGAAATTTGGGGGACAAAGTAGTGACAGGACCTGACAATTCAGGATTTTTAGTAAATAAAAAAGCATAAGGGAAGTTCTTTCTAAAAATTTGTGGTCTTCTCCTCATAATTCAGCATATCAAACTGCTGTGGAGTGGGTAAGATTGTCCTTGCTAGGTGTAGCTTCATACCATGGTTTTAAGTATATAAATCTTTTGTTTCAAGTGTTAAATGCAAGAATTACTTTTCTAATTCTTGTTCTAAATCTCCTTATATAATATGATTAACATCTCCTGTAGGCCTCTTCTAGCAGACATAATACAAGCTGATGATGTGAAAGAGTTATGTAAGGTTTTGGTGCTTATGTCAGGAGAAACAGCGAAAACATTTGCTGGTAAGCTTTGAGTTAAATATTTCTGGCGGAATCAAATTGCCAATGGAATTTTCTTCCACTTATTCTAATGTTTAGTAATGCCACACGTTTTGTTTGGATAAATATTTTTGCTTTTGGATTATCTGCTTCTTTTGCATAAATAAACATTTTGCATAGGTCTGACACAACAAAATGTCATTTGTGGTTGGTTCTATGATTCTTTGTACTTGCACATGGTTTATCAATTAGTGCAATTTTAAACAAATATTAAAGGCTGCAGCAGCTAAATGCTACCACTTGAAAACTTCTAAACCAAACTTAAACCAATGCAATACCCAGCTGGCTGCACTCAATTTGAGTATGTCATTTCTTATCTTGTTATGTTGCCAAGGTTTTCTTCATAATCTTTTTATAATATTACAACAACAAGCAGCAATCACTATTGATGTAATTTACATTCCTAATAAAAACATATAGATGCAATGATTGCCACTTGCTCTCACTAAAATCTGTTCATTTTTTCCCCTGATACTAATTGTTCAGCAAAAAAGGCCCAGGAGGAGAAGGTAGCTGAGAAGGAAGAGCAGACCGAGAGCTCTCTTGCATCGACAAAAGACAATAAAGATGAAGAGCCTGCCATCCAAAAACCATCTGTGGACGACCGATCGAGTGGGACACACATTGATGAAGCTTCAGGCTCCGACACAGCTGACGGGCAGAAGGCAGATGGGCGCCCAATGTCACCAAGCACACTTGCTCTGATGTGTGATGAAGAGGATGCCATGTTCATGGAATCATCAAGAGGCCCAACACTAGTACCTGCACACACGAGCAACTTTGCATATGCCGAGGGCATGCCTGAGGTGTATGCTGAGCAAGAGAAATGTGTTTTGATGGAGTTTAGGGAATGCCTGCGCAAGCTTGTCACGTGTGCGAGATTCAAAGGTATATAAATCTTGAAGTTTCCTGTCTCATTTGTTTGAATCAGATTCTCCCTCTTGGTCTAGGTTGGTGGATTGAACCTTTTGTCCTTGTAGATGTCCTACTACTAATATTCCTCTTGTCTTGTTTTGTTCATTTTCAAGAGGTTTTGGATGATTGTTGACTTCACTGAAAATTATAATGTCATTGCTAGACAGAATATCTTTTTTATTTAAAATAACTTATTCATTATTCTTAGTCATAATTTTAATGGAAGTTTTTTAAAATTGGTATTTTATCTTTAGTTGCAAGGGACGTTTTAATTTATTAGCATTCATTTTCTCATTTTTTGTCGAGCTGGTACTGTTTGATCTAGGGCTTTGCATCCATCAAGGTTGAATTGAGATCATGACCTATAGAAATTCACACAACTCTTTGTTTAATGCTAATTTTAGGTATCCTTGGTAACAAAGAAGAAGAAAGATTAAGGTCACCATGTACTAATATACCATTAGAAAAAGGTACAGCTTGGTTCCTGCTTGAATTAACTTGTTAATGACGGCATGGTCCAAAAATATGCCATGTTAACATTTCAATACAAGTCCGCAAAGCATATCAAGCAATACATGATTTTTTGTGCAAATGAATGAAAAGGAGTGGTATTAGTCCCAGGAACAGCCAAACACAATAAAATGAGATGAGAGAACAGTACATTAATGTTTGGGTTTTTGGGCATGTGATACATTTATATTTATATTTCACTTGTTGGAGGTTTTCAAGATTCTCATTCTTTTTCATTTCTCATATATATTACAGAGGAGAGGTTTGCGATGTCTATGAGGCTTGAAACACCTTCGCATCAAGATATACCATTAACCAATGGTGTTGCCAAGCCCCAAACTATTCCTTCAAGGAATGCAGAGGTGCCCCCAATTTTACGATCAACCTCTTCAAATTTTTCTAAATTGCCCACAGTTACAAACCCCTTCACTGATCATCTAGACAAAAAACAAAAAACCGACAATGCTTAGGTATAGTGGGAATTTAGGTTTGAAAAGCTGGAATATGGATGCAAAGAGATGTAGGATGTATTAAAAAGGGGTTGGCTTGATATCTCATGTGTGATATGTGCCTATTTTTTTTTCTCATTGGAAATAAGTGTTTGCTTGTAGTCCACTAGGGTTTTCTGTGGACTTTATCATTATGTAGAGTTTTAGTTTAGTTTTAATATTTGCTCCTTTTTTTCACAAATATAGTTAGTCTCAAGCATTGAAGTGCCAGAACTAGATACATATCAAAAAAGGGGAAGAAAAATCTCTATGTATCATATAATCCTGCAATAATCGCGATGATAACATTGCTGACACGGACTAATAAGCCAATCTGTTATTTTTCTTTTTTATTTTGTCTGGTGTGGGGGTCTCAGGTTAGGCTAAAAAAATTCTTCCTTGTTACTGAGTTGACTGTGCTGAGCTCAGCACATCTGATTGCCTGTTTATATCAAGCAAAACAAAACTTTAAAACTCAATTGTGGCTCCAGTGTTTAATTTGAAAGCTTCCTGAATAGAAGAGATTCCATCCAATTTGAAATGGACGGTGCAAATGCTTCCAAGAGTGTGAACTGTGAAGCCACTCAATGGAGTTGCCTCATTCAATGGATTTTGTCAAGTTGGAGAGAGACATAAGGTGCATAGCAATTATCCTTCCGAGTGACCTTTCTTGGGAATTTTTAAGCAAAGAACTTGTGGTTGGTGGCTGTTTGGGGCTTTTTTATTCCTTGATAGCATAGCAATATACCTTTTTTTTTTCTCTCTCTATTGAATAGCAATATACCTGACTACTTGTAGTGCCTCTTTTATTTTAGTACAACCATAGCCACACAGGTTCCACTTACACAATTAGAAGCTATGCACGTAGTGACTGAACCCAGCCTCTAATTAATTAATGTGCATAGTTGGCAGCTAATAGTAGTTTAAATGTGCATAATATTTGGATATTTGCGAAGCATATGTGCTGGTAAAGTGTGTTGCATTAGATTAATGACGCAAGTTTACCGAGTTTATGGCCTATTTACGATAAATTATATTTGTTCTATTGTCAAGTTCTTCATTGAGAAGAATGAATTTAGATTTTGAACATATAAACGAGTTTAGTGATGATTAAAAATGCTTGAAGCTACCTTTAAAACTGACAACTTATAATTGTACAAACTTATTTCAAAGACAGAATGAAGAAGATACAATCAAAATTATAAAATGCTCCTACTTAACGCCTGACGTTCATATGCCTCCAATACGTTTGACTAGCTGAATTTGGACTGTTTTTTTTTTCTCTCCCGTTTTCTAAAATGAATCACAACAATATTTTGGACTTGGGATGTTAAACATTTCTCTATATTATATATACTTTAAAAACATGTGTTTAAAAACATCCAGTTTCAAGATCATGAATATGTGAATCCATTTAGATATTCTTGTGAAGCGTATGTATTTAAAAAAAATAGACATAAAGTTATCAAAATTTCGAAATCAAAGTTGTTATTCATTTAAAAAGTCAAGATAGAAAAAAAAAATATATAGGAGCTCCGTTTTTCTGCTTGTTGCATATCTTTAGCTTGAAATGGAATGTACAATGACCATTGTAGCCGACCTTCGCTACATATACTGTAATATCAAATCCGGCACGGCCTTGTTGGTTTCTTGAAGCATCCATGAGGATAAAGGCTATTAGATTTTGAGGTTTGGAAATCTCTAGGTCGTCTAGCTTGTAAGCAAGAAGAGGTAAGGGATTTTACAAAAGGCAGAATTGACAGTTCTTTTTTTTTTTTTTTTGGAAAAATCAAACTGTTTCGAGATCTCCGTATCTCACACATCAAAATAAGGGCAAATGCAAGGTCATTTGTGCTTAAAATTGATTTGAGGTGTATGATACAAGATTTCCATTTCCATTGGAAACTCATCCACTCTGATGTTAGATTTCTTGGTTGAACCCCCTTACTAGAATTCTGCAAAATTTAGCTGATCTTTGAAGAGATCAGATCAAAGAATTTTGAAATAAATCCATTTCTTTACTGGAGGCAGTAACAACCGGAGATAGTTTAAGGATCATATTCACAATTAAAAACATGTTATCTCAGCATAAGTTACAATGTTTTTCTTGCAATGTTCTTCGGTTAAAAACAAAGAAATCAAATTACTACTTGCCAGTGATGCTAGAGATTGATTTCTTGATAATTGTAACCAGCTCTTCTCTGCAGGAAATTAATACACAGTTTAGGGCAACAATTATATTATGTAATAAAACAATAGATAGGATATACTAGTCTCGAACCTAGTTGAAAACTAGGAAAAGAGAATACGGCCTATGAAAGAGAAAGGTACACCTAGGACTACATGTATTGTTATTTTGGATGGAATAAAATTTGAATATATTCATGAAAAAGTCTAAAGCAATTCTTCAGAACAAACAGAAACATTTCTTTTATGTATCATGCTATCATGCCAGGCTAATAAGGTAATCAGTAGCTATTAAATTAAAATGTTTAACAGATCCATACCTATCTGGTTTGAAAAGGAGATATCTATATACAAACCACTGAAAGGGAAATAAGAAAAAACAAGGTTAGAAGTACTTCATAGCATATCGTTAGATCGATACATGATATTCTTTTTATAAACAATACAGATTAGGGAATACTTACTGAAGAGTACAAAATTCCTATAAACTCAAAGATGTTCGGGAAAAGCGGCAATTTGTCAACAGCCTGGACATTCAAGAAGTCACGAGTTAGAATAAACTTTAGTACTCAATATCTTATATACATTTTTATTTTGGAAAAATAAGAATCAAGGTGGCTAGCCATTTCCTTTTTTAAGGATGATTGCATCCATATGCCAACAAAATCTTAAATATCCTACGTACCCAATGACAAATGAGAAATATAAAACATACTCTGTCCTCAATTTTTTTAAGCCCAAATAAGCCCTTTTTTGTAATTCACAGATAGAATGAGGTTATTTCAGGCACATTTAAGTAAAAGACTAATAATAGATGGTTTTCCTCCTGTTGTGTAGTTCATAAATGTCTGGTGCATTTTGGAGGGCATCAGGTTATTCCTTATTTTTAACAGAATTTCACAGGGTTCCACAAGAATTATGTCCTAGTATTACTACTACAACAGGAAAAATTGTATATCAGTACCACAAATGAATGCCAAAGATTGCCGTTCAATAATCAATATTATAGGAAAAATGAAATCAGAAATACAGAGTTCAGAGGTGACAACAGATGTTCAAATCCCGATAGATATAGATAGAGGAAGTTTAAAGACAGGAAGTATCATGATTTAGGGCTTCAGCCTTCTTTGACAAAAAAAAGGAGGTTTGTGTTTACCGAAATTAGATTAGAAGCCGCCCAAATAGCCACAAGGCCCGCAAAACCCAAACCAGCCAGCGCTATCCAATCTTCAGAGCTGCTCAACTGTCCAATGGAGAGAAAAAGATATCTTATACTGATAACAACTTTTACATCCGCCAGGACATACATATACATCGTCTTGAAAAAGAAATTTAATATAACATTCTTCAGTTTTCTGCGATGCAATTTGCAAAAAATTTTGGTATCTATGCCAAAGCTGGGTTACAATCCATAATTGGGCTCAAATACTTTGTAACCTAACCCCACGGTTTTGTCACAGAATCAGTTGCATGTTAGCCTAAAAACAGACTTTTCACTTGATCTTTGTAAATTTTATTCAGTGAAATTCCTTGATTTTTTTTCCTTGAACAGTATTTTTTTCAAAAAAAACCTGTGCTTTCCACTGGCAAAATGCAGCAAAAATTATGTCTTTGGAACTTGATGCTGTAAATGATTTCAACAGGACTCCGGATCTTCCTTTTCTTTGGTTCAATCAGCCTCTCAAACTGGTACATAGTTCACTCCATTTCAGTGGAAATCAACAATGTGGTACCATGTAAGGAACTGACCTATGTGTCATGCATCAAACCTCGGTCACATCATGTTCATCACATTAATGCTGAGTCATAAGTCATAACAGTACCAGCACAAAGTGGAAATTTGAGTGCATTGTCATCAGTCAACACCATGTCATCCCATGCCAGAAATTCAGGTGACATGAGGTGATGGCTAAAGAAAAGGCTGGACTGAACTAAGTCAGAACACAAAAACACACTTTTCTTTTCTCACACAGGCACCATTGATACTGGTACCAGCTGGTATGAATCTGTGTGGAAGTTCAGTATATGGACATAAAAAAAAAAACTTACAGCATTTTGTACAGATTTGACTATGCTTCCTGAGGAAGATTCAGACTTATCACCAACTGCTTTTGCAACAACTAGGCTGTTCCTCCTTTCACCTGAGACAAGTTTAAAACTCAAATACATCAAGTTCATGTGCAAAATTCAAGGTTAAACACTTACACCAGATAATAATAGGGCCAAAAAGGATACTTCATACTATTTATTTGCTGAAATGAACCACTGACATGTTCTTTTTTTAATAACAAATGGAGCTAATTGATGTTAAATATAACTACAATACATGCAAAAGAAGCAATCATCAACAGCTGAAAATCAGACATAAACATAGAAGCTGATTCATCATTCAGCTCTTGAATTTCGATTATTCCACAAAATCGAAATATATTTCGGGTGAATCCGGTGAAATCGCTCATTCTAATCTGAAAAAAAAAGCGTGAAAATAATCTCAAAATTACCGAGAACTTTCGATGATACAAGCTTCGGTGCAATCCTCGAGGCGAGGTGCCTATTACCGAGGTGCGTCAATGGAGGAGCGAGAATCGCGAACGCTAAAGCCATATCGAAGAAAACTATCAGAAATCAAATAGAATTTCGATTACAATCCGAGAGAGAGAGAGAGAGAGGAAGAATTCTGAGAAGCTCCCCACTTAAATTTCTAGTGAGCCCGTATCTGTTATTATTCCAAATGGAAAGTAGGATCCTACTGTTCAAATCCGGACCGTCGGATTAAAACGAACGGATAAGATCAGAATTTAGGGGATATTTTAAATAAATCTGATCCGTTAGTTTTAATCTGACGGTCCATATTGGAATAATTGAACCTTACTTTTCTATTAGAAATAATAGATGATATCATTCCAATTTGTAGAAGCACTAGACAACATGGGAAGATGATGAAGCGGAGGTTACTTGCTGCCACTCAATTAGTGGCTGCGCTTTGTAGAAACTGGAGACTAGGGAATTTACATATATGCCCCAGTAATTTAATGTTATATGTTTTCTACCCTCAGACTGAGCAAATTTCAGCGTGCCACCCACAGAAGAAGGGGTAAGTATCCACTATCATTATTTTCAATAGTATGATTATTGTTATTAAATTTAAACGGTTTAAATTTAGTTATAATGAGTGTTTTTTTATTTATATTTTAATAAATTTTATATATTATAATAATAAAAAATATAATATATTTGTGTCATAAAAAATAAATATGACCGCGGATGTGAATCCCAGAAGAAGTTCAAAATTGAAAGGTTTTTTTCCAGAGCGAGGGGCTGTGCAGTTTTCTTTGATGTCTAAACATAGATGTCGGATTTACGGGAAATTACATAAAAAGTTTTAAGAGAAAAAAAAATTACGCTTGTTCCGTTTACTATTTTAATAGATTTTTTTTTGCAGTTTTATCATAAATTTGACGAATGATGTAAAATTATAGCGAAATAGAAATTAAATTATTTTAGAAACATTAAATCATTAACGTCTAATAATAGCAAAAAAATATATGATGCAATATTGAATAAAATGATTATACAAATATCATGTACTGTATAAAGTAAAGCAGTAAAAATAAAAATAAATATTTCCTTAGAAAAAAAGTAAAAATAAAATATATGTCAAAATTAGAGATTTGATATTTTAAGCTCAAAGCACCTAAGAAACAGCTTTGAAGTACTTTCTTTCATGCCTTAAAATACGTTTCAATTAACACTAAAATTCTCACTAAAGAGACATTTGTTTATTTTTTAAATAGAAACTCTAGTTAGTCGTGATATTCATTATTTTTTAAATATTTTTTATGAAATTTAAATACTAGCATTGCAAGAAGAACAGCCAAACAGATAATACTGGTAAATTTCACGAACAAATGGATACATGCATTTATTTGCTAATCGTCTCGTTTGGCAAACTCTGAACTGCCTTTATTCACAATATAAACCAGTAAAAATATATAAAGACCAACTGTATCTCCATAATTTTTTTTTTCTATCCCCACCTATACAACAGTCGTTTACCAGAATTAGTTTAACCTCTATGTCATAACCCAACTAGCAAAGGAAGGTTATTTCTTATATATTATAATTTCTCTAGGTTATATCTTTATATAAATAAAAATCAGTCGTCTGAGTCTGCCGATCCATACCCGTATGGGTTCTTGCTTGCCCAATTCCACTGGTCTCTGCACATTTCGTCTATACCGTACTTGGCCCTGAAATTACACCCAACCAAATCAAGTCATGAAAATGGTAATAAAACTATATTCAAAATTGGTCAAATCAAAATGGAATAATAATATCAATCTGTTGATTTTGGCGAAGGACGGTACGACTTACTTCCAATTGAGCTCTTTTTCTGCTTTCTCAGTAGAAGCGTACACTATCTCGGCATCTCCTGGTCGTCTCCCAGCCATGATTAAAGGAATTTTCTACATCAGGGTTATTCAACATTTATCAGATTCTCAGAATGGTAACAGTAGAAACTTAAACAGTTACTCAGACAATGTATAAACTTGTATAGGTCGATGTGCCAGATAAGATGCACCCTTTTATTTATAGTTTTGCATGAATTGCATCTAACTAAATTTATGAGGAAATTGTAGAACTTACCTTTCCGGATGCCTTTTCAAATGCCTCAACCATTTGCAGCACGGAAGTGCCCTTTCCAGTACCAAGGTTGTAAACCTCACAACCTATAAATTTTAATCAATATGTTATATTTTGTATGCAAGGAATATAAGGATCACATTTATTAAACATGCTTCCTGAAATTTCATGCGTACCTGTACTCTTGCTATTGAAGAGCTTCTTAAGAGCTGCTATATGACCATCCGCAAGATCAACCACGTGGATATAATCTCGTACCTGCAGTGGAACCATAAAACAAAAAAAATCCAAAATTATGATTGCCCACTTATTTGAAATTATACAATAATAATAAATGAGCAAATCAAGTGACTTTCATACAATTTTGATGGATAGTGCCAGAATTATATAAGAGGTACACCCAATTAATACGTTTTGATCTATTGATGTATTAATAAATTTAGGTACAATATGTGCAGAATTTCAACATGTATTGGTACCACCTCAGAAGTATCTCTAGCTAACAGATCTAATAAAAAATTTTGCGAGTACCAAACATACCCCTGTGCCGTCAACCGTGTTATAATCAGTACCAAAAACAGTAAGGGCTGCTCTTCTGCCGACGGCTACTTGTTGTACGAACGGCATGAGGTTATTAGGGATGCCACGAGGGTCTTCCCCTATTTGACCACTTTGGTGGGCCCCAACAGGGTTGAAGTACCTCAGAAGCATAATTTTCCATTCAGGGTCGGCAACTTGTAGATCACGGCATATGTCCTCTATGATGAGCTGAAATTGGTCCATCGACAAAATTTAATCAGCCTAAGATTCATACTTTCGTATTGGTAATGGAATCAGTATATACATCATTAGAAAATACATGGGACAAAGAGCTCTTAAGGAAATTTGAAGAGGTCTTATAATATTGATTAGTTTCAGAAAGCTCGCTACTTTTCAGTCCTTAAAAGAAGTCACAGCTTTCAATTAAAAATTAAGCAACCCGGTCCTTGCAGTAAGTTGGACTAACCTTTTTACTGTCACCATGTGGTGGACTATAGAAAATGACCCCACATTGCTTAAAAAAAAGTAATTTACACCAATTACCGAGGAACTTCCCATCAGACTAATTTTATACCAGTGAGAGCCCACTAAACAAATAACACAGACAAGCTTTTCAATTTGTTTTACCAGTGGGAATTTCATCTCTTCAATTTCAAGATCGTACAAGGTTATTTTAGGAATTCCCACTTAATGTGGTCTTTTCTCTAATTACACTTCAATTACCAGAGCACATAACGTGGTGTACCATTTTGTATGGCAAGACAGGTACACTGGTACATGCTGAGCTGTTACAAAAAAAAATACTATGGACGAAGTCCTGTACCTTGGTCCGGCCATATGGATTCATGGCACACAACGGGAACTCCTCTGTGCAGGGGACAGTTTTTGGCCATCCATATACTGTAGCCGATGAAGAGAACACTAGCTGTACATATTTTACCAGATAAATAAAATTAAAGAACAAACTCTATACAAAAATAAACATTGAAATTATTATCATAAAAACAGGCCAGTGCATGCAAACTGTAATATACCATAATCATCAGATGCAGAATTTTATTTTTTTTAGATTAGAGCAATCTGAAAGAGAAAGTACCTTCTTGCAACCATGAGCGGCCATTACTTCCAAAAGAGTTATGGTACCAATAAGGTTATTGTCATAGTACATCAATGGCTTCTGTACACTTTCGCCAACTGCCTTAAGCCCCGCAAAATGTATTACAGCATCGAAACTACAATTAGAAAAAAAAATAGCACACTTACTACTAATCTATAAACTGGAACCTTGATTTCTTCAAATTTTAAGAATAAAATACTAAGAAGTGATTAAAGAATAGATACCATTGTGAAGATATAATTAGCATTAAAAAGACTAGACAACTAAAAAGTGAACCAGTTAATGAGTTCAACAGAGAAAAAATAATCCAGCTTTATTGAATAAGGGCCAATTCATGTGGAAACAAAGCATGAAAAGGCTAACAAGCACTTCTTTTCCAGCTTACCTAACTTTCTAACTATAAAAGCTAGGCCCAACTAACCTTCAAACCTCTGCATCTTATTTTCTAATTAAATAAAGAGGAGTGATAATTACACCCTTAACTGCACTCCTTATATGCACCCCAAATATGTTTATACTTTTTCATAAAATATCTATATTTAATGATAAAAATGTTTATACTTTACATTATTAGGATTAAAAGTTGTGTAAGATGTATTTTATTCGTGCAATAAAGTTTTTAACTTAAATTTTTCTATAATTATTTAATAATGAAAAATGATAAACACCTTTTATACTAATTATAAACACTTACAACTTCAGATATAAATAAATTATCTATTTAATATGAATACTTTTGATGTGTAGATAAGGGGTGTAAAATGTGGAATGAAAGAATAATTTCTCTTAAATAAATATGGGCCAGTCACACTTGGGACCACATCTAATACTGAAAATTAACTTGCTGAAATTAGTCCAGCAAAAATGTGTTTGTCTGGTTTCCACCTTTGGCATCATACCACATGTTTAATTGGTGATGATGGTGCATAGTAAACTGGTACATTTAAATAGCTTAAGCTAGAATTAATTGTGCAGAATTAGTTGCTCACTTTGTAGTAGAGAAGACTCTCTCGAGCGCATCTCTGTCGCGAAGGTCAATCTGCAATATTACATGGTAATTAGCAAAACATGATTTCTCAAGAATCGATCTTTCTACCAACTTTATCCAGTTAGAACAAACTACAAATTACATCTTTTATAATGGTATCAAGAAGAAGCCAGGAAAGCACAACTTCAGCATGAACATAGTATATTGCCATGAGGAGAAACATAAAGTAACACAACTAGAATCCTAGTTGGAATCAAGTTGGACATGAAACAAACATAATTAACGAAAACGTGGAATCTAAAAGAGTATAAAGGCATGAACTGAACTACCAACAGAATCAAAATGAGCTCCTCACATTTCAATTGGGGGATATTTGGTGGGGACAACAGAGAATACAACCTAAAATATTTGGATTTTGCATAGTAGGCAAAATGTTTCTGAAATGAGAAAGCTACAGTGTCAGCACAAAACCAAGAAACATTGAACAAACTAACAACAAAAATCAAGAGAGAAAGCAACAATTCATCTCTCCCTTAGGTCTTCTCCGACCTCATATCCCCAACTGGACCAACAAAAACCAATACTAAGCATGATTTTAACAAAAACTATTAGAAGAACAGAAAATGGTTTTGCACAAAAATTGTTCTTATATAACAAAACTTACATCCTTATCAGTTAGTACCAGCGTTGAAAATAGCTATACAATGAAACCTAAAAAAACTAAACATTTATTTAATTTCTCAAAAATTGATGTTTTGGAGATGGGGCCATATATATATAATTAGCAATGACTACATAACAGAGGAACAGTTCTAAACCAAGGCATTAAATGAACTCAAATATCTTTGGTGGTCTAAATAAAGACTTTGAAGATTTCAATAAAGTACCAACTTAAGTTTAAAAATACTTATGGAATAATAATAATGGGTACCCTTTCACCAAAAAGAGAATATACCAATAAGGTATCTAATCAAAGTATCATTCTTTGCATACAACTTGATGAAACCAAGAAATGTTAACATAACTTGAAGTAAAAACCAAATTGATAATAATAATATAATAATAAAATGATAGTACAAATAACAATTAACAGGACAGAGCTTTTGAGATAAAAAAAAGGAAGATTGATAGTATTTTGAATAAAAATTATGTACAACTGAATTTCAAGAGAGAAATAAAGGCGTTTTAATTTCTCAAAAAGGTTCCTAAATCAAACTAATCTATTAGAGAATTGACTGTTCAATTGATAAAAAAAAAAGGTGAGAAAGCTCCCCCCAAAATTAATTGCCAAATAAATGAATTTTCTTTTCCAATTTTATACCTTGTGGAAGATGAGGTTATTCCCTTTCTCTCCAGTGAGTTCTGAAACCCTAGTTAAAGCCACCTCCGATGAGTTATCCAAGTTATCAATCACCACCACGCGAAAACCCCCTTCTAAAAGCTGTAAAACCGTATGGCTTCCGATGTAACCAGCGCCTCCCGTTACTAAAATCCACCTTTCCTCCATTGGAAAAAAAGGAAGTTTCAAGCTTTGATGATGCGGGGAATTCAAATTGTAAGAAGAGGGAAAGAAGAAGAGAAACTAAGAGAGAGAAAGAGAGATGGTGCAAAAACGACAAGTTTTAGAAGAGAGGAGAAGAGACGCGAAATAAAATTGAATTGAATTGGGATTTGAGTATGGTGCTTTTATAATGGGTTTATATAACAGTTGGCGGGTTTCGGGTTCGACACCCGTACCGCAAAGGAAGAGTTTCTTTTCCGTTTTTCTCTGGGTAGACTTGGTCTATTCTTCCTGGAGTTCAGGTGTCTACACTTCTACACCGTATTTGTAACGCGTTAGTTTATTTATAAATTATAATTTATAAATGAAGTGTTGGATTTGCATAAATGCGTGACGAATTTATAACGTAGCTTTAGTAACGGCGTATATGTCTATTTTTATATATTGAGCAATTTTATCAGAAACTAGAACTGATATTTTCATTTATAATATAAATTATGAATCATAATAGAATTAGTTTTATGATTTAAGTTAGTGTTTATGTTTCATTTTGTTTGAATAATTAAATATTTATTTTTTGCATTTTTATTATTTAGTTTAAAACTTTTAATATTTAGTTTAAATAATTTAGTGTTTAGTCTGTCTCTTTCAATTAAAATAATTCTAGAATTCAACATTCTGTCTTTTATTGTTAAATTTAATTTCTTTTGTTATTTGAATTAAATACATAATGTTTAGTTTGTGTGTGTTATCATACTCATTTTAAAATGCTTTCGTTTGAGTTCGTTGAAAGTTCATCGGAGCACCATCAAACTTCAGTTTAAATGTTTTACTATTTGTTTAAAATATTTTATTACTAAATTTGACTGATCAATTATTTTACTATCTAAGGAAACAGATAATTCTCTTTTAAAGTTGTTGAAATTCTCGTTAATTTTATCCGTATTGAAAACAAATTTAACAAATATACGATTTCTTCGGCATATGTCTATGTTAAAAAAAATATCCGATTCAATGTTATCAGGATGCAAACCATCTATTGGATTTCATTTATTTATAGGAGTTTGATATCTTTTTTCTATAGGATTATATCCCGAGTTATTATGAAAACAAAAATAGAAAAAAAAATGAGATTGAGAAAGTACTCCTAAATTAGTAATAGGATGTTGAAATAATTAACTGTAATTAGTTTAAAATCCTCGTCTCGAAGATATTTAAGTAAAATTCTACTTCTGTGTGCCGTTTGATAAGTCGGTCGATAAAGTATTTAAATAAGTCATCCATTGATAACGACAATTTATCAAATTATTAAAAATTTAACCATTCGTCTATTTTCAGTAATAGAGATATCCAAATGAAAATAAATTTCCATATATTTAGGTTAATATTTGTGCTATATTTATGTTGCATATTTTATATACAAATGATGAGAAGGCAAAAAAAAAAAATACTCAACTATAAATCTTTAGGTTATTTGTGCTATATTTGTATCGCATATTTACTTTTTTATTTATTTATTTTGGTAACTCTACTTTGTTTAGAAAGAGACAGGAGTAGCTAATTCAATTATCAATATAAAAAGCAAATATAAAAATCACAAATTCAAATATCAATTTGAACGATTATTTTTCATATTACAAGAGAGTGTTTTGTATGCATAATTATGATATTCTTTTTGCGGATTATCATTTTAAATTAATTAGACCCTTTTGTGCAAAAACTTATTTAGCTACAATTGATATGATATGAACTATTGTAAAAAAAAAATTTCTTGAAATGTGAATGTATAAATTTAAATTAGATCAACCATTATTTTGGAAAATTTTTGGTTAATTATTATCAACAATTATCCAAAATATTCTAAGTATCTCAAAAGGAACAAAATTGTTGTCACATGTTTTTATAATATGGAACTTTCATAATCTCTCTTCAAAATGCAAAAGGAAAATTAAATTAAATTAAATAACTATTCTTTCTTTTGACCTTCTTACTACAACGGTCCCAAAAAAAAAATGGGAATAATTATTTTTTATTTCCTATAATTCTGGTACTCCAAAATCTCCAATGAGTGAGAAATTAAATAAATATTGACTTCCCATTTCTTTTATGGAAAAGGAAAACATATAAAGCCAGGTTTAATAATTTAATTGTGCAACCAACAATAGTTATAGAGATGAGATTTTTTTTTTACAACTATTTAATTTAATAATAAATTTTCAAATAATTACGAAAAAAATTAAAAAATTGTAAATATATTTTTAAACTTATAGAAAACTCATGTTGGAGTGTAAAGCCCCAAAGTCTAAACATTTAATGATAGACCCATACCACCTTATAATATATATCAAAGGCATGTAACTGAGTGCGCCTCAAGAGAATTATGAATGAATATCAGCGTGCGTTTCCTTCCAAGAAAGCATAGTTTCTGAGAAGAGCATTGATTAATTAAACATTTAAACCTCGGTTCTGGATAATAATAGCAATAATAAATGGGGGGTGGGGTTGGGGGAACAAAATGTGTGGCTGGATATCATGTGAGGGAACACTTGGCGCGTTCTGATTGGCTGTAACAGGGTACTTTTCTTTTTCTTTTTTTCTTTTTTTTTTTAATCTCCAGCTGGTTTGACGATACGGGCCAGGACGGTGAGTACGCGTGTCAATTGAGAGCTAGCCGGTTTGACGATACGGCCAGGATGGTGAGTACGCGTGTCAGTTGAGAGCTAGCCGGTTTGACGATACGGCCAGGACGGTGAGTACGCGTGTCGATGGAAATGGAACGAACCGAATGATTGTAACGAGACGCGGTGCAATTAAATGTGTTCTTCATGTAAAGTGAGCTTATTTTTGTGGGTTCCCTGATTTTACGTGGCATTTGGAGGGATCCTAGACTCATAATATTACCTCAAATTTATGTTAAAAAGTATATATAATTACATACAATTTAAATATGAAAAATCGTTTAAAATGGAATTTATAAGTCTAGACTCATAATCTTACCTCGAATTTATATAAAAAAGTATATAATTAAATACAATTTAAATATGAAAAAATCGATTAAAATGGAATTTATTAGTATAACCTCATTAAATACGGTTCCTTAGTTTAAATATTTTGCTTTCACGAGTGATTATTATGTAGATATAAAGTGATTATTAGCTGTAAGACTGTGTTATAATAAAAAATTATTTAAAAAATATTAAAATTAAGGAAAAAGTTAATGAAATATTTAATGAAATTAAAGTGGATCATTATGACATTGAGATCATAGAACAAGTTTGTAGGACAAAGAAGTTTTTCTCCGTGGAAGTGATTAAAGGATTAGTTGGTAATTGCCGTATGAAAAATGTATTATTATTTGTTGTTAATGTCGATTTTATTATTTGTGTTAAATTGGTTTTTGTTTTTAAGTTAATGATTTTGCCATTTAATTTATTCCGTATAATATTTTATTGTTCAATTGAAATATTATTAATCCGAATAGTAATTTGTTTAAGTTGGATAATTAAATATTATATAAATAAATTAAATAATAAAGTCGTTAATATGAAACAAAATTTATTTAATCTGAATAATGAATAATAAAGTTGATATGTTATGAAAACATCCGTGTCTTTTATTTTTTACTAGTGGCGACAAATCATGTGATTTTTAAGAGCAAATATCATAGTTATTCCAAGTTTTCACTTCTTTGTCTTTCAATTATATATGTCTAATTTGATACTCCATAAAGTACTTGAAATTATAGTTGAGTTTTCGGTTTCTCTAAAACATGTCAAGTCATCTACTGCTTTAATTGTTAAATCAACCATTAATTATTCTCGAATTTAATATTCTTGTAGATGAAAGTTATTTAACTTTTTATCAATAATGTTTATCAATGTGTGAGGTATATTTAATTCAATATATAAAATTAACTACTTTATTCTAATCTCATTTTTATGAAACTTCTACATATATTCTTTATATTACATTATATATATGCCCTTTATTGTCCCATTTGGAAAAGTAGAGGATACAGATCCTTGATTTTAGTTGTTTTTATGATTTTACATTTTTCATTTTGATTCAAATTTAATTTAATTAATCAACAAACACACACTTAGCCAAAAAAGTAAAATTAATTAATGACAATTATAATATGAAAACATTGATAAAAAATTTCTACTATCCCAAAATTCTCTGAGGATAAGATAATGAAGTGTTTGATGGACAAGTATGTGTATAGTATAAATAAGCATCAAACACTCATACAAAGTATAATATAATCACACCAAATCTGATGATATCTTTTTGAGTAGGCATTTCTGTGCCTCACATTTATGTTTCAGTATATGAATATCCATGATTTCATTTCATCAATAACGAACATGTCATAGTTTTGAAGTACTGGTATTTGGTACTTAGCCAGAGAAGAGATAAGAGGTGACTTAACATTTCTTGTTTCTTCCTTAATATTCTAATCTGAAAAGAGATAAAAGAAATTTAAAAAAATGAAACATCATGACCCATATCAAGAGGACATGTGGTTTGGATCCGAGTAGATTGGCACAAAAGAGAGGAGAGAGAGAGAGAGAGAGAGAGAGAGAGAGAGAGACAAATCTGTAATGGCAAAAGGGGCCACCTTTTCTTTCTTTCTTTCTTTCTTTCCTTCTTTCTTTCTCCATATTTCTCTCCATTGTTTTGTACTTATCTTTTTGAGCACTTTACATGGAACAATCATGATTCATGAATGAATCTCTCCATTTGACACGAGTTCACCAAATTAAGGTCTAAAGCATGCACCTTTAGTTGCTGTGGCCTTGGTGGCATGGCTATGACATCATGTGACTAGAAATTAATTAAATTAATTAATTAACAGAACATATGATATGTTCTTTAGAGCAAAACATAAAGACAAGTATATAAAGATATGAGTAAAGGTAGTGTGTTTTTAGAAATATTGGTTTTTTTTTATATTTTTAATTCAAAATTTGTCGAATTGATTTCATACGACGAATTCAGGTTGCTTAATAAATTATTTATATTAAAATATTACATGATACTAAAATTAACAAATATTTTTTTAAAATGGCCTGTTTTTATATGTAAAAAAATTATTATTTTATTATTATTATTAGAATAATTTTAAAAAATCCGAAAAAATAATTAGAAAATTCTAAAATAGAAATTTTGATACCCTATAAAATTTTGATATGAAAAATTTATTGAGTAACTTGAATTTTTCGTTTGAAGTCAATTTGATAAATTCTGAATTAAAAATACCGAAATGTTTCGTGCTCCTATAGCACCCTAGCTCTACTCATAAAAATACTATTATTATGTTCAGATATATATTACATGATAGATTCCATGGAAAATTTAACTGTTTTCTCCAGTTTTGGTTGAATTGGAGGGGACCTTCCCTTCCTTCCGTGAATTCCTTTTCATTATGATAATGTATTTTTAAGCTTTTTGCATCAGAGCTATCACAATTTAGTTTAATCCATCAAAATTTTTGAGAATACATTATGTATGTAAATATGTGATCTGATTATTTTACAAGATTTCTTTGAGTTTTGCTAAGATATTTTCCAAGGTAAAAACGTGTCAGTAAAAAATCTTGTTGTAAAGCAAATTTTATATATATATTTTTTGGATTTTTTGAATTTTTTACTATTCTTTTGATAAAAAAAAATCTATTGTCTAATTAAACAATTTGAGACAAATACAAATACAATGATCTTTTGTGTATCCACAAAAGTAAAAAAAAATATACAGAAATTTAGTTTCTAAAAGATTTTGACATGTAGGTCTTGTTGTTGCAACTCAAATTGATTGTTGGAATTTCAAATGTTAAAATTTAGAGCCAAAATAACACATCTTGATTTTGTGAAGTATGTTAGCACAACTTTGATTTCAATAAGTATATAAATGTAAGAAAAAGAAAAAATAAGGAGGGATCCACATGACAATTGGTATTTGATAATCTTGACAATCAAATTTTCAATTAAAATTGAAAATTAGAAAATATATTTATAGACATACTATTGGATATATAGACAATCTAACATTAAATTTCATTCAATTCAAGTATTGTTTGATGATGCATCGAGAATTATTAATTTTGAAGTATTGAAATTTTAAGTAGTTTGATGTGCGTTGAAATATAAATCAAATCTCATAATACTTTATAGAAATGATGGGGATAACATAGATCATGCATGTCTATATTATTGGATTTTCAATTTAAGTTTTATTTTTGAAAATTGTTAAAATTTTCAAATTTAGGCTATACATATAGAGTATTTCATGATATTAGGACTATATTGAAAAAATATATATTTACTGAGGAATAGTTGAATTTCAAATGAGACAATTTTTATCAAAAAATTTAAAAACATAAACATATTTTTTTTTCAAATTACTATGCTTTATAACGAAGAAAAACACAAATAGTTACGTATGAACTTATACAAAATAATAAATAAAAAGTTATATCAGTTTAATAATTTCATAATACATTTATTACATCAAATACATTTTACATGAGAATAAAGAAGTAAAAATATATTCATCCTTCAATTAAGATAAAACAAAAATATAAAAAAATTAAAAGAAACAGTTGATTAGTGGTAAATCGGGGTGTAAGAGTAACCCGCTCAACCAGACTCGAAATATTACGGATTTTATATTTAACTGATTAGGTATGGATTGAATTTTGAAAAATCCGACAATTAAAATTTGGTTATGAATTTTACAAAGAATGTTGAATAAAATCCAACATAACCATTGTATATTATTTTCTTTCAAAAAATATATTTTTAATATAACTATAATTGCAATATCATTATAAAAATAACATGTATTTTGTCAAAATTTAATTTTTTTTAATTTAATTTTTTTCTATATCATTATTAGTTAAAAATATATTACTTTTTATTTGTATTTTTTTTATTAAAATTCATTTTATTTACGTTCTTTTATAATATTTTTTCAAAAATAAAACTTATCAAATCCATAAAATCCAATCGCCTAACATGAAACTCAGATTAAATAATTTTTATAATCAATTAATTAATTATAAATTAAAAAAATATCACAACCCTATTCTCATAAAAAAAAACTAATAATATATAAAATCCGACCAATCCAATCCAACCCAATCCGTTTACGTCCCTAATCTGGTAGTCCCCTACCAACTAGTAAACGCAATGATTAATAAAATACTTTAAAAATACATCCATGATCCATATATCCACCGAGTAACAGATTAGCTCGACCATTCTAAAATTACGTCAAAGAAGGGAGCCGACAGCAGCACGAAACAAAACAAAAACAAAGAAGGAAACTTCTCCAATAAGAAACACCCATTACAAAGGAAGGCAATCCGAAGAAGAAATCTTTTCGGAGTCAAGGGAAGCACAAAACTTCTCCAGTTCTTGTCAAATGGATGCTAGCGGTTTCTCGTGAAGCACGTTTTTGACGGGAGGATAGTTTGTCAATGGAGATGTTTGTACTGGAGAGGATACCGACAGGAGAATCAGATTAAGAAGGCCTAATGCAGTGGGGACCGAACTGCTCTATAACTAATCTAGACACGTGGCATTTGTCTGATTTGATTTTAGTATGAAAAAAATTCGTTATTGGGGACCGTGACGTCAGATTATCTATGTCAACGTCATGAATGAATCTTTTAATTTTTTTTTAATATAAGTTAATTGATTAAAGATGGAAATATTTTAGGAATAATGTGTAGTATTATTAATTGAGTGTTTCTTCATTCAAGAGGTTACAAAACTTAATAACAAACTAATAGTCTATATTATATGAAATTGATTGAGTTATAAGAGAAGAGAGAACTATCATCTCTATACATATTTAGGGGATTATATCCCTTCCAATTAAAATATAAAGAGAAAATTATAACACCGTTACCTTATTGATTGAGGTATTATTACAGATTAAAACTCATTCTTAAAATAAAAATGATTTTAAAAAAAATATAAGTCTTATTTTATTATTAAAATTAAATAATAATCAAGATCTAAAATTTGTTCCCTCGTTTCATCTCATCTATAATTATATAAATTCTCAAGAAAGATTACTGTTTATTTACAGTAGAGAGAAACAGTGTTCCGAAAATATTACTATTTATCTACAGTAGCGATTATTGTTCATTTAAATATGTTCATATTTCATATGTAATTAGCTGATAATCATATTTCGTATGTGATAAAAAATTCATGGCAAATTTTTCCCGACATAGCGGAACGTACTCCATTTGTTAGTTATCTCCAATTCATTCCGTCCCTCATCTTTCATTTATAAATCACACATAAGTAAAATAATAATAATGGAGACAAATTAAAACCAAAAAAAAATCCAAATAAGGAGAAACAAAATTTGCCAAGTTCTCACATGTTCTCTAATTATTTCACATAACATTCAGGAAGCATCAAACATGTTCTCACAAAAATACAAAAATACTAATAATGGCTTCTCATATTCATAACATTTTTTTAATTTCTGTTATACAACATCCTACTTATATCCGACGTAAATGGCAGCAATTTTTTGTTCTTATGTGATTAAAAAAAATTTAACATTTTTTTTCTTTTCTCAAATTCCAACTTACCAGAACAGAGAAAATTTTTTAAATGATGTTAAAGAGCAGGAGAATATTTTGTCAGGAAATGGCAGCAACTTTTGTCTCATGCGATAGAAAAAAATTAATATAATTTTTTCTAATTCCCTCTTATTAGAAAGGGGGAAATTTTAAATTTTAAATAGTTTTAAAGAGCAGGAGATAATTTTAAAATTTTTAAATTTTAAAAAGAAATTCATACATGTTTTCATTTCTCATTGCGTGAGTATGAACACATGACTGTATAAGTATGCACACTAATTTGTTCCAATGTGAAAACCATCACATTACTATAGACAAATAAAATGTATTTTATAAGTATGAAAATAGACTCTTCAAATATAAATACTAATATTAAAGTATAAATACAAATTATAAACATTGAGTTTTATGCAAATATATATTTGAATATTACTTTTCAATTAAATAGCTTGTAGTATAAGTATAAACACCTGTTAGAATAAATATAAACACTTAACAATATTATTATGAACACCTACACAATATTATTAGAACGCATGCAGAGTCATGTAAATCAACAGACGGAACAAGAATTTGACATATTTTATTCATTTTTAATATAAAGTGAATCATTATAAAAATGAAAAATTTTGTTTGAGGTACAATTAACGCATTTATATATATATATATATATATATACACAAAAAAAAGGGATCAACGGAGAAATAATTGCATGAGCGGTTGGCTTTGTAGTTTGTACTAACAACTAACAATAAACGCATTTAACAAGGAGGTTGCATATCATGTGATTTTGGAAAGTACAAAAGCATATTGCAACTTCATTTATTTCCGTGACTTATAGCATGATTAATTAGTTCATCTTTTTTTCTTGCCACAAGGACTTTAATATGAAATATCTTGGATTAGGTGCTCAAATTATTATTGTTGTTGTAGTTATTACAACGATCATAATTATCATAATAAAGTCGTCAATTAATCAGCATGTATTGTTGTATAATTTATGCTAATATTTTTTGATGAAATTATTACAATTTGTAGTATAGTGAAATATATATTGTATCTCGGCGCAATTAGGTTAAGCAAGTGTCTAAAACATTGTAATTCAGAAAATTGTTTAGTGGAATTTAATTATCATAGATGAGCTAATCATATGACATGTTTGGATCATCGCAATTGTAGTAATTGATTATACATACTCTCTTGTGAATCAAGGGAAAATAATTAAATTTAAGAATTGTTTTTTTTAAAAAAGGGCTCCAAATTAAGGAAGACAAAATTCAATTAACATTGTATTTTTTTTAACATTATATATCAAGATATCCATACGACAAATAATTTTGTTTATCATCTAACGATGATGTTAATTTTATAAAATAAGGCCGTATTTTATACACTTTTTTGGGCTTTTTGCTCTCCTTCATGTGCAAATTAAACACACAAATTAATTGAAATTTAAGTCACATGGAATTTGATTCTTTCTTTGCTTTACTAAAAAGTGCTTTTCTTTCCTTCATAGGTAGGAATGGAGTCTCTTCTCTTTAATTAAAAAAAAAAAGTCTCTTCTCTCCATCCAACTTGGTTATTATTTTTGTGCATGCTTCAAAAAAAAATTGACTCATCTTTAACTTCAAGTATTGACTTTAGAAAAGGTAGTCAACCCTTACTTGAAATCCATTTAAAAAATATTTATATGTTTATATTATGAAAAGTAAAATATTCTGAAACTTATTATTTTTAAATTATTCGACATAGTTTCTAACTTTAATTTTAAAACATGTATATTCAAAAAATAATTATACCTTATATTGAGTGCAGATAAAAGATGTATAATTTGGGAGTACAATAATAATTTCTTTAATTATAAAATAATTTCTTAGAATAAGTTCTACTTCATAATTACTTAAATGTATATCCCAAAAGTCTTAGTCTCCCTTCATAATTTCTTATTCAAAGTCGTCTAAATTCTCATTCAAAGCAAAGTATAAGTGTTACGTCTCTTAGACTTCTATCACATTCGTTTACTTATTCAAAGTATAATTAATCTATCTACCTCATTAATTACTTATGTTGTGTATATATTTTTAGGCCTAAAAATTTACAAAGGGCCTAATTTGCTATGCCCAAAACTAGCTCAGTGATGAATTAGCCTTAAAAATTAAAATTATTGGGCCCTTTCTCCTTTTAATTTAATTTCTGATATCTTAGGCCTACATTCATCTAATATTAAAATAATATTATTTCCAAGGTCCATTAGGGCTCTTGCTTTTATTTTTTTTTAGCGAGAGGAGTTTACCCCTGTCCACTCATCTGTCTATTTTTTATTTGTTAACTCAATTATGTATCTGCTAACTATAAATACATTATTGTTAACTAATAAAATTTAATCATTATATATTCAAAATGTATATATTTATATATTTTTTGTACATTAAATTTTATTAGTTAACAATAATATATTTGTAGTTAACAGGTATATAATTGGCGTTAACAAATAAGGATTAGACAGTAAGAGGGTGAATGCTAAATATTTTTGTTTATTTTTTTTTTTGGTGCCATCTCTTTTCCCTTCTTGTACCTTTTTTTTTTGGCATTCTCGGAATTGCCCGTAGGCTTAGTTACCACACAACAAAACATGTTACAGTGAAACAGCATATGAATGATCACGGTCTCCTCCTGTTCGCCATGCGCAGACCTGACAAGTTGGGTCCACCGTGGGTATGCATGCATCTGTTAACGATCTTGGCCAGGCCGCGCCGGGGAATTGCAAATGAAATCAATAGCCTTACTCTCTGAGGTGCAGTTCCCATTCTCCATAGTCCATACGGCTTTCCAGACTGACTTCGTTATCTCTCCGGTTTGAGCTGTTGCTGCTGTGAGTGCATTGTATGTTTTTTTTTTACTGAGAATTTGCCAGATTCCGACGGCCTGAATATGAGCCGGTCACCCCCCCCCCTTCTCTTCTCTGACAGGTGCCGTCTGGTGTTGCGAAACAATTAATGCTAATTGGCAGTTTGCAAACCCGTCGTGTCAGTGAGCTTCTCCATATATACCCATAAACCTGTTTCATGGTTTATTAAGACTGGGAATTAACATCCTCTCCCTTCCAACTCTGCAACATTATACAAATCAAATAGAGAATATGATATAATAATAACATCAGAGGCATTTATTAAGTACACCGAATCAAATATAACTAACATGTCCAAGGCAACATAAACAAAGCGAGATAAATCTTAACAACACAACAAGAGAAACTTCACACAACATAACCAGAATAGTCCTAACAACATAACACAACTAGACTTATCCAAACAACAGAAACAGAACCAAACAACACCTAACAGCACAGCATGATTCATCCAAACAATGGAAACATGACTCCAAGCAACACCTAACAGCATAAGTTCCAATCAAGAAACACAAGATAGAAGAAAGAAAAATGCAAAGAAAAAAAGAAAAAAAGAAAAGTACTGCAGAGCAACAACTTCTCATGTCACCATCCCTGACAAGCACGTCCGAATCCCCAGATCTCATCTCAAAATTCGATACTAACATCACCGACCGTCACCTCAGAAAATCATCTTCCCTTTGCCCTTGACATCAACACAATCAGTCTTCTCAGAGCGCATCATCGACATGTTCTTGTAACAAGCCTGAGCTGGCTCGCTCGGCGCACCATGAGAAGAGCTGCAACCGATATCCTCACCAAAATAGATTGGACCTATGTTATGAGAATATGCATACCTGCCACAAGGTACATACTCTGGTGCATACATGCTGTTAACATCGAGACCTAGCAACTCAGTGAAGGATCCCACTGGATTCACCTCATCTGAGCTAAGAGCGAGAAGTTGGTGGGCATTGAGGTTTGAGTTGCTACCAGGGTAAAACATTTCTCCTCTTAGGTCCTGAATGTCAGGCTGGTGCGAGTTTGCACGGGCATACATCATTCTGTCTTCTGCTTCTGGCATCACAGACTGGTACAAGTTTGCACCATTGAATGCCATTTCTTCAGCCTCTGACACCACAGGCTGGTTCAAGTTGAAGCTGGGATATGCCATCTGCTCTTCTGGAGCCGGCACTTTGGGCCGAGCATTTGATGCGTTCTTTTTCTCTTGGCCACTCTGATCCACCGTTGCGATGTATTCTTGCAATGCAGTTCTTGGTTTGGGCCTCTTATATACATAGTTCCTTCGAGAGTTCTTGCGTTTATTTGTGTTCCAATGGTTTTTAATAGCATTCTCAGTTCGTCCCGGAATATATTTCGCGATTTGAACCCACCTATTCCCATACATAGAGTGTGCCTTGATGAGTACTCTTTCCTCCTCTTCGGTCCAGGGTTGTTCCTACAAAGCCGAAAAGAAATTACGAGATGAGAAACAAGTAAGCAATGCATTAACTTGTGCATAAATTTTTAGCAAAAAAATCTACAATTGTAGTGCAATAGAAGTGCAGGATCTTCTCCTGGATATATATAGTTGTGCATATTATGTTTTTTTTATTTATTTCCCTTTGTATATGTTAACAGGTTCTAACTTAAAATAACTGGTACTTCCATGTAGTGGCGCTTTCTTACTGCTAAGATATATATACTAATTACCATCATGTCATGAAAAATTGATGGTATTATGTGATGATTTTAGAAATACTTCAAACAGAAGCACTTGTGGAATTACATTTTGCCCAAATGTTACAAAAATTCTTATCTTTTTCCTTAATTTTTTTAATCCAAATATTACAGAAATTCTTGGGTAGTTGGGCCTAAATAACTCTAAGTATCAACCACTATATATCAATGTTAAATCGAAAATGGATTAGGCTATAATTGGGCTTAGATGGAGTTTTAAGGGGGACCAATCAATTCAAACAGCAAAGCATAGGATGGTAGCTTTTTCTTAACATGATTTGCATTGTTAGTTAAGTTCAAAATGTAATTTTTTTTTTTGCAAAAAGATAAAACAAGACTAATTAAATCACAATACATGAACCAGAAAGATACATATACTCTGATAAGTAATTAATCTATACTGACTTCTGCTCTCTTTTTTTCAAAAATAATTCAAAGGTTTATATTGTTATTAATTAAAATTATTTCATTACTAATCCATGCTCTATCAATAGATTCATTTATCATAGACAAATAGTGGTGCAAGAGGTACCTGAAATGTATCTATTCATAGATACATTTATCATAGACAAATACATTTACTAAACACAAATTAGAGGATTCAAAATAGTGTTGCACAAACTGATCCACTATTCGAGCAAATAGGTATAATAGCATACTAAAAAATCACATGATAGCGATTATTATAATATAATATAATAATATTATATTATGTCATTAGTCATCCTTATTGTTTATCAATATTATTGTTATGTTATAATTAATTTTATCATCATCATCATTAATATCATCATTATCATGATGATGATTAATAAATAATAATAATAATAATAATAATAATAACAATATTATTATTATTATTTTAATTATTAATATAGTCGTCATTGTCATCATCATTATTAATACTAGTAATAAGGTTATTATTATTGTTATTGTACAATTTACCATTTCATATTTCAACTACCATTTTATCAAACAATATTTTCACTCTTCTGAATAGTACAATATAATATTATTCTATTTCCAACTCAAATAAGAATACTATTCATTCAGTATTTTGCTTTTACTATTCAAATAGCAATTTTCTAACAGCATTTTTTTTTATTTTCCAAATGAGTCAAAGTATACTAGACAAATGCATGTGTGAGTTTTCTCTTTAACTATACTATTTTTTGGGTTTTGCCTGCAAAAATATTTACTTAAGAAATATAAAATTTTAGATAAAATAATTTTTAGTCATAATTTTTTATGCAATATACTAAAAATAAATAAATATTTTTCTTGAAAGAATAACATTATATATAATTAAGAATAAAAAATTTCTACATTGAAATGCAAAGAATTGTATTATTTTGAAAAGGTATATATATTATAACTTAGACACAACAAAAATATTTTGTTATGAAGAGAGAGAAGAAATGATATATGAATCATTCGATAAAAATAAAAATAAAGAAGTAAATCAGACAGTCAATATTCAGTGTGAGATAGTACAACTAAAAAAAAATCTTGGAACTCAATTATTTTTGTGGACTATAGATTTTTCAATACAGTTTGCTCAGAAAAATGACAAATTTGATTTTTATATGGACATCAAGTATTCAACTCCATGAGCCCCATTCTCTCTCAAGTCTCAACAAGATCAGAAAAAAGATTAAAAGAAAAAAGAAGAGGGAAAAGGAAACGTTGGGACAAAGTTTGACTTGGTCAACTCAACAGTAGAAGGGAAAGAGAAAGGAGCTTGTGCTGTTGGACCTAGAAAAGATAGGAGAGGAGAGCAGTGGGCTGTGCAGCTGACAAGTGGGACCACCTTTGTCAGAATATTTAACCTTTGGAGGGAGGGAGGGCTTGTGTTTAATTGGAAAATGAGCTACTACTACTTATATAAATACTGATAGATGAGTGAAGCTGTACTGTCATTGTTGTGTTAACTTGAATGGAATCATTTTTGTGCATCAATGATTATGTAGTAAATTATTGCTCCATTTCCTTATTGTGTGATTGTGGTGGCTGGAACTCAAACCACCAAATGTGAAGAACAGAATAGAAACGGCTATATTTTATCAACCTCTTGATGATACTTTCTTTGCATACTAATGTTGCATATATGGTGCACAGTGTATAATTTGGAAATTTTGATAGAGCAAGGTGTAGCAAGGGATCACCTCATTTATAATCAATATATGTTGTGTCCTATTATCTGTGAAAATGATTTAATTTCCTTCAAATTTTCTTTAGTATATTTGTCATATTCAAGGTTAAATTATGTGATTTTAGTATATCTAAATGAAAATTTTCATTTTTATCTATTAATTATCCATTCAACACTTGGTATAAATTGCATCTGCTTTATTAAGAAATAGAAATACTTTTAGAGAAGTGCATAAACAATACCAGAAAAACATTTCTTCAAAAAAAATATAATAAAAAAGAGAAGCCTGAGTCCTTTGTTTACTTAATAAAAAGAATAGATATAAGCTACATATATATGTTTTGCTTACTACTTAATCTAAATTTGCAAGTCAATTATAAATCTTTGATTCGATTGAAATAGTGACCTTAGACTGATCATGAACGAGAATTACATTCTTTACTATATAATTGAAATTAATAAGATGAGAGGAATATATATTTTAAGGTAATTTGTTAAATTATTTTTAAAAATGACATCAAGCAATTAAGTACGTGCATCTGTATAGAAAATAATTAAATACATTTGTTATTTAGTAGAAATAGCAATTATTGATTACTGATAATATGCCCTCTAAAATTAATTAACTGATCAATACAATGTCGAAGATCAGTATGAATATTTTAAAATGATTAATTTTTCTAATAGGAACTTATGATAATATTGCAACTTAATTGAAATAAATTAAGACCAGTAAATCAGGGATTTGGAATGTACAGAGATTTGTACCTTAATGTCAGGTCGGAGATGATTGTGCCATCTTTCTCTACACTGCTTTCCAGTTTTTGAGTCGAAGGATCTCGCTAGCTGCGACCATTTTTTCTCTCCATATGCATTAACCAACGTCTTCAAAAATCTATTATATGATATTTAAGAAATTTTTTTTGTTTTAAGTACCATTACAGAAATTTTAAGTATATATGTGTTTGTGATCAAATAATATAATATAAAGATGATAAAGATGCAACTTACTGATCCTCTTCAAAGCTCCAAAGACCTTTACCTATGACGGGAGTTTTATGCGTACTGTCATTTTGACCTTCGCCCGGATGTCCGGCTAAGTCGATGTCATGTTCATCAACGCCGTTGTTGTTGTTGTTGTTGTTATTAATTACGGGAAAGTGTCTCACTTCATCATTCTCAATCTTCAAATTCTGGTAGGGCTTGAAATGCTGCAACCGATCATTTACTGTTTTTCCTAAAAAATTTGAGAAAACATAAATTTTGGAAAGCGTTAAGCCATGCATCGACATTAACACCATAAAAAGCCTTTCATTCAGCCAAGGATGGATCAGATATAGTAAAATAAAGAAATTTTGAGAGTCGTTATAAAATCGATCCATACCTTTGGAAGAACCAAAACTACAGTTCGTTCCTCGGTGTTCTTTAATATTATCATATTCTTTCCTGGTCTGAATTCTCATCTTGGAAAGTTTTGGAGGTGACGGGCTGCGCAGAAGAAGCGAGGATGGTGGAGGCGGGCGGCGGTGGTTAGAAAGATAAAAAGAATTTTACAGGAGTGACCGAGTGAGGTGACTTACTACCTTTAAATAATCACTGAGGGTTATTTGGACCGTTTGATCGTTCTCAATCAGACAGTCAAGAATCACATATCTCGTAACTGTTGGGTATCACGTTTTACGCCCATGCTCGAGAGAATATTTTATAAAAAGCAAATTATTACTGGTATGTATGAATTTAGAAGGTCATAAGTACTTGCGTCGATTAGCACTCGCTATTTTTTTAGAGAAGATAATACTGACATGTTGTCAAGATTAATGGTTGTGATGAGTTCGACTGAAATCAACAACCGACCGTCTATTATTTTAGTGTCGTGCTATTTCCTGCAGATAGCAGCGGACGTGAAATCTTGATGAACACAAAATAAATAGTACAATAAATTCTTGCTAAACTTTTTTAACAACAACCTAACCACAGCTGGAAATTTTTTGTCTAATCCGAAAAGGTACACTATCCATGCAAACCGGATCCTAATCTATCTTCAAACCGATAACCCAACCAGTTCGGTCCGAAAACAATTGACCCTCAAGCCGAGATGATCCGACAAACATGTAATCCAACCAATCCAAAGTGAATGCTAATTAACTTATTTACTCAATGCCAGAACTAACCCCGCCTACATTGCAACCAAATAATAATGTAAACGAACTTGTACATATCCTAACTCGTTAAGAAAATATCAACAGCAACTCCAAATTGCAATTAATAACAAAACTGAACTGAAACCCTAAATGTATTGAAATTTGAAACCTACTTCTGACCAGACTTGAAACCCAACTCGAACTGAAAAATGATATGAAATCCAAAACCAGATAACTCAAGACCGCAATCCAAAATGATAGTTTGCATCTGACTTAACTCAAACCGGTTCTTTCTTTTGCAACTCTAGCCATATGGCAGAACTTCCAAGGACCGGTACTTCTCATATTTGCACTGGTACGTTCATTGGTTTATTTCCTTAATTTCTTCTTCATTAGTTTGAAGCAGATAGGTTCCCTCCTATTCCTATCACACAACAGTATTTGGTGACAATTTCATGTGCTGGTGCGCTGTCTTTGGATTAAAATTCAAAATCAAGTTATTTGTAGACCATTGTGGGCCCTCTCCATCTCTGCTTTGGGCTTAGATTTTAGGTCCAAAGTTGGGATCAATCTCAGATCTGGTAGTGGATTGGATAAGAGAGCTTCTTTTTTTCCATTTGTTGAAATTTATAACCCCATGTTTTGTTGCTCTTTTAATTCAAATTATCATCAGTCTCCTATAGATATAAGTCTTATTAATAAGAAAAATTAGGATTTCATTCCAAAGGTCTATTTAAGGATACGAAAAGGTATAATTTGATCCATCTGCTAAAATGCAAATGTATAAAATAACTTAATTCATGTAGGCTAGAACCGGCCCATCAATACATTGGCACATATCAAACAGAAGAGAGAAAATTATACATGAAGCGTCCAGCAAGAGTCCTGTACCAAATAAAAACACAGCTAAGGTACTTGACATGTAATAAAATAAAAAGATGACATCAGAATTTAAAGCAAAAGGAATTCAAAAAAAAAAAATGCAATCCATAGTGGAACTACAGAAGTGATGATAATCTTGTTCTTTGGGTATTTGAGGAATCTCCAAATTATACAACCTATGCAAGATATTATTATTTTCAAGGTTTGTAACAAAATAAAATTTCCCTACAGCTCATTTCCTCTTCCTCAAGCTCATGCTCATTTTCTTTTGCGTGATTGCAAACCGTCTGGCCATCGCAACATTATAAAACCTCCTCATATGCTCAGACAACCGATGGATTCCCTGCAAGTCCCCAACAGCAGACAGCCTTGACATGATCGAATCGAACTTCTGGTACGGTAACTTGAGGTCTCTATCTATCACCTCATCCAATAGAAGGCGTGCCTCTTTGTCTCTTCCGGAATCAAACAAACCATGAATCATCAACACATATGTATCGACAACGCGTTTGCAATGTCTCACATCCATCTCATGCCATATGTCAACAGCTCGATCCAGTTCATTCATCTCGAAAAACATGGTAATGAGCATGTTGTATGTGTGTACACTTGGTTCACAGCCCGAATCTATTATTCTATTACACAAGTCCAAAGCCTCCTTGTCTTTCTTCAAATCACAAAGCACCTTTACAAAACAATTGTAGGTGAGTATATCAGGTGGAAAACCTGTCTTAGACATTTCATCAAGCACCTTGTATGCAGCATCAATTTTCCCAGCCTGACACAATCCTTCAATCATTTCTTTATAGGTGCTAACATCAGGTAGGCAACCACAGTTTCTCATTTCTGATAAGAGTTTAAAGCATTCTTCCATCATGTCACATTTTGCAAGAGCTACAATCATTATAGAATAGGTCTTGGCCGTCGGCGAAGACATTGTACAACCTTTGGTTCGCATAAACTCGAATAAGTCTCTGGCCTCTTTCACCATGCCGCAACTACTGAAGGAATCAATTGCACAATTGTAGGTGAAATTATCAGGTGTATGTCCAAGTAAAATCATTTCTTCGAGTAATTTCATGGCACGAATCGGGTCACGGACCCGACACCAGCCAAAAAACAAAATATTAAACGTATCAGAATTGGGAGTGACCTTTTTCTTCACACGGTGAAAAATCTCCTCCGCCTCGGTGACAAGACAACATTTGCATAGAGCATCCAAAAGCAAGTTGAGCGCATCTGTCTCAGGCGGGTTTTTCATTTTAATCTTTTTCTTTTTGAGGAATTTCTTCAAATGGGTTAAGTGCTTGTCAGTATACTCTCTAAGAATAGATAATAGTGCATCAAGTGGCACCGAATTCTTACCAATTCTCTTCATGTAATCCAAAATGTCACAAACAATCCCGAACTGTTGGCATCTGTACCGAGTGCTTGACAAAACATCGATCATGAAATTGTAAGTGTGGGGTTTGTGCTTGTACCGGCTTTGGTTCCCTGCCCAAGTAAAGAACCTAAAGGCCAATTTCTCCTCATACCGGAGCCTTTGTAACACGTCGTCTACTACTTCACTGTTTAGTTCCACACAAAGCAAATCGAGAGCGTTTTCTAAGTTTCCCCCAGATTTGATGGCTGTGACTATGGTTTCATAAACTCTATTAGCATTTGAATTCTGATAGGCCAGAGAATTGCTTGTACTGAAACTCTCAGGGTCATCCAAAATGAGAATTCCAGCGCGAGAAGCACAATTAGACAAGGAAGACAGAGATCTGGTCACAATTTTGGGGAAAATTGGATACAGCCCAAATTGGGAATGGGAGAGAAGGCTAGATATAGATATACTGTCTGAATTAGGGGGGAAAAGAGACCCATCTCCGATTGCAATAGTTGAATTTGAAGGTGTGGTGGAAGCAGGTATGGCGAGGAATTGGGTAAATCGGTGCAAATTGAAGAGAGATTTAGCAAATTGGTTGCGCACGAGCATGAGTGTGAGATGCGCCGAGCAAATAAGGCGCGCTTTTTGTTTGGGGAATTTGAATGTTGGGGTTTCAGTGCACGAGCTAAAGAGGAGAGGAGAGAGAGTTGAGACGTGAGAGAGAGAATTCTGATCCGAGTAGGAGTTGGGCTGCTATTGGATCGGACTCTGGTCGGATCATGATCCAAATGTGAATTTACGTATAAAATTCAAGGTGTATATTCATATTTAATTTTTTTGATATACGAATTTATATAAAATTCACGTGTATGTTCGTATTTAATTTTAATTTGAGAATTTATGTACGAATTTATATTCATTTTTTTGTTGGATATAATATCCGATTCATATCGTATATTAAATTACATATTCAAATATTTAAAACAGCAAAACGTGTGTTTTAACATGAATAAATGAATAAATATGTATTATATTATATAATAAAAATATAAATTAAGAATTCAACTCTAATTTAACCAGCTTATACGATATAAAAAATAAAATTTTGTAAAACTAATACGACTTAATTATTATAATAAAAATATTTTAATATAACACTTAACTATAAATAAAAGTATCTTTTACAAAAATAGATGAAAATTACAATAATCACCAAGACTAATTTAATTACATTATGATTAAATTTGAGTATGTTATAGTATATGCGATTTAATTATCTAAAAGGAAGTTGGTTGTTAATTCATTCTTTTCTGTTTTTAATAGGTGTACAATCACTAGACAGTCTTAATAAATTTTCTAAATGGAGTTAATAAATGTTTATAATTTAAAACAAATTTACAAACTTGTTATTTGATTCACATATAGCAAACTAAACATAACAGAATTATATAATTTGAGTATGTTATAGTAATGCATCAAATGTAGTAGCATTTCAAAAAAAAAAAAAACCCGGCAATTGATTGTAGACAATATTATATAATTTGACGTTTTTAATGAGTAAAGCTGATATGTTCCTAGGAGCACTAGATTTTTCAGTGCTCTTAACTCAAAATCCGTCGAATCGGCTTTAAACGATAAATTTAAACTGCTCAATAAATTTTTTATATTAAAATCTTATAGCATACTAATTTTTTTTGTTTTTAAAGTTTTTTAACTATTTGTTTCATATTTTTTTAAAATGGTCTATATTTATAGACAAGAATTTGTTATTTTCTTATTATTATTAGAGTTATCTTAAAAAATTCGAAAAAATAGCTAGAAACCTTAAAAAAATAAAAATTTTCTCTTTTGATATGAAGACTTTATTGAGTAACTTGAATTTTTCGTTTGTAGTTGATTTGATAAGTTTCTGAGTTAAAAACATCGAGAGATTCTGTGCTTTTAGGAGTACCCTAGTTTTACTCCAATTTTGACAATAATTTTCGAAATAAATATAAGAAAATTTTAAAAATAGAAAAAAATTTGTAGACGTATTCTTGAATTGATTGTGTTTTAAATCCCATACAATTTAAATATCATTTAATATTTCATTAAAAATCATCAAAAATGTTGGAATTTATAAAGATCCAAAATTTATGATCTTTGATAAAAATATCAAATGAACTTAAATTACATTAAATTTAAACACAACTAATTTTGATTTTATTTTAAATTTCATATAATTTAAGTGTCATTTGATATTCTACAAAAATCCCTCAAAATTACTGAAATTTATAACGGTCCAAAATTTTATAGCCTTTGATAAAATATCAAATGACACTTAAAAAATTTTATAGCCTTTGATAAAATATCAAATGACACTTAAAAAATTTTATAGCTTTTAATAAAATATCAAATGATACTTAAATTACATAAAATTTAAAACGTAACTAATTTTACAAATTCAAAAAATATGAGAAATTAAAAAAAAATTCGAATTTATTTATGTAATAATTTGTTTCTTGAAAAAAAATGTTATAGCACGTCCATAAAATAAACCAAAATCAATCCACTCCAGCACTCTCAATTCCGATTTCTGAATTCTGAACCCGCTCTTTAGATATTCCCACCCCCATTTTTCCGTTCCTCCGACGCCTCTCTGCTATATCCACTCCCTCCTTTTCCAAATTGGCCACCGTCGACACGCTGCTCCGTTGTTTCCCCCAAAGAAGGATTCGCATCTCATGGCCTCAAAATGGGGTGGGAATATCGAACTCGACTTCTCCTTGAGGTAACCCTAGTGCCTCACTCAAAGCTTAATTCTTTTCCAGCTGCTTTTGAATTTTAATTCTTAATTAAACTATAGCAATCACATTGATCCATCTTTAGTGCTAAATCTTGGCTCCTAGATTTTGCCTAATTCATCCATTGATGAGTGTGGACTCGCAATTCAGTGACTAAGAATTTCATAATTTTACTTAAAATTGAGTTGTAACTTGTAAGCTATGATGTAGTAATGGCACTAGAAACTTTCATCCCATCCAGAATTTCAGACATTAGTATTACTAATTCAGATATTGAAGCTATACCAACCATGTTTCTTGTAATTTACCAGTATTTGCTCAGCTAACCTGTACCATCTGTGTACCACCTTGATCTAACTTATCATTTTTTTTTTTACTATTTATGGATTATTTTTGCTTGCTTTGGTGACTTAGTTGAATATATTTTTAAGCAGGGATCATTCCTTAGAGGTGTAACAATCAGTGTCCTGTCCGTAATTATTCTCAAAGAAAATGACAAGGGCTTCGTCAAGAAACATTGGTTCTTTGACACAAAGACGCAAGTGCCCTTGTAGTGACGACCACTGTCATCTCCGAGTTGATGCTGATGAAGAAGAAAATAACCAAAGCACCAGCAACAATAATTTCAATAACACCCCTACCAGTACCAACATTTCCCCACCACTTGATCCGGATCAACTTCAAGCTGCACAATTAACGACCTCTTTTGATTCCAGTGTTTCAACTGAGACCCAGGTCCCCTATGTGGGCCAGGTCTTTCAGACAGCCGAGGAGGCCCAAGAACATTATACCCGTTTTGCAAGACTTAATGGGTTTGCAATTAGAACTGAGAGGTCAAAAGGAAACTCAAACCACCCGTTAGGGGTTTACAAGAGGGAATTGGTGTGCCACCGTGCCGGTGCGTACCGTCCCAGAAAGACAGTTGACCTGAAAAGGCAAAGAAACAAAAAGTCTAATAGGTGCAACTGTGAGGCTGGTATGATAATTAAGAAAAATGTCTCCAAAGGAACGAGCTGCTGGGTAGTTCTACAGTTTAGCAATGAGCATAATCATGAACTGTTGGACAATGATGAGGTACGACAATTACCAGCGTATAGAAATATTTCCTCCATGGACCGAGAGCGCGCATTGGTTCTTGCCAAGGCAGGGTGCACTGTGAACCTAATCATGCAGGCTCTAGAGATGGAGAAAGGATTGAGACCTGGTCAACTGACATTTACTGAGCGGGATTTGCGTAATTTCCTACAAGCATCAAAAAGCATAAATATTGAAAATGAAGGGGCTGAATTGCTTAATGCATGCAAAGCAATGAAGGAGATGTACTCCAAGTTTAAATTTGAGTTCTCCGTTGATTCAGATGGTACACTTGAGAATATTTGCTGGGCGTACCCTGATTGTGTACATGCGTATGCCATTTTTGGAGATGCAGTGGTGTTTGATACCACATATAGGTTGTATGCATATGATAGACCAGTAGGGGTATGGTTTGGTATGGATAATAATGGAAATGCCATTTGCTTTGGATGTGCATTGCTGCAGGATGAAAAACTATCTTCTTACCGGTGGGCCCTGCAGGTGAATTGTTTCTAGTTTTCTTCATTTTTGTACAAAGATTGTAGTTTTGGTGAACTGGTACCAGTTCCACCAAAATAGTATGACTGTATTTTTCTTTTCCTTAGGTATGTTTGTCCATAGCTTCATTTTGAAGCATCAATTGAACTCTCTAGTAAAAATAAGTATCAGTCCCAGTATAATAATCTTAATTAGAATGTGTGACTCTCTCTCTAACATGTCAATTTTTTTTTTACTTCTCATGCAGTCTTTCGTCCGTCTAATGGATGGGAAATTTCCACAAACACTTCTGACAGATTTAGACATGTCGCTTAAAGAAGCAGTAATGAGCGAATTACCAACCACTCGGCATGCATTTGCTCCATGGTACATCACATCCAAACTCCAGAGCTGGTTCTCTCCCTCTCTCGGCCCTCTGTTTGAGAAACTTGTCAGTGAATTTAATCGAGTCTGTAACTTAAGTGGTTTGGAAGAGTTCAGTGATCAATGGAGTAAGATGGTTAGTGAATTCAGGCTCGCTTCGGATCGGCACATGAACCTTCTCGCATATAATAGGGAGTATTGGACTTTACCGTTTCTACGTGGGTGGTTTTTCGGTTGTTTGATCGGGGCTGTTGACTTCCCTGCTTTGATTAAGGGTTTCTTTAAAGGTCTCTTGAGTTCACAAACTCGGCTGAGGGATTTCATCGAGCAGGTTGTCTGTTCAACTGTTGTTTTCAGCTCTTTTTTTAATTTAATCCTGCAATTGTGACAGAATTCAACCCTATTAAACTTTTATTATAGATAGCATGCAAGAATTATGACCCTACTGATGTTTAAACTTTAAAATCAAAAATGAAAAAAAAAAATTCATGATTCTCCTTTGAGTTGCCAGGACACATTTTTACTTAGTTTTGACAAATACATTTTTTGCTGAAATAACCCATAAGATGCAGATTTTTTCTGCTTCTAAAATTGCATCACTTAAGTTATGTCTCTCTAACCATGGATTCAAAATTAGTATTTATCTGAGACAACTACAGTCTATTTTCTGAAGTTCTTTTTTTTTCGGATCTAGCTAGCTCAAGTAAAATCAGATCAGATTGATATCAAAACACATATGATGGTTTTTGATATATCAAGATATCTAGAAAACCAAAGAAGGGCATTGTAAAATTTTGATTTCGCTTTATGTTTAGGTGCGTATTGCAATAGAGCTACAAAACCAAGCAGGAGAAGAGTCGACAATGCGACAAAACTACCAAAACATGAGCACCAAGACATGCATGCCAATGGAGGAGCATGCCGCATCGATTCTCACTCCTTACGCCTTCAACCTATTTCAACAAGAGTTAATCGCCTCTACCCAGTTTGCGGTTTATGAGACGCACCAAGAAGCCTACCTGGTGCGACACCGGTTGCAACCAGCAGGTGGCCAGGTTGTACTGTGCATTCAACCTGATGAGTTTTTGCGTTGCAGCTGCAAGGAGTTCGAGTCTTCTGGGATTCTCTGCCGGTAAAATTTGGAATTTTTGTGTAGTTTGGCTCACAATTGAGTGAGTCAGGTTCATTTGGCTTCTCTCAAGGAGCATTTGGGTTTGAACTCCTTTGAAGTAAAAGTTGGTTTTGATTCCTTTGGTTGGAACATTATAAAAGATTAACAAGAAAAATACTAACCATAATTTGTCCTAATTGCTATCTGGCGATTACACTTTGGTTATAGTATGTAGAAGAAATTTGATCACAAGTTTCGGCTATAATATGTTTAAAAAAAGATAATCTAATTTCTTTGGTTGAGTTAATTAGAAATATTGTTCACCGAGTCCAGAGGTATATTATGTTACTGATACCGCTTCAAATATGTTCAGGCATGCTATACGTGTACTCTCGTTAAAGAATTGTTTTGCACTTCCTGACAAGTACCTGCTCACCAGATGGCGCCGTGAGAGTTCAATATTTCCCAAGAGTACTGGGTACAAGTATCGGTCAAGGGCCTTACGGTCTCTCATTTCAATCATAATACAAGAGTCGTCGGTGAATAAAGAGAGATTTTGTTATGCACAATGGCACATGAGTAAGCTTCTGTCACATGTGCGAGAGATGCCTACACTGGATGAAACCGGGTCAGATGCTGGTCCCATCTCATCAATGGAAGATTCGGTAGATGTAACTCCGCTTAGACCTAGAGGTCGGCCGAAAAAGGATAAACTTGTTAGTACTGGTATTGATGGTACAGATGAGACTGAAGCACTTGAGGAGAACATGGCCAGTACTCATGACTTACCAGGAACTGAAACACATCAGGAGTTGTGGGAAACACATGACTTGTTTGGTGCACAAGATCTGGCGTAAGATTCCGGACCAGTGTACAGGTAACATGTTTGATTATTTTAGGTCAGAATGGTAGAGTACTCGAAGGAATTCTTTTTACTCAAGTTTCTTTCCTTTTTTTTTTTTTGGTTGTGGGGCGGGGGCGGGGTTGAAACTTTCCTACTTGCAACAAAAATAAATATGAAACAAAAGCCAGACTAAACTGTAATGCTTGTGTAGGCTGGAGCTAATGTTCTCATGTCAATGTTTTTTTTTGTATCTTGTTCTGGCTTGAAATTTTGTAGGAAGTATAAAATGGGGATGAATACATGTTATTTTGCTAGCCTTGAAAGAATCTCTTTTATCTATGTTTCATAATGTTGTTATCATTCCCAATGGAGGCTTTCCTATATATGATTAAATTTCACATTCTTATAATTAGTGAAAAAAACAGGGATTCTTGAAATTTATTTTGTTTATCCATGACATCATAGGTACTTTTTTGCACTTCTGAGAGGTCCTTTTCTCAAATATGTTTATGCATAATGTTGTTAATTTCTCCAAGTAGAGGCTTTCTATGGTTGCATTTTGTGAATTATAATATTAAATTACAAAAAGGATTTCTTAAAATTTTTCTTTTGTTTTCCCATTTTAATTCAAGCTAATATATGTTTTGCACTTTTAGGTAGAAATAAAGTTGATGAACCTACTCTATATATATATATAATATATATATGATAATTTGTTTTTGATCCAGATACAGGAAAAAATATATAGTTTTCAACAATTAAAAATGAAATTGCACTAACAAGAATATAATCTCTCTCCCTCTCTTTTATTCCTCTATTCTATCATTCTAATTTTAAAAATATATAAAATATAATTCTATTTTATCATTTTTTTTCAAATATTTTTTACAAGACTTAAACTTACGTCTCTCTATAAAAAAATAAAAAACATATCATCACAACTTGTGATTTCTTTAAAATAGCATAATTCTCTTCCAATAACAATTTTATGCCACTGAATAATATTAAAACATAGGTTCCCTACAAGAACAACCTTCAGGTCAGATACAATACAATGCATAAGATTCCAGATATGGTCGGTTATAATTTAGTTATTTATTCTTATAAAAATCTTTTGGGTTGTACTTTATTTATTCGGATAGAAAATCTTGTTTTGTACTTTATTTATTCGGATAAAAAAAAGAATCTTGATTTGTACTGTTTGTCGCTCCCGTTTACAACTACAATACACTCTCGTTTCGAATTGAACGAAATATGTCTTTTGGTCCTCTTATATTTGATAATTGATTAATTAATTGAATAACTCTACATTATTGTTTAATTTGATAATCGTTATGGACTAATTAATTAGTTATAATATGATACATTGTCAACTATTTCTTATGATATTATAATAATTTTAGTTTTGATATATTTTTTCCTTTACGTATATACTATAAAACTTTTTATATAAAATATATCTTTCTATAATATAGGTTGCTAATAACTTAACTATTTGCTATCAAAGGATAAAGACGAAAGACAATCAAATATTATGTAAAATTTATAAGATATCATTTAGAATTAGTTCCTAAAAAATATATTACAATCAAATTTCTTTTAAATATTATTTTGAATTTTATACTAACTTTTTTCTTCTTGATTATTGTTTGTTGACATGGGCTATCCTTGAATCTTTTGCATTCTTGAGCCAATTACAACTAATGCTCATAATGTTTTAGCCAATAAAAAAATTCTAGTTTGTTCTAGAGAGATTTTTTATTTATCGACTTACTTGGAGAATTCTAAAAATAGCTCAAGCACTCTTAGTTAGAACTAGAAGCATTCAACAAACTTTAGCTATGTACATAAAAGGCAACATAGGATGTGGTTTAGATATCAAGCAAACATGACTGATCTTAGTACAAACCAATTTAGATTATGATTTTTTTTTGCATCTAAAAATTTATATAGAAATAATATATTTTATGGGTTAGTTTTTGTTTGGGTCATAAAATGACTCTCTTTTAATTAATTTTGTATTGTGATTTTTTTTTATAGTTAAATTGACTCTCTCTTATTTTGAACTCAAACTCCGCTACTACAAGCAAAAAAAATTAAGTAACTTCTTTCTAGTTAGTGTAGTGCTTGTAATGGCCGTTTGAAGATACAAAAAATATACAAGTAGTAAAGGTACAGTATAATTTATGCCACCCAAATAGACTGAAATATATATCACAACAACATAGCTGCCATATAAAATCTAAAAATCTTTTCTTGACAATGAGCAGATGATCAGAAGATACAATGTCGCAACAAACAAGGCGGATCCAGTTTGTTGTTAAATTAATTTTTAATAGCATGCTTCGCAGTCAAATAGGCGCTTCTTTGACCGTTTGCTTCCCATGATCTGAACTGGCTGGAATAAATTAATTGCTCCAATGTGACTTTACAATTCCTTTTATCCGGAACTTCGCCACATGACACATTAATAAAGGTTTCCATGATAGAAATTGTTCTAGCAATACTGCCATACACCGCAGTACATTGTTTTTTTTTTTTCCTTTTCTTCTGATATTTTGATGTAATGGATAGAATGTTAAAAAGAATATGTTGTTATATAATATATATTTTTTTATTAAATTTGAGACTTATAAAAATGAAATAATGATTATTAGAATATATTTATAGTTATTTAATGAATAACATACTATCTTTTTAAGATTATTATGTTAATGTAATTTAAAATTTTTATGCACAATATAGTATAAAGTTCATATTATAAAAGCAAATTAAAATAGCACAAAATATTAAAAGTTGTACAACATGGTTAAAATAGATGTATTTTCCCCCTCCTTTTGGGATATTAAATTCATGAATTTTTATACCTTAATAAATATATATATTATTTTCATTTTCTGTAATATTCTTTTTATAAAATAAATTACAAAATAATTTTTACATATGCATTAATACATTTACCTATCACAATTTGAAACAATTTTCTCAATATTTTACTAACTAATTCTAATCAATAACCATAACATACGTATATATAAATTTTTAATATTTAGTACTTATATCGTAGTTATACAACCCACAAAATCATAAACGTCAATAGTCCTTTTTCAGACTACACATTTAATTCTAGACCATGTCTTGCATGAACTTTTCCTTTCAGACCCTCTCCTTTCATTTCCCTCCTGAGACCTGAGAAAAACGACAAAAAGGCGCTCTGCAACTTCAAGTCGCCTTCTTCAACCATAGACGCTTCTCTCTCTCTCTCACACACACACACACACACACACACACACTCACACTGCAGTACTGGTACTGTGCTCACAGACCTTTCCGGATCAGACGCCGAATCCATGTCGACGGAGGAGACTGTTGAGTCGGGGCTTTATTACGAGGAGACTGAGCTGAAGCTGGGCCCACCCGGTGGTAAACGTGGCTTCTCCGAGACCGTACATCAGGTAGACGGGATCGTGCCACGTCACGCCTCATCGGGGAACCGATCGCCGGATTCCGACGAATCTGTAACGGGTGGTGGCTGTGGGAAGCCTCCGGCCGCTAAGTAAGTGACGAAATGACCATTTGGCCCCTGTAGTTGATACCTTCTCTCGTCTATTTTGATAGATATGCTTTTTGTCCCTGAAGATCTATCATTGTTATAACATCTTAAGATCTAAGTAAGTTGAACAAAGTTATTGTATAACCCAAGAAAATCAAGAAATGGTTTGTGTGGGGACAAAATGGGCTTGTTTTGGTTTAGGACCTGCTATGTTAGTTGTCTCGGTACCGATATAACATCATCTTTTTGTGTAAAAATGAAAGTCTGAATGGAACCTATGTATGAAATGAGGTGCATTGTGTGCTGTGCTCATAGTCTCAGCAACTGCTTCTCATTTTTGTGACTAAAAATGGCACTTTGAATGAAATCAATCCATTCAATCAGGTTCTTTGAAGTTTAACTATTTTCAAATCTGGTTAAAATTTTTGATGAAATGGATTAGAAGGCCCGAAAGTAACATTTTCATATTTGTTCTTCGCTGCGGTATCCTTTGCTTATAGCCTAGTACAGGGCAGTGCCTATTTTTTTCTTTTTCAAATGAGTGACTTTTGTGTATATCCAAATCTTAAGGTACACCCTACCTTAGTGTGCATATAATGTTTAAAATTTTAACTTGAGAGATATAACATTTTCTTTTTATGGAAAGAGGGTTATTTTTGACAGTTATACTGATTGAGAGATAGGAAATATTCTGCATTTGTACAGATCTGGAGATGAGAAAGTTCTCTTAGCGAACAGGATTCCTTATATAAAAGATGCTCAAACTTGATACTATTATTGAGAAATGACTTTTCTGTCTTTGAAGAATCAACAACTATTATTCAGAATGTATGCTAAGTAGGATGTACCTTAAACTTTGGATGTAAGCTAGAATTACCCTTTTCATTATAATGCATGGTAAAAGGGTGGGGGCATCAATTGACAGTTTTGGATTTAATTGTTTTTACTACTTTGCATTGATGCCCTGAGTTTAATATAATACTTATTTTGTCTTAAAGTAGGTATGGATATTAGGATCCTTTTCTTCAAACTTTTATGTGGTTTTGTATTCTTTTTTACCACCTTTTGAGGGGGTGTGATGGATGGGATTGAGGATTGGCAGGTTGCGGGAGGTGTCCTCTCCAATAGAACAGAAATGGATAGTCTGGCTGGCCTGGAGTCTTCAAATATACATGCACATGCATGCACCACCTCCATATATTTTTATTAGTGTGGTTTTTTGTGTGGGGGCCCAACTAGCTTGTGCCAATTTTGGGAGTTGGGGCTAGGGAAAGCTTTCTGGACCTTTGAGTGCAGGCTCGCTTCATTTTCATCAGAAAACTTCTGCCCAATGAAAAGGGGCCCAAAACATGAAATCTGATTAATGAACAAAAAGGGAACATCTTGTTAGATAGAATTAACAATATAGGGAAGTTAAGAACAATGTAATATTTTGTAAGAATCACCTTCTCATTTTCCAATATTAAGCTTCAATTAAATCCACTATAAGACATCTTTGTTACATAGTTTTATGTAGCCATTTTGGTATGTTATCTCATTTAGGTAATCCTTTTCACACAGTCAGTCATATAATTTTGAAAATCTTTTGGACTGATTTTCAAGATCAGTAAAGTTCAGCCGTTTTCTGAGTGATAGCAGGATTCGATGCATGTTTGACCCGTGTTACCTTAGCTTAAGAACTTTTCTAATTCTTTACCATGTGGCGCATGAATTTTCTTTCCATCTGTTGTGCTGCATGTCTTGGTTCTCTCATAAATACCTCCTATTTCGACTTAGATAGACACTGATAAAGAGAGAGCGAGAGCGAGAGAGAGAGAAAGGGAGAGAGAGAGAGCATCAATAGGGGTGTATCCATGATCTGGCTGAAGGAGATACTTCTGCACCGTGTATTTTCTCTCTTTTCTGGTCTCCGAGCACTGTTTCAGTTTCTTGTAAGAGATGGTGGCAGTGAAACCGTATCAGGAAGATTTGCAGATTTTATATATTCCTTGGTGCAATATCAGATATGATGCATGCACTGCTTTCTACTCAATGCCTCTTATTCACTGGTTGGAAATCTTATGCATTTAAATTCTCAGTGATCTAGATTCTTAGTAATTTGGTCCGATTTAGAAAATTTCCTGATTGTTATATTGGGACCTTCCGGTTTCAATTTTCTTCCAAAATTACACTCTATTCTGACTTTGAGTAAAGATTGCTTTTGCACTTGCTACAAATTCTAAGAACCAGAGTTCAGTTTCCTTATTTGTTACCATTAATTTGACTGGACCAGTTCAATACAGTTCACAAGCAACTGTGGTATAAAAGCAGCAAAAAAGTACAAAAAGAAAAAAAAAGAAAAAGAAAAAAGGGAAAACAAAATTGAAAGGGCATCTGCTTGATCCATGTCAGGTACCAACCTAATACCAGAATCCAATAGTGACTTTGCTGAGAAAAACCTATCTGATATCATTTTGTGGAATAATGCAGGGTGCAGGCAGTTGGGTGGCCCCCAGTAAGGTCTTTCAGGAGAAACGCGCTGCAGAAGAGTTGCTCCTATGTCAAGGTGGCAGTAGATGGTGCAGCATACCTTCGCAAGGTCGATCTTGATGCCTATAATGACTATGAGCAGCTCTTGACTGCAATTGGGGCCATGTTCTCTTGCTTCACCTCAAGTTAGATCAAAATCTTATAATTTGTTTATATCTCTTTAATTGGATTGGTAGGGCTGGCAATGGGTTTGTCTGCTTTAGCAATTTTCTGTTCTTAAGATATTTTGCAACAAGATTTTGACCTGGTATGACACCTGTCCTGGTATAGCATTGCTCCTAGGGAAATATGTTACTCGATTCGGGGGTCTTGTGAAAATGACAATTTTTTTTTCCTTGTTTGGTTGAATTAGACCTTGGGGTTCTTATCTTATCAAAAAATTTTAATTACTACTGATCTAAGTTGTTTATCAGTTCATAACCTGTTAGCCCTAACCCAAGACAACCTGACCAGCTAACCCTCATTGCTTCTGGTAGCCTGGTTTGGCCAACCTTGTTACCCCTATAGATATGGATTTGTATTGAGTCTAGAAAAAAAAAATGAATAAATAAGTGAAAGATTCTATTTAGACATTGAAAGTATTATAATACCAATGGGTACACTAGACTATCAGATGCAGAAATTCTGGTACAGGTACTTTGTGAGAAAGTTCCTAGTGTAATCTGTAATTTTTAATGGAAGTTGTGTATTAAGAAAATGTCATTTGGTTTATTTTCTGCAATTTTTGACTTTCTTAACGAAATTCTAAATTTCTAATTAAGCTTTCCCACTTGCCAAATCTTCAATGGAAAAACCATTTAGATGAAATCATGTCCATGCTGTAACCTGTCAGGTTCAGTGTTGAACTGCCTGGACAATACAGCTAGAATTTGGGTAAAAGAAATGTTCAAATAAGAGACATACTTCATAATGTACTTGTTCTAATTTTCATTTGTTGTGTAATATTAGAGAAATATGGGAAAGAGAGGAGGTTGGTGGACCCCACAAGTGGGGTGGAGTATGTCCCTACTTATGAGGATAAGGATGGCGACTTGATGCTGGTTGGCGATGATCCCTGGAAGTAAGTCTATATTTTATCTATGGTTTTTTAATTCAGATTTTTACATGCCAAAGTTCTATTCTGTAATGTTAAGATTTTTTTTCTTTTATTACAAATGTGAATAAGAGAAACTTTGGTTACTCCACTGCAAAGTCGCTATAAAACTGATTAATGTTTCCTTTCATGGCAGGTTGTTTGTTTCTTCATGCAAACGAATTAGGCTGGTCAAGAGTACAGATGCTTCTACTTAGGTTACCTTCCTTTTTTAAAAAAAATAAAAATTGTGGCTAACTGCCACTCATTTCATTGCTGAGACAAGGATTACAACCTACCGTATCTACTACTTGCACTGATCAAAATTGCCTTAAAGAAACTAAACCCTGGTATAGCCACAGTTGTTATAGTCCAACCAACTTGATTATTCGAACCACATCAGCAAAAACTGCAAACAATTATCACAGTCAACATGAATTGCTATCACCTTAAAGACCAGTCCAGATTGTTCTGGTAAAAAAGAACCAGTTGAAGTGTACTACAAAAAGATATTACGATCCTTGGAGGTTCCTCATGGTGCATGTCAAAGCATGTAACTTTGGAATCGTCTTGAATTTGAGGATTATCTGACCTTTTACTTTTCTTTTGATGCAGCTTGATGTTGAAAACTTACTCGGTGAACTGCTATATGAAACAACTAAAGGAGAAGCATCTATTAGTTTTGATCATGTATAAAGTATAAACTAATGCCTGTACCTGCTTTATTTAAAGAAAGTTTTGTCTGTGGTACTAAAACAGTTGAAATAATTGTTATTCAGTATGTGATCCCTGTGTTTGGGCTTGAAGAAGGATTGAAATTAACTACTTGTGGTTTTGATTATTATCAATCAGGTAAACTAACCAGTCCAGTCATTTTCCACTTTGCTCATGTTGCTGTGCTTGCTCCGAAATATTTCCAATCCAAGCTAAACTTGTGTTCACAGAAAATCAAGCAACAATTTGCATATATATTTTGTTTATAAAGAAGAAAAAATTGCAAAAACATGTTAGCAAGAAAAACAAGATGTGAATATATTCAGATTTTTACAAAATACTGGATTTGGATCCGATTTTCTTTTGCTCTAAGGTTTGCTATGTTAGTGTCTCATCCTGCATGCATAATAAACTAAAAAAAATAGAAGTACAAGTTGAGAGGAGAAAAGAAAGTCCTAAATAACATGCTTAACATCTCTCTGTTCTTTCTAGTCAGATCTATTAAATTTAGTTATGTATGCTTACTTTATAGCTTTAAAAACCAAGAGCAATCAACAGTTTATCAAGAAGAGGTGTTTAGATAGTTCTTCAGGGGCAAAACAGGGATTATAAATCAAAGAATCCTCACAAATCATAGTTAAAGGCCGTCGGAAGAGACAGTGTAGGCTCCTCCAGCTTCTCCACTCTTCAAAGTGGTGCAGAGATACCTATAGACAGCATGTGCATTGATCTCTCTTTGCAACCGATCTGAAGCTGATAGCACAACCGATTGCCTGAGTCGATTAAATCGGTCAGAGACATCTCTTCTCTGAGAAGCTACTTCCTTCAATTCTTTCATCATCCCGTCTAATGTCGCCTCTTGGTGCTGGATTTCTTGCACCATACTACCATTTCTGTTGATTGTGATCGCGGTTTTCTTGTGCAGTTCTAGAATCAGACCATCCCTGTTAACTCTCAGTTTCATGACACGGTGCCTAATGTAAGACTCCTTCTGCTCCAGCTTTTTCAGCCTTTTTAACTTGGCTTCCCATTTGACATTTTTTTCATTCACAGAGGGTTCATAGGTAATTGGCCGGCACATACATTGTTTGCCAGAACGGTGCAGAATGTAGTCCAGTGCGATGTGTCGCCTCCAAAGATTTGTATGGTTGTGGTGCCGATATACTCCGATGACTTGAAGAATGCTGTCTATGTTAAATTTGCTGAGTTCTTCAAGGATTCCCTGTATAATACCCCCTATGACATGTCTACATGGACCGGCTCGAAGAAATTGAACCAAGTTTGAGATCTTTTCCTCTTGAATAAAACAGCCAGTTGTGCTAGGACCTACCCCTTGAGGAGTATCTGATTGTTCTATTGAGATTCACATGGATAAGTGTCAGAAACACCATGGATTTATGAGAATAATCTTACAATCACCAGTTTCTGGTTTTATTAGTAGTTTGTACGAATTAGCAAAGAATAAGTATGGAAAATAACCCTTGTTGGATCTCTTTGTTGAAAACTTAGTTGATATTAAACACTAAATATACAAAAGAAAAAAAAAGGATAAAATCTGAATTATAAAGGCAGCTTTGTGCAAGAGCCTCACAGCTTAGAACAGGAATTCTTAGCATGATCCAGAAAAAATCAAGTACATTGTACTAAAAGCCATATTGATTTTGCTTCTGAGATTTTCTTTTCCAAAAGAATTATACCCACAAAACTTGAAAATTGGCTACTGAAAGAGTTCTTATATATGTGCAAAAAAGAAAAGAAAAGATTTACCTAATGATGAAGAACTATTTCTTATCCCCTCTTCTTCCTGTGATGATTCTTCATCCATATCCAAGAAAATGATTTCTTCCAGCTTTGATTATATTTTGCAATTAATTTCTCTATACTCTTCCAGTTCCAGTCTTACAGGAAAGGAAGAAAATTTTCCTATTTGGTATGGTTTGCTTGGTCACAACATGGATTTCAAATTATGGTCAAGTTGAGAATGGATGTGCCATGATTCAATCCAAGCCGTCCGATTTACAATTAGGATCAGATCTCTAAACCATGGCACTAGAATTATAGCTTTGTAGAGAACAATAAATGGAGCATGCCATATTTATGTACCATGATTTGGACATCTATGCATCTCTTCTTTCTTTCTTGGCGTTTTGTCATATTATACACGGTATGTACTTTTGAGGCGCTTGCTTTTGCAGTTTCCATATTGAGTTTTTTATTGTTTTTATCTTAGAAAGGAAATGATCAATTGATCATCTTCAGATTTTAGATGATTTGAATTTTGAAATGTGTAAGTGGAGCCGTCAATGAATATTCATAATCGGAAAATTTGATCTAAATCTACATAAATGAATCCGCATGTGGATTTAAAAAATATATCTGATAGTTTATAGGATCTGTATATGAATCTTGAAAAATAATCCAAGTTACTTTTTGGATTCTCATTTGGATCATACATGATCTGAATTTGAATTCGATACGAATCCCATGAAATGATATTATTTTAATTTTTTTAATAGAAGATGTATATAATGATGATTTATTTTGAATTATTATAATTATTTATAAATATAATTATAATCTAGTTAAATTAGTCTCGATAATTTTTACTATTTTCTATTCTATTTATTTTTGTAAATTTTTTTATAGTTGCATGTTATATTAAAATAATTTTCATTATGATAATTAAATCATATTAATTTTACAAAAAATATTTTTTATGTCATGCAAGTTAATTAAATTAGATTTATTATTTTAATACTTCTATAATGTAAAATTATATACATTTATTAATGTTAAACATGTATTTTATTATTTTAAATATTTGAATAAAAAATCCGATAGATGATCCGAATCCAATCCGATATCTACTAAGAAAATGGATATGAATTCGCATTTAGATCATCAAATTCTAATTAGATATAAATCTGCATATAGATCTTATAAATTTTTAATGAATCCGTACGTGAATTATGTCAAATCCGATCCATTGATAGCCCTAGTGGTAAGAGGTGTGGAGATAGGATTTCATTAGAAATAAAATAATATTATTATTATTTGCAGCTAAATGAGATAACAAGGCACGCGTATTAATATGTCTATACAACCTTCCAATGCGCGCGTATATTTGTAACAATGCGAGGAGCATGATTCCTGATATAATGCATGTGCAATAAATACCGATTTTTTTTATATAAGAAAATTAATATTTAAAATTAAATTAATAAGAAAATTGGATGGAAAATCACAAATATAGGAGGGACGGATTTCCAAAATCTGTCCTCAAATGTACTTTTAATCTTTCTTTATAAAAAAAATATTTTAATATAGAATCGGGTTTTAAAATCCGTTCCTCAATAAAAAAATATTTTTTTATTGAGAGACGGGTTCTAAAATCAGACCCTCAATAAAATTTTTTTTTATTTAGGGCCGGATTTTCAAAAAATAAAATATTAATTTTAATACAAAAATTTTAAAATCGTGTATCGAGTTTCAAACTGACATAACTTTTGATAGAAAAGTCCGTAAAACACGTTTAATATCAATTCGGAAAGCTTGTAAAAAAATCTATCCGAATTGATATTAAACGTTTTCTACGGACTTTCCTACCAAAAGTTATATCAGTTCGAAGCTCGATACGTGATTTTGGCATTTTTTATAAAAAATAATATTTTATTGGGGGACAGATTTTGAAAATACGTCCCTCAAAAAAAATATATTTATTGAGGGACGGATTTTCAAAATCTGTCCCTCAACCCGAGGTTTTCAAAATCTTTTACATGTGGGACGGAGTTTCAAAATCCGTCCATTAATAAAAAATATTATTTTTTATAAAGAAAGATTAAAAGTATATTTGGGGACGAATTTTGGAAATCCGTGTGATTTCTCATCTGATTTTCTTATTTATTTAATTTTAAATATTAATTTTCTTAAATAAAAAAAATCGGCAATAAATAAGGGAGGGATTTCTTCATAATTATTATCTTGACAATTAATTTTTAAATAATTTTTAAAAATAAAAAAATTAATAAATATATTTTTTAACTTATAAATTGATTGTGTTTTAAATTTCATATAATTTAAGGATTATTTGATATTCTATAAAAAATCGTTAAATATTAATCATTATAAATATTATATAATTTTGATGATCATTGATAGAATATCAAATTATATTTAAATTATATGAAATTTGAAACATAATCAATATATAAATTAAAAGATTTTTGTTGAAATTATTTAAAAATTTATTGTTAAAATTATCAAAATAATAATCGTGAAGTACAAAATTTAATTGATGAGTTTACGAGCCATTGGTGTGACGTCATACGAGTTCAAAGATTTTCTTTGCGAAATATTACCGTAGGAGATTTCATTAAATAGAAAAAAAAAACCAAGTTTAGTACACATATTTGGATTCGTAAAATGGAAAATAAACCAAGACGCTAACAACGCCAGTGATACCCATCTAAAATTATTAAATTGAAAATTTGAAAACACATAAAGAACAAATCTTAAAATATTATCAATCAGTTTTGAGTTTTTGTAATTTAAGAATCATAATATGATCTAAATAGATGAAAAACATAATAATTCCCATGTCAATGATCATAGTAATATAATGTTTTTTCTCAGAAAAAAAGGTGGGTTAAACATTATATTCTGACTTTAGTCATTCAAATATTCACATCTTACATAATAAAATTATTAACATAAATTAACTCATAAATAATAAAAATTAACATCACTAATGCCACAGTGATTGATTATTTTATTCCAATGTCTCTTTCTAGTTTCAAGTCAAACAGGTAACAGTCTCCCCTAATCACCACTAAAAATCATCTAAACCCTTGGTTTGGTTAATCCCCATTCTCTCCGAATCCAATCTACTCCAGTCTCGAGCACTAGACTCGGAAATGGATAGCTTCTCGCTCCGATGCTTGATCGCGGTGGCGCTATCCCTCGCCATCGCTTCCAGAGCGCACAAGCGTCGCTCCCTCGATCGCTCTGGTGCGATCGCCGGATTCTTCGTTATGGCAATCCATCTGGCTGCTAGCTACAGGTGTGCGTGCGCTGATTGTCAATCCATCAACTCTTACCTGACCTCCGATTGATTCGTTAACATTCAGTCAATCAGTGTGTTTTAGCTATTGATTGATTCTTTTATTTATTTGATTTGATTTGGATTGGATTGTAAGGTATGGAGCGATGCTGCTGGCTTTCTTTTTCTCTTCGTCGAAGCTGACTAAAGTCGGACAAGAGAAGAAGCGCAGCATCGATGAGGATTTTAAGGAAGGCGGACAGCGCAATTGGTATTTTACTGATTCATTCTCTTAATCGTTAAATTAGTATAATAAATTCTTTATATTATGCTTGCCTTAAAGTTTATTCACCATATTCACAATCAAGAAAAATTACTGACATCAAAACCCAGGTGACAGATATTAGTGTGTAAGAGCTTGTGCTGATCTTGTATACTAGATGCAATTGGTGATAAAACCAACTCAAATGCAATTATTCTTTATTTAAATTGTATACTAATGAAAAAGTCTTCTGTATTTGATGAGTCTGGTACTAGTGTGCACCACCATATATCATCATTTGGAACTATATATACCACTTTAAATAGATTACGGCTGCTTCACTCTTTCCCTCCCTTTCTCAGTCTCCCTCTCACTCTTTCATTCTTACTTATTTTTATTTATTTGTATTACTTTTTTGTATTTTGAGTCAACTTGCAGTATTAGGAGAGTTAATGGCCCGATTGGCATTTTAATATATTGAGCATGGTGTAATATCATATCCTGGCTAAAATAAATTCCTTGGTTTCTAGTCCTAAAATTTGAAACCGATATCTGTTTATTCACAGGATCCAAGTTTTAGCCAACAGCGGTTTAGCTGCAATACTGTCAATTGCAGCCTCAGCATTGACAAGCGGCCAAGATAAATGCTTAGATGCAAATGAGTCAAAAGTTGTGACCGGGCTTGTTGGTGGCATCATCGGCCACTATGCCTGCTGCAATGGAGACACGTGGTCGTCAGAGCTTGGTGTACTTAGCAATGCACAGCCTCGGCTTATTACAACTTTAAAGGTACAAATTTTTACTACAGCAATATATTAAGGGCACTTCAATTACCGCACAATACCTATGCATCCCTACAATAGCCCGACATTGTGGTTGGTATAGCGACATGCTATTGCCAAGTCTATCTTATCACCGTGGCTTGGTACCTTCCTTGGATCCCTTTTGATTAGAACTGGCTTGATCATGGATATTATTCTAATTGTAAATGCAATGTGATTAAGTAATCCTCCTTCGAAATTGTATCAGCCAGTTAAGAAGGGCACAAATGGAGGGGTCACTTTACAAGGAATTGTGGCAGCTGCAGCTGCTGGATTCGTAATTGGCATTACTTATGTAATGGTAGGGTTACTCACAGCCAAATGTGATGCTGATGTGGCATGGAAACAGCTTTTGGTGGTCCCTCTGGCGTCAGCAGCTGGGCTTTGCGGCAGTCTCATAGATTCCTTTCTAGGGGCAACTCTCCAGTTTAGTGGTTACTGCAACTTGCGGAAGAAAGTACGAGTTTATTTTGATTAAACTGCATAATAGTTATTATACTTCTTTTGTTCAAGACCTGATTAACTTGGTTATGTCTCAGTAAAATACTTCTATTCATCTATTATCTTTCTTTCTTCACAAATATAAACTAGAGCAACTGAGCAAGCATCAATTGAACCATGTGTATCTAATGATCAACACCACAATAATCGATAAAAGCTTGCTGCAGTTACATAATACAAAAAGAAAGTATGTATACTGAATCTGAAAGTCATAGTACATCAGGAAAGTATGTTCACCAAGTTAAGAGTAAAAGAAGATATGGGTAATGTTAAGGCGCAAGAGAATAAATTATTTTCCTTGGTTTAACCACCTCATGTTCTCAGAACTTAAGAATCTAACATGACGTTTATGACCTTTCCACATGTAGGTTGTTAGTAGACGGTCACCAACTGTGACGAAGATCTCTGGTATAGACATCCTTGACAATAATGCTGTGAATGCCGTATCGGTGCTGCTGACGACAGTGCTCACCTCAGTTGCATGCGTGCTCATCTTTTAAAACCTGATGTTTCGTTTGCAACTGTACATCACTACATCACCAATTTTGTTCATGGGACCTGCACTGCTAGAACAGAAGGGTTAACCTCTTACCTCAAAGCTTTTCCTCTGAGATATGTTTAGATTCATATGTTAATTTGCTGAGGAAGTACCTACATGTAGACATAATTTTGTTCTACATTTGTGAATGGGTCTCAAATAACTCATGGATATATAGGTTTGCAAGGGAGTTGCGATGGGAAGGGAAGTGGGTCTCTTAAAATGGCTGTGAAACATTATTAGTAATGATTGTATTGTTTTCAAATTTAATGATATTGCCATTAATACAGAGTATCAGGTGGGAAATTATGTTAGACAAAATTGCAATGCAAATTACTGAGGTTGAAAAGATGACACTTGCTTGTCAGCACCGTAAATGCATTTGGTTTTATCATACAAGGTACTGTTTGAATAGAACAACGATCACCTATGTAATGATGTAAACTAGTATAATCAGGATTTATGACTTGATTTATAATCATAATTGCATAGTCCTTGATTAAGGTAATCAGGTAGTGATGAAAACTGAGAATGTTAAAGTAAACACAAGTGTTGTTTTCAACTTGTTGAAAGGGAATATATTTTTGTTTTTTAGACGATATTGGACATCCAAATAAAATGCTTGATACATATTTACTAATTACTAGGAAAATATGGTATTTATGGCAGCAGAGAAGATTGTAAACTTAATAACCTGAATGGGAAGAAGCATGAAATTGAATATAGTGTTTTGTTGCTTCATAAATTCTATCTGTTTATCTTAAAAGTTAGAAGCAGACGTAACATATTATGAAGTTCAAGTCTGATTCATGCACAATGTGGTTATTTTAAAATGACTCTTAGTTTCTGTTTTGTGGGCTTTCTTATCTCTATTATAATATTTATGTTTATTTAGCTGAACTGTTATGTGCATATACCAGGTTCCTTTAATTTAACTAAGCAACCTTCAAAGAGTTCCAAATCATTGCCTAATTGCTGTTAACAAATGATTTCTTTAGCTGGCTCAAGTTAAGAGATGCAAATAACTCGCTGAAGCAGGTGGAGAGGCTGAAGTCTCAAAATTCCATAATAGATGTGAGCAAATTAACTGAACATTCGTGTTGCAGTTCTAAATGACATAGGGATACAAGAAAGAATTACTACTATCAGCATGTCTGACACAAGAAAAACAAATGCCTAGCAAAAACTAAATGAGCCCATATCAAAAAATGATCAACTATTACTATGCCATCTGTGCCAAAAACTATTTCATTTATCAACCATCATATGGAACACAATAAATGCATGAGTTGGAGCCACAAAAAAATACCTCTATCTACATAAACGTCTGACAGCTAACTGTAAAAGACAAAAGTACCTCTATCTAGGTCTAAGACTTGACGCCTAAAAGTCAGATAACCAAAATTGTGCGACAAACAGAGGGGAAAAAGGGAGAAAATGAAAAGGTGCACGGAGGTCTTACTCTTCCTTTAAAACTGAGTAACCTTTAGAAATGCTGGCTATTTATTCCCGTTCATGACATAATACTTGTGAAGATCTCACTCGTTGGGAGCATCGGCATCATTGCCTTTGGTTTTGATCCCCATTTTGGTTTGTGAAGGTTACATATTTTGATCCCCATTCTGGTCATTATCTTTTTCGGTTTGCAAAGGTTGCACATTTTGGTTATTACCCATTTCAGTTTGCAAAGGTTGCACATGTTGATCCCCATTTTGGTCATTACCTGTTTCGGTTTGTGGAGGCTGCACATCTGGTTCTTTTAAAGTAGTTGTACCTGAAAAGAACAGAAATTTTCTATAGTAGCCAGGAAATAGAAATCAATGAAACAAATACATGACAAAATTTCAGGTGATGTTCATGTTAAATTCCATTATCAGAATTTAGGGGAGTCTTTTCCTTGTCATGCATGGTTGATTCCCTCTCAGGCAAAGACCTAATGTCATGTCAGGTGCAAATAACAGTATAGTAATAACTTTGTCCCTGGCTACTGTTATGTGGGGAATAAGTTTGCTTCAACTTTTAGCTTTATTTCTAGCTTGCTTGATGCAAATAGAGGTTAGGTCACCCAGAAGAACTTACATTTTCCACCCAAAATATATGTACAAGCATAAATTATAGTATAACAGCAACAGCGAGATTGTCTTTAAACTATGTAAGATAGGTCTACTACAGCGGTGGGGATGGAAATTTCTTGTATGGAGGCCAATGACAACATGGCACAACATAAATTTGCAGCATAGCATTTCAGTAACTAATTTACTGAATGATGTGGTAAATGAACATTTTTGGTTCGCGCGTGCGTGTTGGGGGTGGGGGGGCTTGTGTAACAATGCCCTGAAAACTAAGCAAACCCCACAGAACAGAAAATTTTGGAAGAGAGAATGAGGTCAAACCCACATTTCACAAAACAGGATACCAGTATTGGTCTGGCACAAATGGAAGCTAAACATATAGTATGCTATCAGAATGAGGCATAAAGTTACTAAAATGAGAATAGAGATACCAGGTAAAGCCTCCTTTGAATTACATGAATCTTCAACGCTTGCAACTCCAGATGAACCAAAATTCAACCTCAGTTCAGTCCCAGGTATTGGTTCAGAGTTAGCTAACAATTTTGTCGAGTTAGCTTGTGTATTTGTTGAACTAGATACCTGAGAGGGTGGCACTGAGAGCCAAGGTGGCACTGAGGGCCAAGGTGATGCGGCATAAGCCATGATCTGCCTGACCTGTTTACAACATTTTTTTTAAGAAACTATTATAACAAAATATAAAAGAATAACAGAGAGATAAGAGTTATTAGCCTTTTTCTTTTACTGGCAACCAACTTCTATACAACAGGAAATAATTTGAAAAATGCACAGCATGAAAAGTGATAGGTAAGTGCTAATTGACACAAGTTTTCAATAAAGGTTTGCATGATACCCTGGTTTTTCCACCACCTATTATACAGCTCATCTCATATTCCTAAACTTGTAGTGTTCATATACCTTTGTAGGATTAACATTTTCAAAGACTTGAGATTGATTTCCATAAGATATGACCAACTGCCTTCCAAGAGATATGCTTGTGCCACTGCAATAGACCAAAAAAAGATGAGCATTGTAAATAATAATATGGAAGCAGCATTTAGTACGCACAATATACACAGGCTTAAGCCTGGTTGAGAATTTGATACTAAACTTTTCCAGAAACCCCAAAGAAAGAACCCCCTTTTACTGTTAATATTGTTTCCTATTGCTTTGCTTCTATAAAACCTGCACACTACCATCTAAATGGTCTATGAAAAACCACCTTTTATCGGCTTGAGCTTTAAAAGCAATGTTCGGTTAACCCAGAACTATTATTAATAATTTTTTTTATGATAAGAGAAGCCAAGAAACTTATTTTTGGTACCTCCAATTTTATTAAATTAAGAATGCAGATTGGTCAGGAGAACTGGGTTACTGGGGGACCATTCATTAGTCCAAAAATCACACATAAAATAAGAAAAAAGGTGGAAGCCAAGAATAAAATAAATGCAATATGAGGGTCTTTCACCAACTCAACATCTCACTGTAGTGTGATCTCTAAGCATCCAGAATTCCTCATACTTGGAACAACATCCATGATTTTTTTTATCATTTGATAATAGTAGATGTTAACAAAAAGTAAATGTAATAACTCCTGATATTTGGTGATAATGGATGTTATTGCAAATATCTAAAAGGGTTCAGTGTCTGTTGCAAAGAGTTATAAGACAATATCACGAAGCTAGCAGTAATTTGAAAAAAATCCTCTTTCATATTAATTTTTTATGTGTGTCAAACAATTACCAATTAGATGTACTCCCGCTAGCCTGAGGCTTCTTAACCTGTTTGAGGACGACCTTGGTTGCTCCCGGAAAGGTAGCATCATCAGGCACTACAGCAGGCTCACATGATAGGAGTGTAGATCGTATTGCCTCACAATTTCTCGTTAACTTCTCAACTATAGGTGGGACCCGTCGTGGTGGGGGCGGAGGCAGGCGTGACAGCATCTTGAGATTAGTCTGAAATCAATTTTTGCATTATATTAGTTAGGACTGGTTATATTAAGTAGGATAATTGCACCTAGTCTAGTGTGTTGTATGTGTGGATTAGGTCTGGTACCACTTCCCAGCACTGTTTTCAGTGAGCTTTATGTGCCTGTACGTGCGTTTACTCAGGCTCGTGGTTTGTAGATTTAATAACATTTTGGATAGTTGAATGTTTATGTATGTTGCTATGCATCTGATCAATGTTTTAACATAGTACTTTGTTTTTTGTGTCAAAATGGCAATAGAAAGATCCCAGTAGTTGGCATACAGGCTTGTCCTGGTGGATATTTAGCAGAATGTAGCAGGAAGGTTAATATGATAATCCTTGGTCGGCCAGAGACTGGCACGACATCATCAAGGGATTAGCCTCAAATAAATTATTAATGTTTATATGAGCAAATTAGGTAACGGTACTGAGGGGCCTGGTATTATTTCCAATGAGCTTTTTGTGCATCTAACTGCGCACACCAACAGCGGCCCTAAGTGGAATTAATTAGATTTGAATGGGTTGGTGTGTGATCAAGGCTTCAACATGTTACTATGTTGAAATCACAAAACAAAGACCCTAGCAGGGCATACCAGGTTAAGGGCTATGGTAATCCTTGATTAGAAAAGAAACGGTTTGGATGTGAGGATATTCTATTGGCACACAAGCATAACAAGCTTAATATTCAGAGATTAACAGAACTCTTTTAGTTCAATAGTCAGTACTAATTAGTACCAATACCTTTGGCTGATTTGAGTTTTGTAGAGGGTTAGAGCTTAAACTCAGGAAGCTCATCGTATCCCTCTGCATACCTTGGTTAGGGTTAGGGTTAGGGTTAGGGTTAGGGATGGATTTCAGATTTTGGTTAGGGTTTGAGTTATGAGCAGGGTTTAAGCTGGGATGATGATTAGGGTTTAGGTTGGGGTTCTGATTAGTGTTTAAGTTTGGGTTTGAGTTATGAGCAGGGTTTAAGCTAGGATGATGATCAGGGTTTTGGTTTCGATTCTGATTAGTGTTTAAGTTCAAGTTATGAGCAGGGTTAAAGTTGGGATGACGATAAGGGTTTAGTTTGGGGTTCTGATTACGGTTTAAGTTTGGGTTATGAGCAGGGTTTAAGTTGGGGTAATGATCAGGGTTTAGGTTGGGGTTCTGATTATGGTTTAAGTTCGGGTTATGAGCAGGGTTTAAGTTGGGGTAGTGCTCAGGGTTTAGGTTGGGGTTCTGATTACGGTTTAAGTTCGGGTTATGAGAAGGGTTTGGGTTGGGATAATGATCAGGGTTTAGGTTGGGGTTCTGATTAGGGTTCAAGTTCAAGTTACAAGCAGGGTTTAAGTAGGGGTAATGATCAGCATTTAGGTTGGGGTTCTGATTAGGGTTTAAGTTCGGGTTATGAAAAGGGTTTGAGTTGGGATAATGATCAGGGTTTAGGTTGGGGTTCTGATTAGGGTTCAAGTTCGAGTTACGAGCAGGGTTTAAGTAGGGGTAATGATCAGCATTTAGGTTGGGGTTCTGATTAGGGTTTGAGTTCGGGTTACTAGCGGGGTTAAAGTTTTGGTAATGACCAGAACTTAGGTTGGGGTTCTGATTAGGGAAGTTCGTGTTATTAGCAGGGTTTAAGTTTGGGTAATGACCAGAATTTAGGTTGGGGTTCTGATTAGGATTTATGTTTGTGTTATGAGCAGGGTTTAAGTTTGGGCAGTGACCAGAATTTAGGTTGGGGTTCTGATTAGGATTTATGTTTGGGTTATGAGAAGGGCTTAAGGTGGGGTTATGAGCAGGGCTTAAGTTGGGGTAGCGATCAGGGATTAGGTTTGGATTCTGATTAGGGTTTAAGTTTGCATTATGAGCAAGGTTTAAGTTGGGGTAATGATTAGGGTTTAAATTGGGATCAATGTTAGAGTTTCGTGGAGGGTCTGGGTGGGGGTTATGGTTATGACTGAAACTAGGGCTGGTAAAATCAGAGATACTTCGTTTTGTCCCTGAAAGACTTGGTCCTGAATCAGGATCTGAAAAAAGTTCGTTGCAAATTAGTCAAAATCTAACAAGAAGAAAGCAACAAGTAGAAAAAGATGGTCGTGCATTTCACCATCTAATACTGGCATTTTGCAGATCATATTTGGCACTTGGTACTGGCAAGTGGCAAGTGCCAAATTGCCAGAACAGCAAGGTAAAATGAAACAGGAAACTTCTCCTAATTAAACTATTATTTAATATTTTCCCTTTCCTTCCTTTTCCTAATCATATTACTTCCTTCAGTCTTTATCTGTATGAAGCAAGGAAATCCACCTGGTGGCTTGTTTGAGGTACAACGGAGGTTGCACTTTAAATCTATCTCAATTTTGTTTGGAAGCATTATTCACCAAACTTGTATATAACCAAAGAAAATGCCCAACAGAAAGAAAGGTCTTTTTCAAGTTCCAAATTTCAACATGGAAGAAGAGGAACAAGATTTGCTCTAAAGAAAGAAAGAGAAGTAATGACACAAGCAAGAATTTCTGAGAAACTAAGTATAGAATATTTCTCGGAATAGGTAACAAGAAATAAGCTCTCAATGTGAAAGAGAATAAAATGAAAACTTTTGATCCTTCAACTTCATACCACCCCTAAATATGTAAAATAAATGGAAAAAACATACCCAAGAAAAGAACTTTCATCTAATTACTAAAGATGGGTTATGGTAACAGATCACTTGGAAGTCTGGACGACTAACAAAACAAACTAAAATCAATCAATTTACTTGGAGACATGCTTTTACTAGTAAAAGAACTTTCATCAAAATGCACAAACAAATGCAAATAAACGGAATTGTGACTTTGTGTCTTAATATAAAAGACTGGTAACACATCCACTATATGCCAGATAATGACCCTTAATAAAGAAAGAGAAGATTAAATAAATGAGATTTGCCACATTGGTAGATAAAATTTACACCAAATGCAACTTACTAGTCCTAATTGTCGTTCGAATTGATGAGAATACAAAACTAAGTCAGAACAACAACAGGCATTCCATATCAAACCCCAATCCTTTTCCCTTCTCTAAAATTATCTTAAATTTGGAGATAAAAATATCACACAATTTCTAATCAAGAATGACTTAAACTAAACCCCACCAAAAAGTATTGAAAACAACATTCCTTCAAAATTAGTAGGAAGGAAAACAAAGTCAAAAGAATCTAAACCTTTATTAGATGAAACTGGCACCGTGTTTCCAGTAGCTGAAGGCAAGAACTCACGAAGAACCGGTGGCAAGAATGGCGGCGGCCTGTTGCTCAAAGGCGGCCTTAAAATTGGGACAGCTGGAGGCAAGAATGGTGGTGGACTATCAGTCAAAGAGGGCCCCACATTTACAGTATCCGAAAGCAAGAATGGCGGCGGTCTCTTGCTCGATGACGGCCTTATAATTCTGTGAGTCGGAGGAGAGAATGGCGATGGTTGATCAGTCCAGGAGGGCTCCATGTTTCCAGGATTAGGAGGCAGGAATGGCGGTGGTTGATCAATCGAGAAGGGCTCCATGTTTCCAAGAGCAGGAGGAGGCAAGAATGGCGATGGTTGATCAATGGAAGAGAGCTCAGTGTTGTCAGGAGTCGGAGGAAGAAATGGCGGTGTCTTATCAGTGGAAGCTGATGGCTCCATGTCGTCAAGAGATGGATGCAAGAATCTGTAAAGAATCGATGAGAATCAATCTTAGTTGTTTCTAGTGGCGATCGCTTACCTTACCTTGCTTCCTTCTGTTTGTCATGCCAAGCAACAGGGAAAGAAAGCTGACAATTGGTTTGATTAGAGAAAATGAGAGAGAAAGAGAGAGAGAGGGAGAATGAGAGAGCGGGGTGGTAAGAGAATGGGATTCTCTGATGCCAACCACATGTATCACTCCGTGTGGTTGATTACTGAATTAGTACACAATCAACAAAAGCAAAGGTTATCTAATTGTCTTTTGAAAAATTCATCTAAGATTCAGAGGATTGGATGTTTGAGTAATGAATTTAACATGTGAAGTTCTTCAACACAAGATCTCAAATAAATAAGTTCATATTTACTAAAATGTACATACTAAATATATATATAGAAATAATTATTCGGTTGTACTGCATTATAATTAGTAATTCTATTTTTCTTTTTTTAAGAGTTTCTTATCAAGATAATGTTTTTATTAATAATTAGTAGTCCAACTTAATTCGGATAATTAGTTGAGTTTTTATAAAGGATCTTTTAAAGTGGATATTAACATTTAAAGAAATCTAGAGGTGTTCTAAATTGGATTGGATCAATATTATTTTATTATTTCTTTTAGACGGGTTCTATCCGATCAAAAAAAATTTATTTGGGCTTAATTTGAATGGATCACATTTTCCCCAATTCTCCAAACCAATCCATGCAACTTGTTAATAAGAGTGGGTCATTAATAACAGTTAAATTTACTTGACAATGATATTTTAAATAAATTTGAAAAATAAATTAAAATTAAAAAAATATAGACATATTTTTTAATTTATAGATTAATCATATTTCAAATTTTACAATTTAAGTATTATTTAATATTCTATCAAAGATAATTAAAATTATATGAATTTATAACAATTTAAATTTAGATGAGTGATAATTGTATCTTTTAACTTATGTAATTTTTTTATACTTCAAATGTATTTTTATATTTCTTTTAAAAAATATTTATATCTAATGATAAAATCGTTTATACTTTACATTACTAGAACTAAAAGTTCTGCAAATTATATTTTTATTTATATAACAAAATTTTTAATTTGAATTTTTCTATAATCATCTAAGAAAAAAAAAGTGATAAATACTTTTTATACTAACTATAAATATTTATAAATTTAAATATAAATAAATTATCTAATTAGTATAAATATTCTTGATATGCAGATAAAAAGTACAAAATGTGGATGCGAGAATAATTTCTCTTAATTTTAATGGTTTTTTGTGAAGTCAACTTTAAAGTCCTTTAAACAAGGAGCTTGCTAGAATAATAAGAAAGCAAATTATGATATAAATTACATGCTTGAAACACTAATAAGTAATAAGAAATATGGATTAAATATAAATACTTCAGTTCATGAACAAGTGCTAACTAACACAAAACGTTCAAATATTGGTTAAATTGAAACTACTTCATTTAAATAAGAGCCTAAAACTTTAGGTATTGCTCTGTTGGTGGAAAACTGTAAAGGTATAAATACTTGCAAATTAGATCCAATAATTTTTCAATATTTCCAGTCTTGAGGATAATACCAAGTCAAATAAATATATATGTTAAGAAAATATTAACAATAATCGGAACAGTATGAGGCTTTTAGTCAGTGCCAGTATCTGAAGTATGCCTCATGCAAATGGGATCAAGAGCAAGCTAATATTGAAGGCAATGCATCAAATACAGAATTGAGAACATGAATATTTTACCTTATGATCATTTAATGCATGAACAAAACCGGAAAAGAAAGAGGAAATATTCAAATCAATGTACATGTATTTAGTTACAATTACTTAGAACGACCTAAACCCAACTACGAGCAGCAAAAGCAGTTCACTTCAACCATCCTTTCCACCATTTCATATATTCTTTATAATGTTTTTCCATGGTCCAACATATGTTTTTTAGATAATAATTTTTAGAAAAATCAAAAGCTAATACACGCTCACTAAGCTTCTTGCACATAGCCGACGCTTCTTCATTGCTTTCGAAGTGGTGCTCTATGATGCCTTTACCAACAAGCAAATCGACATCTTCGGCAGTAGCAATCAATTGAGAAATGAAAATTATGTATGCAGTTATATCATTTCCAAATTGAGGGCTGATTTGCTCTAATGCAATGAGATTTCCGAAAATAGTCGTTGAGCTCTCGTCTATTGGCAAATACGGGATCTGCAACACATCTTCTTTGAACCTTATGTCTAAGAGTGAATGCGGATTATCTTTATCAAATTCTCTTTTTTCAAACTTTATTCCAGCTATGTGGTATTCAACTGCTCGATGCCACCGGTTGGGGGTTGAATCATTGGTGTTCAGATGCGGGTTGCAACAATCGTCATCTTCACTAGGTTTTAGATACAAATGGCAAAGATGTAACAGGTGACGGAAGTGTTTTCGCCTCTCAGGTTCTTTTATTGATTTTGGATAGTTACATAAAATTTTCTCGACATACATAGCATATGCATCTGATAGTGATGTAATGCCATCCTCATTGCCTATGAAGACTTCATATATTTTCTTTACAATAACAAAAGGAATTTGATTGTTTACCAGTAGCAAATCGTTGGCAACAAAATGATACTCCAACTTCTCAAGTTCCTTGCTGGAACTTTCTTCCGGCACCGAATTAATGCCGTTGGAATTCCAATCTGTACCACAAAGGAAGACAAGGACAAAGCATCCATCAAGTAAGAGCAACTCTACAAACTTACTGCTCTCTAGTTTGAATTTTTCAGTGCAATAATTTCTTATAAGTGGATACATGTCCCATAGTACCTCAATATACTCATCAAGAACCTTGTCAGGGTTTCCTTTCAAAATGTAATCCAAGCATTTCCATTTATTTTTTTCCATTACTCTTAGGGATTGCTTTCCGTGATGATACGGTCCGATGGAAACGACGACAGGGTCGAAGTCACCGCTGTATATGTCAAGAATGTGTTGCTGAAATTCACACAGGTAGTTTTGGTTTTTGTTCTGCTGAACAATATCATTTGCAGAGGGGCTATTTAGATCATCTGTTAGATTATTTTGTAATTTCTCTATGTCAATTACCACATCAGAACAGCATTGGCCTTCCATTTTGGAAGATTTGATTGGGTTTTTTTTTCTGCTACAAAAAACACCAAGAACAATCTTGAGTACAAATTTAAAATATGATCATATGGAAAAATAATAATAATGCAAATATTTAAAATGGACTTTTTTTTTGTTTCAAAATTAGAACAAATTAATACATTTATTATTATATATTGAATTATTGATTGTAGTTTTTTTTGTCTTTAGTTGCCATAACCAAAGTTGCTGATGTTTTAATTATTAATTAATTATTTTATCTACTTTTTCTTGAGACCAAACAAATTTGTTTTAGGAGCCTAACTTAACATAAAATAAATAAATGGGTCACACACAGAATGTAGAATGGATCTACAATTAGCTGGTCAATTAACAGAAAAACTAAGATGTTAATTAGAAGCAATTAACAGAAAAATTAAGATAGTACAGCACCTTTGGATGGTGAAGCCAAGTTATATCTTCATTGTAAATAACTCATTGTTTTGTTTTTATTTGTAATAATTCAGCAAGAAGCAAGAAATCTATTCTGTTTCAATCGTCCTTTTTAATGTTTTCTTGTTTCAATCCGTCATTCATGGGTAACCCTTGATATTTATTTATTTTTAGAGAATATTTTTTTTCAGTTGAGAATTTCCATTTTGGGTTCATCAACCATATATTAGCAACGCGTGTAAAGCTATTCTACCAAGCACAAAGTTAAAAACGAAATTCAGATAAATTTATATCAACTCCGTATTTGGTATATATTTCAATTGGGAGCTGATATACGGATATTAATATCGCTCTCAATACGAACTTTATTATAAATATTAAATGAGTTTTTATATGTATTAATGACTCTGTTATATAAACTCATTTTATACAGTATTATTATTATTTAACTTAAATGAATTATTTTATATATTAGTGATATTTAAGTTAAATAATAAAAGTATTGTATAAAATAAAATCATTAACATACATAATAACTTATTTAATGTATATAATAAAAAATAATAACTTATTTAATGTATATAATAAAAATAATATCGACAATAATATCAATAATAAAATCTCCATAACATTTTCCATTTCAATTTGCACAAAATTTTATATTTATAGACAAAGTCATTGGATGTAGTCATATATATAGCATGTCCTGGATCAGATCTGATGAAAATATTTCGTATAATTGGTAGCACCCCTCTTATTTTTAAGATATAACAATTTAAACCTTCTAAGAGGGTTGAATTAATTGCCTTTATTTGGTGCATCTAACGACTTCAATCCGAATAATAATAATAACGACGACGACTATAGTCTATTGTACTTCTTTAATTTTGAGCAACAATTCCTAGTGCGTATTATATTTTAAAATTAGTAGATAAATACTGATGTCTGATATCAGTTGTTTGATATCATGGTACAAACTTTTCTGATTTTGTTAATAAAATCGGTGAGATTTTTCTCACTTTCTCAAAAAAAAAAAATGTTTAGTTGATAAACTAGATTTTTCTCACGGCGAGCCGCCATCATTATATTTTCTTTTCTTATAATGCTGAATTTTTTATTGAACTTTTTAGCATATATTAAATGCAAGATAATTTGCATAGGCATCTAATAGGTCAAACTGAGAAAGATTAAAAGCCATACAATCTTAAAGCCTCTTGCACACGCTTCACAAATTTTCAAATTGACAAACATAATCTTACAAGCCATACATGGATGCCCACTCATCTTCTTTTTATTACATATATTTTCTTCTAAGATGAGATTCTAAACTATCTAATTTTAAATATTTATAAAAGACTTTTTATTCGGATTTTAAACTTATAATATTTTATATGAAGAACATTGTTTTTGTCATTAGACTAAAATTTGATTTTTGTACATGAATATTTGTGTGCAACACAAATGAGCAAAGGCAATTTTTCATTGAAAAATTGCTACATTTGGAAATAAATAATTGGTATATCCATCACAGTGCTTGCTATTTGTGATGGGAGGTTCAGAAGAGAAGATGCATTGATACATATAAAGAAAGAAGCTGTAGCGAGAGAGAAGTAAAAAGAAGGAAGTCTTTAACTTCTTGCTAAATCCTACAATAGAAGGACTCTTTTAGAGGATCACAACCGTCAATAAAGAATCCTCAATAAGATCAGATCACAACCGTCAATGAAATATTCAAAGAAAGAAATAGCCAAAAAAAAATGGACAGTAATTAAAGAACATGCATCCCATATTATAGATGGGGAGTTATAATTGCATCTCTTAATATTAGTAGTGCGGGATTTTATGGTACAAGTACGAAACGAAAATTTCAAAAATTTTCTAATGTATTAAAGGGTCTGCTCACGTAGTTAGAATCAAACTAAACCTGTAATACAAACATATTTGTACATTTATTTTGTTGGAGTTGAGCGATATACACTCATGCAGTTGCCTGTCACCACTGTGGACTTCAACGCAGAAGCCCTCCGTCAGCACCTCCGTCGGTATCTACCCGAAAGTTGCTAGACACTAGCTGGTAGCCTTACTAGGGGTCTTCAGTTGGTTGCACTCAATGCTCAAAACTAACTCAGACGGTGGAGCAGCAGAATTTCAACATGGGAAATTGTGATGTCTGAAACTTTGGATGTGCACCATCTTTTATAAAGTGTTGGGAGGGGGACTGGGCGCTCCCACCCCTTCCAAAATGTGGGTGAGTTGGGTCGGTCCCTTACATCATGAGTGCTTCTATGTCTGAAAATCACATCTGAAGACTGACTCAATGCAACTGCTCCCATAACCAACCTGCTGCGGTCCGTAATAATTTTTATTACGGCCCGCAATACTGCTGTTGCACACCGCAATAATGTCTCATATCACCTCAATCCCAAACTAAATCTAATTAAATTTGATGACAAACTAAATAATGGCACTAGCATGTATCACAAATTCACAATAAATTGAAACAAAAAGTTTAAGTAAACTAAACAAGGAAAAAAAAAATTCATATTTCAATACAAAATGACACAAGAAAAGAGTGCAAATTTTTTTTCTTGTGTCCATCAAATAGAAGATTAGAAAGACAAGCAATCAAATCCCTCCTAAAAGTATTTGTTTTTTTTTTCATTTTTCCCACTTTTACCTTCTTTTTTGTATTTTATTTATATGTTTATTGAGTATTACTTAATATGTATATGCAATAAGAGAGAAAAATCTGTAATAGAGGCGGATCTAATATTTTTTTTCTTCAACGAAATCTAGTAGATACTAGGAGATTCAATAATCAATCCTATTGATGTAAAATGTCTAGCTCTGCTTCTGACCCAAAAATCCGGTCACTAAGACTTGTATAAATTAATTATATCATATCACTCATGCAAAGCAAATCCGAAGAGAAAAATGTCCAAAAGAAATTCAAAATTTATACTTATGCTCGCTCTAGTTCTTTTGGCTGAGACCATTTTAGTTGAATCAACGGTCCCAAGCAGTCGAGATGGCGAAAACGCGCTAACAGGTCAGAATCTAGAACAAGGGATTCCTTAAAGTTGAATTCAGAACATTTTACTCAACATTCTGAGCAAATTTCTTGTCAGAATCTGTGATCTCAAGTTTTACTAAATTGTTACTTTTACTACAGAAAAGAAGCAGGATGCTCCAAGAGCAGAACAAGAAGAGATATACTTTGCAATACCAGGGAGTTTCAGTTTCAGTTTTCCAAGTTTCACACCACCAAAGAGCTCTAAGAATAGCTAAGGAAACAGAATTGTGACTCTGTATTTCTGTGTTTGTATGATTAAACGATTTATAAAATTACGATGTAGCTCCAAAATGGGTTTAAACAATCTCTAATCTCTTGTTGAAAGTGCGATTTGAATCTCATTTCAACAGGATTTGTGATGGAGAAATCTAATAAAAATTAAAATTTCAAATTTTCATTTTTAAATAAGCATAATTTTTTATAGAAAATTCCGATTGGGACATTCAATATTAATTCGAAAAACTCGTAACATGTTCTACATTTATTACAAGATGTAGACCGTAACAACTATTTTCGGGTCCTAAAAATATTGTCCGAACCTTCTAATTTTATATATAAATTTTCAGATTTTTTAATATTTACAAGTATTTTTTTGTATTTCGTAGTTATGTAATTTTTAGAAGTATTTGTTATCTTTGAAATTAAAAATTAATTTCTTCTATTTTATATGTTTTGAAAGAAAAGAGAGGCGCTTGCTGCTATTCTGTGTGTTTTGAAATTGAAAAATAGTTTCTTCTATTCTTTGAAATTAAAGATTTCAAACAACAATATAATAAATAAAATAAGAAATAATTTGAATACCAATAAATTTGGTCAAAGATTGGTATTTGGTATTCAAATTATTTCTTATTTTATTTGTTATATTGTTGTATGAAAATTTTTCATTGAAGTCCCTACATTGTTCACCGAAGGCTCTGACTTATATTATTATCACAAAAAAATTAATAATAATTATAAATATAAATTCAATTTTTCAGATATTTCATCTATACATTCATAATTTGTTTTCAATTCAAATTATCGACTTCATCATAAAGAAAACTAAATTAAAGAAAAAAAATCTACTTTGAAAGAAAAAATACACGAACTTCTTTCAATAACTACGTTGATTTTTTCTTATGAGATTCTTAAAAAAATGATTATACATATGATTTGTTTAATTTATATAAGATGTTATCATTGTTGTCATCATCATAATATGTTATAAAATGATTTATATTTGATAATGATCATTAAAAATTTGATAATTTTACATCAAGTTCAGTGCATATTCTATTTGAATCAAACAAAATATATTTATTATTTTCTTATTATTAAATAGGGAACGTTGTAACATTTTTCAAACTTTTGAATTTTATTCTTTATGATCATTTTGATATTTTCATAATAATAATATAATTTAAAGTCTTTGATGAATAATACAGGGGCTTCTGCGAAAAATTTCAAAAATAACATAAATATTAAAATAAAAAATGGAAAACAATTGGTAACCTGCTCCTCCTTTAATTAGCACAAAAATATTAAGTACGCTTCGGCGCACCATGTACACCCGTTTATTTAGCGTACCGTATGTACGTCATATAATTTAAAACACAACACAATTAATTTATAAGTTCAAAAATATGTCCATAATTTTTTATTTTTAAGAATTTTTAAAAAAAATATTTTTGAATTTATTTGAAAATCATTGTTAAAAATGTCAAGTTAACCATTGTCAATGGATCCCAACCAATTTAATAAAATTGTTTAATTCATTTATGCAATTTTTATCTCAATTAATATATAATTATTTTAATCGTTGTTAAGGGTGAAATAGCTTCAACGAAGTAGCTTTTTTCTTTATTGACATAATTTCTTTTTTCATATTAACATTTCAAAATATAAACAACAAATTTGAATGTTGATTTAGTTCTTCACGAACAATACATGAAGGTAAGATTTGTTAATTTAGAATTAAGTGTACAAGACCAAGAGACTAAAATTAAGTTCAATTAGTCTGTTTAAAATTTAATGGACCCACGCTTAAATTTTATAAAATTAATTTAGGATGATTATGACTTCCCTCCCATATAAATTTCTTCCTTTAGTTTAAAATTTCTTTTATTTAATCCGTAAGCTATAGTCAAAATTGTCAAAAGAAAAACGCTAATACAAAGATCAGATGCCACATTAAAGAAGTAAGCCTTTTATTTATTTATTGTAGTGGGCGTTTTCAGACAGCAGTTTTTGAGCCGAGAATATAATACCCAATACCCTGAAGTATTATTCTTCTACTTTTACTATTCAACCTATCTTACTTTAAAATTTTACAATGAGATGGAATATATATTGTAGAACTACAACATAAATTAAGATCTTTAAACATTTCTATTTTAGCGGCCGGGTGTTTTATTCCGATAATGAAAAGAATCACACATATGTCAATGGCTTTCTAATTCTTTCTAAACCCTAAACCCTAGAGAATTGGTCGAATTTTGGATAGATGGCTGTAGTGAAGTAAAAAGAAAAGACTACGTAGGTTTTTCATTCTACAGTTGCATTATTCTTCTATTAATGTCAGATACAAATCGATTAGCTCTCTCCACATCACTAACCTTTGCGGATTGGGTTGGATTGACCTGTGATTCATTCGATTCCTTTAACACATCTGACATAAGTCGAGCCTTTTCAATGATTGTTTTTTTCCTCGCTATATCAGAATCTGGTTTTCCATCATCAGTATAACTGTCTGGTAATTTGGTAGAATGCGGCACTGAGTTCATGAAACAGGTCAGTTTTTCCTCCAACTCCTTCAGACCCAAACGTTGTAGTTCCTTGATTAGCATCCTGTATGTAATATACTGAGGCACAATACCTCTCTGAAACATTTCTTCGAACACGTAACATGCTTGCTTGAACCTGTGGCTTCGGCACAGCAAGTGCACGTGCATGGTGCCAGTTGCAAGGTCAGATTCTAATCCCTTCTTGTTCATTTCATGTATCATCTGCGCAGCCAAATGCACCTTGTCTTCCTCACAAAGCATCTTGATTATTAGGTGGTACGTTAACCGGTTCGGTTGGTACCCTGAATCCACCATCTTGTTATAAAGATTCATGGCTTCCTTGACCTTCCCATACTTTGCAAAAAATAAAAAGAAATAATTGTAAGTTGTGGTAGTTGGAAGTATATCCCTCTTGATCATCTGCTTTAGCATGTCACTTGCACCGACCATGTTGCGATTTTTACAGAAACCCTTGATCAAGGAGTTGAAAGTGGATATGTTCGGCGAAACGCCATACATTGGCATTTTCTCAAGCATGGCAAGTGCATCCTCAAATCGGCCATCCTCAGCTAGGGAATCCACAATAGGATTGCACGTGTAATGGTTCGGCTCAAGTCCAGATGAACTCATCTCTTCTAGAAGCCCCAAGGCTATCTCAGGCCGGCGCATCCGGCAAAGACCTTCTATCAACGTGCCATATGTCACTACAGTAGGCTCCACACGCTTATCACGCATCTCATCCCAGAGCTTTTCAACCTTTTTGAGCCGCCGCAAGCGGAACCAGCCATGAAGGAGGCTGTTATATATCTGAACGGATGGGACCCAGCCATCCTTCTTTTGTTTCTGCATGACGAACTCGGTCGCATGCCGTGCATGACCTTCTTTGCACAAGGCGTCCACAAGGAGATGGATCGGGTCTAGCTCGAGTGGTTCGGTCGGATCAGCAGGGGAGATGGATTCAGGGTGGCGAAGGATGAAACGGAGAGTGCGAACAGCAGAAGAGGGGAGACCGGCACGAGCGTACCTGCGAAAGAGAGGAGCAAAGGAAGAGAGTGGAGAGGGGGAGGAGAGGAGGAGGGTCCAGGCGGAGTGGAAGGAGCGGCGTTGAGAGAGGAGGTTGACTAAGGAGGCAAGGAGGGGAGGGGCGAGAGAGGAGCGGGCCCAGAGGGAGAAGGAGAGGACGGAGGAGGGAGGGAGGGAAGCGAGTGAGGGAAGGATGGAGGAGACGAGAGAAGGGGTGGGGAAAATCGGGGAATTGGAGAGGGAGGAGGGGAGATGAGATGGAGGCGTGGAGCGGAGGAGGTGGAGGATGGTGGAGGTGTGTGGATCCGATGGTTGGGATGGTAATGGCGGAGGATTGAGGGGTTTGGGTGGGAAGGGGAGGCGGAGGAGGGATTTTGTGGTGAAAGCTCGGACGAGGCCAAGACGCCTGACGAACATTTGACGAGTGCAAAGCTCAGTGTGGCGGTGTGCGACGGATTCACACCATTTGTGGTACTTCAGCTGCGCTGCGCTGTGCTGGACAAAAATATCCCTCAATAAAAAAATTATTTTGAGGGTGACTTGTGAATTTTTGTTAAATTTATTTTATATCAATTTTAATGTAATATAATATAATAGATAATAGATAATATGATATAATAAATAATATATTACGTTATATGATGCAGCACAATAAAAGATATAGATCATTTGGACTGCTATTTTTACATTGTTTCTTTTTTTTTAGGTTACATTTCTCTTTTCATTTTTATATAATTAATTCATTCAAATTAACTTAAATTAATAATATTTAAAATTTAATAATCAATTTTTAACTATATAAAAAGAATAAATCTTTTTATCAAAGAAAAGATTGATTATACAATAAATCAATAAAAATTAATCAAACAATAAATAATTAATGGATACTCAATATACAATAAAAATTAATCAAACAATTAATAATTTAAAAGTTAAATCATTACCAAATTTAAATTTATGCACAATTCAGAACTAACAACAAGTTTTACCATTTTAAATTTAAATAAACTTCAGGTTAATATTTTGAAAAAAAAAAGAATAACATAAAAGAAATTGTAAGAAATACTTATATCCATCATAGCCGTTAATTTAATTTACAATCAATCCATGTCGTTAATCATGTATGAAGTTTAACTCTCCACTCTTGCCATTCTCCATTCTCAAGCAAAGAAGAAAAAGAGAGAAACTTTCGTTAGCCGCCGTCGCCGTCGCCGTCGCTCCTCTCCGCCATCGCCGTCGAATCCATCGCAAGAGGTCTCTATTGTACGGGTAAGCACCTCCAGTCCTTAGATTCGCCAGGCCATTGAGGGCCCATCCGTCAGTGTCCATTTCATTCCTCACCTCCAAACTACAAACAGAAATTTTAAGAGCAGTGATAAGGTTCTATCCCTTGTAAAAAAAGTTTAAAGCCTGAATTTTGTCTCTAAGAACATAATTTGCAATGTAGAAATATATAGTTACTTGATTTGGAAGACGGTTGAGTGCACTACATCTAAAGGAACTTTTACCAAAATTCATACATTTTTAGTTCCCATTGATACTGTTATGTTTTCTCCGCTCTTGCAATAAATCACAAACAGGTCTGATGACTGATGTCATTTCATAAGCGAAGCATCTGGAGAAATTTCTTTATTTAATTGCTGCCTTCAACATTACTGATTGTGATTTCTTTTTATTTATTTTATTATATTTAGCAAATCGATTGAGTCTGATTAACTTAGACTGTTTATCTGTGGATTGTTTGTATCAAAATAAGACTGTTTATGTATTTTAATGTCTGTTTTTCTCTTATTTGAATTGAACTTATTTATATTATTGAAAATGTGTAAAATGGTCTGGGCTGAAATGAGGTGAAAAGAGAGAATAAAAAAAAAACTGCAAATGGCAGGACCGGAACTGAAAGTCGTACGGATAGGTCAGGTCGTTAATTTTAGGCTCGGTAATGTGAATAAGGCAGGACAGATCTAAGGTTTTGAAAGACAGGTTGGATTCCAGGTTTGGAACATACTCAGCCCTAGCTGGCCCATTGCCATCTCACTTCTCAACTCTAAACACTGCTCTCTTCCATGGAAAACTGAATCCCTGCTCTTTTTCCCCAAACAGAAACGCAGAAATGAGCATCTCAAAAAGACCCTTCCTCCACTTCACGGTGATCCAATCCATGGCCATGTCGACCTACTCGCGGTCCACAGGGCGCCGCCCGAAGAAAAAGGTGTACCACCGTGAGCCTGGTCTAGACAAGGCCATGGACCTCCGCAAGCAGCCCTTGCTCCTGCTCCGCCTCCGCTCCCTCATCCTCTCCAGCAAGACCCGGTCCATCATGCTCCGGGACCTAGAGAAAGAGGTGGGTTTCGTTCAGAAGTGGAATTTTCTCCATCTCGTAGAGAGGCATCCGAACATCTTTAAGGTCACTGGCGGTCTGACTGGTGGGCCTGTTTCTGTCAGACTCACTGACAAGGCTGAAAAGGTATGTTATTGAAATTACTCCCAATAAAAACCATTGGTCCAATTAGAAAACCCTAAAAAGAAGCTTAATCGAATTGTGACCGAAAGTATATCAAATCATTTATGTGGTATATACTGGTTGGTATAGTATTAGTGTGTGGTATATGACCTGTGAAATAGTACAAATAGCATTGACATGTCACCGGTGCTGTATTAATCCATTTTCTACAACTTTTGATATCAAAACCTAATCTCAATATTCCCAAAAAGGTATCAAATGAAGAAGTTAGAGCAAGACAACTAATGGAGCCTATATTGGTCAAGAACCTCAAGAAACTACTTATGATGTCGATGGATTGCCAAATTCCGCTTGAAAAGATTGATCTAATCCAATCTGAGCTCGGCCTTCCTGAAAATTACAAAAAGGAATTTATCCCCAAATATCCAGAAATTTTCTCATTCCAGAAAATAAGAAATCAGGACTATCTTTGTTTGGAGAGTTGGGATTCTTCAGTCGCAATTACGGTCAGAGAAGAAAAGTTGGATTTCGAAAGGTCCCCTCTTATAAACACTAAAATCATCCCAAAAGACGGGAACTTGGTGGGTCCATTTGCATTCAAGCTCAAATTCCCACCTGATTTTAGACCCAATAAGAATTACCTAGAAGAGGTAGTGAGGTGGCAAAAAATGGCATTCCCTTCACCTTATCTGAATGCCCGGCAGGTGGAGCCCGCCACACCACAAGCCCGCAAGCGGGCTGTGGCTGTGCTCCATGAGTTGCTAAGTTTGACCATGGAGAAAATGTTGACTTCTGATAAAATTGATGCTTTCCACAAGGAATATCAGCTGCCATGTCGGCTGTTGCTCTGTTTGGTGAAAAATCACGGCATTTTTTATCTCACCAATAAAGGAGCAAGAAGCACAGTTTTTCTGAAGGAGGGTTATGAAGGGTCTGATCTGGTTGACAAGTGCCCCTTGTTGAGGTTTCATGAGAGGTTTGTATCCCTTATTGGGAGGCCATATAATGAAGTGAATAATTCATTTGTTTCAGTTTGAAAGAAGAATTCTTTGATTTATTTTAGAAATATTGGCAACTCCGATGTTTGTAAGGATTTTATTGTATAGAATATGCCATTTTCATAGGGAAAAAGTTTAGATCAAGATGGAACCAGTGCTTCTGGTTGCTTTAGTTCTGGTAATGCAATTTCGGCTTGTTTGATTGTAACTTGAGCACAGGCAATAATGAAATTTTGAATGAATATATATGTATTCGCTTTATTGTCGTTTTTATTGTTGTTTGTATTTATTATAGCAGCTTCTTTTTTCATTACATGGATATTTTATATGTGGCAAAAATAAGAGCTTCTTAGTTAACCAAATTTCTCTAGATAAGACGGGACGAAAAGAAAATGACGGCATGGTATGCTTAGTATATCACCAATATTTGCTAGTGATTTCTCTTTTTTTTTTCAAAAAAAAAAAGACATACTGTTTACATTATAAACAAAAGAAAAATAAAAGAATCACAGAATTTGAATTTAATGTCACATAATATTTTATTAATTTAGTAGGCAGAAATATGAGATTCTGAGGGTACTGCAAGAAAGAAAACAATATTTATTTTCAATACAATGCAAAAGGAAAATTAACACAGATGATGCCGAATGACTTGCATTAAAAAACTGTGAAAAGATAAGTTCGCCTTTTCGAGCATGCTCTAATTTGGCATGGTTATAAACAGCAGATAATCCCAACTAAATTAGATGAGAATTTGAATACAGAAATTATAGATCTTGAATCAGTTATTTCAAGAAACAAGACCGTTCCACCTCCAGTCGAGAACTGACACGACTAATAAAAGCAAAACATTTGCCACCCGCTGTGTAATCAAGAATTCAGAAGAAGGAAATAAAAAACTGTAACCAGCCGGTTCCACAGACGTTGCCAGGACAGCGGCAAGTGAAAATGAACGGATGGTTAGTGCAATTGCATTTTCCCAGGTTCTTGCTGGACTGGCAGCATTGTACCAGAAAAGTCCAAAGTAACCAACAAACGCCACCACGAGCACCGCAAAGCCAACTATACTAAATATTGCAAAGAATGAGGCTATGATTCCAGCAAAAACAAGATATATGACTTGCATAAGGTGCAAAGCTTGCATGATGGAGGATGCTCCATCATTTATTTCTTCATCGGTATCTCCAGTTACCAGAAGAGGTGAGCTGTCGTGGTGGATGGTATCCGTGTCCATCGTTGACTGTGTTTGGAATATATCTATAAGTTTAATGATGAAATTAAACTTTATATTATTGTATAACGGTAAGGTAAATATTTTGGTTAATTGGACATAAATCACAATCCAAAGTACCTATACTGTTTCAACTGTACCAGAGAGGAACCAGACTTTACTAAAAAGGAGAAATTATCTAACGGTTTGAGAAAAGCATGCATTTACCAGAAAGGCTGCACCGGCAATCGTTACCTCTCTCGTTGTCGGCTTAGGCATATCAATCAGCAAATCTGTTGAATCCATTGGCAATAGCAAGAAAAATGAGTAGAAGAGAGGCTTTTGTGTGAGTGAAGTTAGTGCAGATCCCTTCACTTGAATAAAGGATGGATATATTTATATAAATAACGGTCAGAGGTTTGGTGACTTGGGAGGTTGGGTCAGAGAAGGACTACAATTGTTTAAACACATAATAATTAATGTGTGCATATGACTATGATGGAGAATTTGGAAGTTCGGTCAGGCCAACTACTAGTCAAATTGAGTGCCCTGTTTCCTACTGATTTCGTCTTTTAGACTTCCGGGCAGTTTAATTTTTCTTTTAATTTATGATTCTCATATAAATATGGGGAACAATTTCATTCATGGATGCTGATACGGTGCTCCCAACACTGTCCATTTATTCTCTCCACTAACATTGTAGTGGTTTCATATGCTGATGTTTTTAAGGAATTTTTTTATATGTGATAGTTGAAAAAATACTGGGTACTATGTTGGGTACATTATATATATTTTTTCTTTCATTTAATACATATGTCATCAATCAAGAAAAAAAAATGACCTTTGACTTTGACTGATATCAGCAATCAATCATATATTGGGACAAATTTAATGGATTATTGTAGTGGACAAAGAACTTTTGGAGGTTGAAATTGCCACTAATTTTGTTGAAGATTGGGACGAATTTAATTTTTTATTTTGTTTTGTTGCTTAGCTTCTGTCACTCATCTGGAAGAAAGAAAGAAAAAAGACCTTGAATTATTAAAATTAAACTAAAAGGAATTCTCTTGCAATATCAAGATCTAATTCCAATTGTCTAATTTTTTTTTCTTTTTGGAGATTTTTATGTACTATAAGGGACCATAATTTATGTAACCCCTTAAATATTTAAAATCTAAATTCCCCCCTTAATTTCCTTCCGCACAAAGTGTATTTCCGAATATTTATATTAATATTAATGAACCTGAGTTTATCCCAAAAAAAGAATATTAATTAGAGAGTTGATACACAGGTACGATCGTTGACATTGTCATCAATACTGACTTTATTATTCATATTAAGTGAGTTATTATTCACGTTAACGATTTTATTATGTAACTTATTTGTACAGTATTTTTATTATTCAACTTAGGTAAGTTATTATTCAAATTAGTAGTATTTAAATTGAATAAAAAATACTATACAAAATAAGTTGTATAATAAAATCGTTAATACAAATAATAATTTATTTTAAATAAAGTCAGTATGAATTATAATATCAATAGAATCTCCCAAATATTTTCCTATTAATTAATCTAAGTCTTTGAAGATATCCTGTTGATGGTTACAGAGTCTACCAAGAAGACCATTTGAAAACTTCCAAAGAATAATAGATTAGTAAAAAAATGAGAAAAACTTTATTATCCCAACCATCTTGCCCCATGGATCCGAAAGGATTAATTATCCAAATACGATTTCGTTTTAATGGTTCATTTTCTTTCTCTATATAAATATTCTCATTCGTCTTATTTGTTTCAAAATCTATTTCTAACTGCTGCTTGCTTTCATCTTTTTTTGTTTCTCAATTTTTTTCTCAGATAAAACGATCGAATCTTCTAATCGACCTCATCTTTTCAAACCAAATCTTCTAATCGACCCGAATGTGTGCCGTGCCGTGTCAAAAATGAGGAGAGAGCAGTATGGTACGGATAAAGTACAGTACGGTTAAGGCACGATACGGTTAAATCACGGTGTGCTACGCGTGCCGTGTCGATTCGACACGCCGTGCTACACGTGTCTTAAACGTGCTAAATGTGTTTAGTAGGAAAAAAATTCGAAAAAATCGGAAAAAATTGTAAAAAATTCGGAAAAATCTTAAAAAATTTTAAAAATTCAAAAATTTTAAATTTATTTGCTGCTAAAAAAATTAAACAAACAATTGGAAAAAAATAATATTTTTGTAAAAATTGCAAAAAAAAATTAGAAAAATCCGAAATTTTTTTAAAAAAATCCGAAAATTTTTTTTAACAAAATTCAAAAATTATTTTAAAAAATTGAAAAATTACTTTTAAAATATTTTATTAAACATATTAGCCTATTTTTTAATCCCATTACAAAATCCCGTCAATAAATTACAAAATCAACCATCCGATCAACATCCAACGACCCCTAATCCGTGCATACTATGCCTATCCGTGCTAACCGTGCTAAACGTGCCTACCCGTGCCTATCCGTGCCGTGCCTAACCGTGCCTATCCGCACCTATCCGTGCCTACCCGTGCTAACCGTGCCTACCCGTACCTATCCGTGCCTACGCGTGCCCCCGTGCCGTGCCTATGCGTGTCCCATGCCGTGTCGCATCTCTTATCTATGCATGCCGTGTTGTGTCTACAGTGAAAAAAATCAGACACGACACACGACACGCATAACACAGCACGTGTTGACACGCCGTATTATTTTTAATTCCCTAGAGACAGATTTTGTAAATATCTGTCTCTATCTGAATTCAATGTATCTAAATCTTACATATTAATTAAATGTATCTGAATTATATACCTAAATCTTATAAAGTACTATTAAATATTAATTCATGTTAATTAGATTAGAATCATACTGATAAAAAGTGAAACAACCATATACAACAACCAAAAAAAAAAAAAGCAAAGCCACATAGTTATGTTTTATAAATCTTTACTGCCTTGTGTTTCCAAGATCTTTTAATATCCACCCAGTTATGTTTTATAAGAACATCTTTGCATATTTTAAAAAGTTACAATACAATAGAATAAGTATTTGCTTTTAGTTATCTCTGTTTTATAGAAAGAACAAAAAAAGGTATATCAAAACAACACAATTTTAAGTGATGTATTACATAATTTTTTTTGTCAATTGTACATTGTTCAAATAATTTTGATCTAACTAAGTGAATCATTTTCAAAATGCCTTTTCATTAATAAGAAAGTTTCATATTTGCAATTGATTTAAAAGAAAAAAGAAAAAAATAATATACTTCTAATTATAGTTCCCACAATGCAATCGAGCAATCATTCCTGTGCACAACTAATAAATATATTCTAGTGGCCTCAAGCAAAAATTGATTCCTCGCACAACTAACGAATCCACAAGCCTAACATCCATTTGAAGTGCATATGCCTAAGCTACAACAGTACAAGTTGATAATAATACATCACTCCTTGCATACAATAATAAGCAAAGCACAAGTGAACATTCCATAATGCAAATGAACCATTTATATGTAAATCTAGCACGTAAAACCCGGATAGGGCACGAGTATCCTTTATCCAAATCAATGGATGACAGGCTTTAAGGGATGAGCTCTCAGCCTTGACAAATCCAGTTTTGCATCCAAATCTTCATCCAGTTCTCCGACCACGCTTCTACACATTTTTAAAATGGAAAATAATTTCGCAAGATAAGAAAAACAAAAAATACATCTTTCAATAAGGTATTTAGTATTAGTCTCAGGAAAATTAGAATTTAGTAATTTCTATTTTCCATTGATTTGGTTTTTGTTTGAGGTGCCTCAATACAAGGGTTCTAACAAAAGTGGCCATCAAAAAGCTATGATTTATTTTGTTAATTAGTTTATCAGATCAGACCAGAAAAGCACAATTGGTCATACCAGATATTGGCTGTGAGGCACAAGGTAAAAATTACATACCAGCTAAAATTTACAATTATTTGTTGGTAAGTTCTATTTAGGGTAATATCCGGGAGAACTTTAAGATCAATGCAGATATCGTACATATTATCGCCCCTGATGATGTATAGCCCTAGGACAAGCTGTTGAACTCCTTCCTACATGCTCAGATAGTAAAATTTAAGTAGAGTAAAAACATATTATAATTCTAAGTGGGCAAATTTCTAAAAATAACAGATCACCTTCCTTGGTTACCAAATTATTAACTAGCCATTTCATGATAAAAGGTAGCTATGAATATTTGAAGCTAACTTGAAATTGTCAATGTTTTTACTATAAAGATAATTCTTTCATGGCAGTGCTTCAACGAGGAAAAAAAAATCCAACTTTTTCAGTATGAGACAATGAAAAGAGGCTCACAACTCTTGAATTATTCAACTTTTCAGAAAGAAAACTTTCTTAGAACAATACTATCCATTATCCAACCAAAAAAGGAAGAGATAATTGTCATCTCTGTTTCTCCTCATATCTCTCCTTAGTTCCAACCAGAAATTTTATAGGTAGCATACCTTTGTTGAGTAGACCCTCTCATGTGACTCATCTAATATGATATTTGTAGCTTGATCAAAACCTTTTAGCACTCCCTAAGCAGAAGATAAAAAAACAAACATATCAACTATTATTTATTATTATTTATTAACAATATCCAAAAGTTAAAATACATAAGAACAAAGCTGAGTGCCTATTAGTAACATAATTAAACAAGTTTTGACAGAAAGACTGATTTTAGAGACATCAATAGTATTTACAGAGAAGGGCAAATGAAAGAAAGTATGCTTATGATTGCATAAGCCTGGATTTCTCATTCTTAGCATGAAAGTTTCTGTTTGTAAGGCACGTGTGCAAAAATGTATTTTGTATCTGCTTTTATCTATTATTGTAAGTAGTAAGTGCAAAGTGTTCCCCGTTGTGATACAGCCTATTGCTGGTATGGTGTCTCCCCTTGATGGAGAAAAGTGACATAAAGCCTTTTTGTCTCAAAAGAAGCAGAGATTCCGTTACATAAAAGTTTTTAATGTCCAATCAAATTCATGGGAAAATTGGTCGTTTGATATAAAGGAACAGGAAGGACATCCCCAAAAAGATATAATGTTTCAGGGGAACATGTGAAAAGAGGTAAGTCATGAGAAATTCCCAGTTCACAAAGTCACAAATTCATAATAATATATAGTCAGATTATATAAAGTTATTAGTTCTTACCACAATATTGCGCCCATCATTTGTTATGACAGATATCACAGCTGCAGATGAAAGAAGACAAGATGAAATCCTTAAAACATAGATTGTGCATGAACACATTCTCAAGTTAATTCAATTAAATTAGTCCAGTACAGCACAGGTAGGAAACAACATATACCTGTACATGTAGAACTGCTGAATTGACAAATTTTTATTGTTCTTTTAATTATTTTCATATTTTTCATAGCTCTTTTTGGTGCTCAATTGGAATAAAACATGGACCAGGGTTAAACTGAAGCTCACTGAAGGATTGAATTGGTTCACACTAGTTTGGGTTAAGATGCAATTGCACAACTGCACAGATTAGGGCCTCACAGATTAAACCAGTACCAAATAGCAAAAATGGGGGAGACCATGCAAAATACCAGAAAGTATCAGCTGAAATTGAAGCTCTTAATTTGAAACAGACACATACAAGTTACAAAATATATAAAATAGAAAAGAATTTGACATAAGGGATTACTCACTGTCAACAAGTGATTCGAGCCCAATACCAGTAGACATTGAAGGGGACACAGAAATACTGCTTTCTCAGTTACCCCCTGATCCAATCAACTCTTCTTTGTGCACTGTAAGCACACAGAGAAAAGAACACAAAATTTAGCTTGTTTTAGCAAAAATAGTACATGAACAGAACAGAAATTTTTCCTTTTTCATGTTTTCTCCTTCTTTTAAAGTGAGAGATGCAACAATTTCAGTATCAGTAGCATCTAGAGACGGAGCGAGGGAGAGGCGGGTAGCCAGCAGGGGCATAGACTCAACCTATTGTTTTGTTTGTGAAGTACCTACTTAAAATTAAGAACCTTCTACCACATCATAGCAAGCAACAGTCCATTGTTGCTACCATGGTTAGGAGAATCTATCATCAGCCTCACGATCAGATTCCTCGGCGATTTCCCGAACTTGTACGGCCATGTTTTGGCCGATGAAAAGAAGAAAAAAGAAAAACACTGGGAAGAGAGACTCACCGTCGGAGTCGCGCCGATTTCTCCTCCTATTCGTTTGTGACTACGACTGATTCTTCCGATTTGATTCTTCAAACGTCGATGTGAGTGATGATCGGAAGAGAGATTTGAGGAGGTGGTTTGATTGTGTGGAGTAGGTTTGGAATTGAGAGGAGGAGGGAGGAGGAGGAGAAAATGGGCTTATTGGGTTGTGGATCCAATGAGTCGTAAATATGCGTAGAAAAAAACAAAAAGATAATAATTTATTGGGCTTTTTGTTTAGTGTTTGTTGGGCCAGAAATTATTCTTGTTTTATATTTAATAATTGGGTTATTGTTTGTTTTTTTCTGTCTTTATTTGTCGTGTTGAGTTAATCATAATTTTTAAAATATTAACATCAATTAATTATGAAAACATAACATATCATTTTTTTTATTTTTACAGAGAAAAACAAAAAAAATTATTAAGTTCGAGTTTCCAATACGACTTGAATGATTATTATTGAGTCATTTTATGCTGATTTATAAACACCATATAATAGTTTCTTTGTGGCCTCATATACTCAATTATTTTTTGTATATATTTTTTTTCCTTCTTGCTTCAAAGTAGATTAATTCTTGTATAATTGATTTACCATTGTATTTTTGTATTTACTATTGTATTTTTCTACTAGTATGAAATGTTCATATTCAATATTAAGTTCCCATCATACATAAATTTGAGTGGTGTTATGTTTGAATATTGTCGTATTTTCAGTAATGTGGATATTATAATTTTTAAAAGGGAATTGTATGCTTTTCAAATTTTAACCCTCTAGTTCTATTTTTTTAATGTTTGAATAAATTAATTGATGTCCTATAACCATGATTTTCACAATTTTAACTTCTTAACATTTTTTTTAATATTGTCAAATTTTGTTTTTTTTCTATTTTACTTCTTGATGGTATTTTCATTTGAATTTTCAATATTATGAGGCATTAAATGAGTCTTCATTGAAAATTTATTTCTATGAAATACTTGTGTGGAGAGAGAAAGGAGGGAATGGAGTTTTTGCATGATTTATCATGCAAATATTACTCAATTTTTTATATAAATTATCTCATTGGTCATGGGAATGATGTTAACTATCACATGTTATATTTTAGATAACAATTGAATAAGAAATAACCTTATCAAATGAGACTTCTTTTATTTTTTATTTTTAATAAATTTGATAAAAAAAAAACGTATATATCAATTGTGTTTATGATTTTGTAAATGTTTCTTAAATTTGCAATGAGAAACTAGAGATGATAAAAAAAATTATATATATAATGCGTGCAGTGTTTGTTGTTATTATGTTGCGAAACTGACGCTTGACTCGATTGTTTAACTCTAGTTTTAATTTTATTTGGAGTCGTCATATGTTATATAACGGGAAATACAATCGGTTTTATTTATTTTAGCCCGTTGATAATTAGTTCGTGTCCTGATTATAAATGTGAAAGGTGTTAGACATCATACTCACACGAAAATTTAGTCTCTATTAATTCTAGCTTTCAGAAATATATTTCATCAATAAAACAAATTATAAAGTTCAAACAAAGTTGTGGAAACAACAACAAGGAGAGTAGAAATTGATTGAAAAATTCTAAGCCACGTAGATCCTCAATTTCTTACTATTTAAGTATTGCAACGGTCTTTTTCACGACTTGGATGATTAAATTTTGATATTTTGAAAACTCCTGTTAATGGTAAAAGATAGATGTGTCACTAATTTTTTTTTCAACTCATTACAACAAATATTTTGTGAAAATATTTTCAGAATTGGATTTACTCTCAGTCTTTTTTTTTTCTAGACAGAAAACTTAAATGTTTTTCACTTTTCTTTTTTTCTTTCAATGCTCACAACAGCCATGGAGGAGAAGTGAAGAGGTAGGAGGTATTTATAGGATGAATTTGAAGTTTTGTGAGAAAAACTTGAAAATGTGATAAATTTGATTCATTACAAATTGCTTCATGCTTTAATTTATTTTAAACATATTAGACATTATTTGAATGATATTAGAGAAAATTTGTAAAAAAAAATTAAATCATAATGATTTTAGTGTAAAAATAAAAGACAATTTAGGTCTAAAGTGTTTAAAAAATTATACTTAATTTATTTGATCATGTTAAGTCTCTATGAGCATATTATCTCAAAAAAAGATGGAAGCACAACAACTATTATTGCTGCTTATTTTGCTTCAATTAAAATATTTTTGAAGTAATATTTTAATCAATTACATGATAACAAATACTGAAATTTTACAGCAGAAATGAGAATAATCTAAATATTTTGTCTAAATATAAATATACTAGATAGATTGTTTGAATTCAGAATTTTCCTTAAGCTGTAATTTAGATGATAAATATCTGAATTCAAAGAGAAAATACTTTCTTTGTATATAAACATAAATAGACAATTTCAGGTGCGAGATTAAGAGTTCAAGATAAATGTTTTAGGTATTTTGATTTGCAATGTGAAATTTGTTCCAATTTCATTATTATAATTTCTTAAGAACAACTGGTGAGATGTTTTCTCTCTTGAAAAATGACATATTTTATATTAATAAGAGCTAATAAATATGTCTATTATTTGTGAGACAAATTAATCCAATTAATTATCTGAAAACAAAATTATATGAACAAACAAGAATCATGCTAAAAATACAAAAATTACTAATTAGTATGCACTGATAATGAGGAATGATTTCCTATTCAATGCTTCATACTTCCATCCAACGCTTGAGATTTCATATCTATTTCCGTATTTCTGTAATTTTTCCTGTATGGTCAAGCGTGTTGCATTGCGCGAGTACAATAGTAAGGGGAACTGTGACTGTGAGGTTGTGAAAGCCTGTCGGCTTGGAGTGGCCACATGAAATCTTTGAATCATATGGCTTGCAATTTGCAAACAAAAACACTGATGCAATTTCTTACCCCCCCCTCTCAATAAATTAAAAATATCATAAATATGATCTAGATTTAGAACACCAACACCAATAATATATTATTGCAACTTTTTTCTAAAAGATAGCATAAAAACTTTATGATATTTTTTTAAGTTTTTTGAACCACAAGTCAAAATGATTATGTTTTTCTCTGTTGGTGTCAAAATACTGTACGCTTAGTATAATGGTGATAGGATTTATTTTTTTATGAAGAAACGCAAATTTAAGTCCCGTAAAAAATATTTAAAAATAAATAAATATCGAAGTTAACATAAATCCTTATTTAAAAAATAGTGGCGTGCTACTAAGAAAAATGCACCCTTCTTTCTGTTTTCATCATTAGATAAACATACATTATGTAAGTTGTTTATTAATTTTCTATTTATAACGCAAAAGAAATTTTGAACTGGTTACATGGAAATTGTTTTTCTAAAAAATATGATTAATGTGAGATAATGGACATGTTGAAATATTATATATTTATATCTCAGCTCTTTTAAAAGGAAAGTATCATGATTTTTAAGTCCAATATTGATCATGTAATTATTACTCCACCACACAATGCCTAATTTTTTAAAATGCTTCACATTATATATAAAAAGTTACAATTTAACGTTACAAGCAACAAAAAGTTACATCGCAGATTTGCATCAGTGCTTGCTGAGGTAGTTCATGGTTAGAGAATTGTATTAAAGGGAGCTGATACACAGATATACGGTTGTTGATATCATTATTGATAAATGTTTTATTATATACATTAAATAAATTATTATATATGTTAATGATTTTATTATGTAAATTTATTTTATACAGTAATGTTATTATGCGATTTAAACGAGTCATTACACATATTAATGATTTTATTATACAAATTTATTTTGTATAATAATGTCATTATGTAATTTAAGTGAGTTGTTATACATATTAGTGATATTTAAATTAAATAATAAAAATATTATACATAATAAAATTATTATATATAATAATTTATTTAATATGTATAATAAAGTTCATATGACGATGATATCAATAATGATATTTCCATAACATTTTTTTTATCAAATGCGTGTCTTACTCTAATAATAGTTCATGGTAAAATTTTTGTAAAGCATTTAATAGTTCTTGAGATAATACGTGTCAACATTTATCAACACATGTTCGGTAACATATAAATAGTTCTTATTTTACAATTTTTGACCTCATCTTAAATCAACGAGGCAACTTTTGAAAGTGTTACATGTGTTGCTGAAATGTCAAATTGGAACTAGGCAATTTACATTTTCAAATTTTGATAATTTCACTTTTTAAAAATTTAATTTAATTTTCTAAACTTTGTTGAAATAAAATTTTTCTCACACGTGTCGGTTTTCCCTAGAGGATCCGTTATGTCCTCATCATGACCTAACCCTAACAGCTAATAACGTCCACATGTCCAAAACCCTAACCCTAACCCTAACCCTAATTTTCTCTAACCAGACCCAGTACCTTCTACATCGTCGCTTCCTCCGAGACGCTGTCCTGATCGACTCCATCCATGGACGGCGCCATTGAAAGGAGGGAAGATCTCACTCCGGTGGCATCCGCCGGAAATGGCACGGTGTCGTCGAGGTTCGTTGACCGGAGGCTGCGAATAAGTCCGAACATGGAGCATCGGCCGGAGAGATACGACGACTTGGCCGGAGAGGTCGAAGCGGCGGTGTTCAGTTCTCTGGAGAGGCACCTCCCTCCGACTATGCTCGATTTCCCGCGCGACGCCAAGTTCCAGTACATGTTGGAGGTGCTCTCGCGTTACCTCCCCGAGGGAGAGCGCACTAAGGTCCGTGCATTTTGATTTCTCTTTCCATTTTGATCCCTTCTTGGATCGGGTTTCTTCCTCCGAGTGGGTCTCTGGAGGTTTTTCGCTTTATTCTAGTTCCTGCGCAATGGCGAGACTCAGAGAGAAGAAAGCGGGCCCCTGTTCAGGGAATAACTGGACGTATCTAGTTTTGGGGGAAGTGGAGGGAATTAGCTTGTTTGCTTTTAAGACTTTTCTTTTCTGTGTCTTATCTGATCTGAGTTGGGGTTTACGTTAGAGGATGGAATGTTCTTGGGTCCATCATGATTGAATGCCAATAAAGATCAACAGTTAATTTTTCAGATGGTTCGATGAACAATGAATTGGTTTCCAAATTGTGCCAAATTTGGGACTTGACCCATCTAAATCATCCAGAACATGTATATAATTTGAACTTTCTGTTTGAAAAAGCATTGTGTCAACTGTTTCAATTGTCAAATTTGTTGTCAATAGAAGCTACTATTGAACTTGTAGCTTACAAACTCAGCTCAGCTATTCCATTTAAACTGCTTTAATTGAGAATAATTAAGCGTATCAGATAATTATACTGAATGGATTGTAGAGGAGCTTGACTTGGTGAAACAATTGATGTATCTTACTACTAATTTCTCTGGGTATTATTTTGAAAGACGAATTTTGCTTTTGCAGAGCTACTATGTGATTATTGGATGTTTTGACTTGTAACTTAAATTTCTTTCTTGTAGGTCCAGAAGCACAAAGAATACAGAAGTAGAATAATATCACAATACAAGGTTTGTCTTCTGACTGCTCAATGCAATCATTAATTTTATAAATTAGCAGCAAATCTTATGTAGTTAAAATTTACAAATTAGCTCGGGACATTGCATATTTTAATTATATAAGTTTACTGCATGCATATTTAAGCAAATTCAACAAGTATATTGAGTTTAGATGAAGGAATTTGTCCCTAACTAGAAATGGTATGTTTATTGCGCCCATTCAACTTTAAGACCAAACATTAGATGGTATAAATCTTAGTTAAGTTGGTATTTTTAAATGTACTTACATAGTGTCCACGAACCTGAATGGATAAAAGGTGGATATTAAACTAGAATTTGGGATGTATTAATAAGTACGATTATTATGTTGCACGCCTAATTACATTTCATTTTTCTAGGCAGTTTTGTTAGTGTAATGTATAAAAATCTTTCATTTTTCAGCCTCTGCACAGGGAGCTATACAGCATGAATCCGGCAGCTTTCTTTTTACCGTCATTTCTCAAAGCAGTGAGTGATAACACTGAAGAGAGCATTAGAACCATAATGTCCGAGCCTTCCCCTGGGATTTATACATTCCCTATGCTTCAGCCGAGCTTTTGTCAGATGCTTCTAGAAGAGGTATGCATTTGATGTTACATTTGAGCCTAATCTTTTCCTTGGCTACTAAAAGTTACTTTGTTTTATGTTTTACCAATTTAATTGTCTTTTGGAATGTGGCTAGGTTGAAAACATTGAGAATTCAGTCAGGTCGCGTAATATAAAGATAATGAAGCCAAACACAATGAACAAGTATGGTGCAGTTCTTGACGATTTTGGTTTTGATGCTATGCTCACTAAGCTCATGGAGGATTTTATTTGTCCCATTTCAAAAGGTCACACTGACATCGGACACCTTTTTTTCTTTATCTATTGTAAAGATCTCAATTAGACCCTTAATTCATGCAATCGAGTCCAATAAAACCCAGTTGAGCTCAGAACTTTTTTGGATATGTAGCATACCGTAAATTTTGGTGTGGTCGTATTTAACCTCAATTTACCTTTTAATGCTGTCAAACTGTTATAGTACAGGTGATGGTCCCAACCTTGATGATTTGTATCATAAGACTTTTCTTTCCTTCATTTATGACCATCAGTACTGATACAAGAATAGTGATAAACTAACAGTGTTTTATCCTGACGTGGGAGGGACTGCACTGGATTCGCATCATGGTTTTGTGGTTGAATATGGAAAAGATAGAGATGTTGACCTTGGTACGTAACTGATATACCTTTTTTTGCCTTATTCTGTGTTGAATGATAATATTCACAGTTATTTGTTTGCCAAATTTGTGTATAATAGTGTGATACCTGTCCCTCTAATCCAGGGTCCAACAGTATTGAAGTACCCTACTATTTGTTTGGACAAACAAACTTGTACTTTGGGTGTTTACTTTTGATGAATGTCTGTTTAAATCAAACTGGAATTGGATCTGTACCTTTTATAGATTTTTTGGTTTTTGAGAGGAAATTAAAAATGTATGACATCATTGTTGTTATTTTAAGGTCTTCTTTCTAAAATGTGCTCCTATTGACCAATTGCAGGTTTCCATGTTGATGATTCTGAAGTTACTTTAAATGTTTGTTTGGGGAAGCAATTTATTGGTGGTGAATTGTTCTTTAGAGGTGTACGCTGTGAGAAGCATGTAAATTCTGATACATCACCAGAGGTACTATCAATTGTAGTTTATTAATTGGAAGATTGCGATTTCTTGGCATTTTAATGAAATTGCAAAACTCAACAAATATATAAGAAAAGAAAATCACCTTCCTAACCTTGCAAAAGTTTCAATATGTTGTTGAAATTGGAAGTCCTTTGTCATTAATTGAATTTCAGATGGTAATTGCCAGCTGAAATTTTTGCAGACTAATAAATTGGTTTTGTTAACATTTTACAGGAGATATTTGACTATAATCATGTACCTGGTCAAGCAGTAATCCACAGAGGTCGCCACCGGCATGGGGCCCGGGCCACCACAGCTGGCCACAGAATCAATTTGCTTTTGTGGTGCAGAAGGTACCGCATCAATTTATTGTTGAATTTTATTTGGAACCAAAGCACTAGTTTGTTTGCCCAAAATTTCTGGTATGCAATCTGTGGGCCACCACAGTTGGCATCAAGATTTGCCTTTTCTATTCTAAATTAAGAGTTTTTTTTTTGACTCGCTTGTAGTTCGGCCTTTCGAGAGCTGAAGAAGTACCAGAAGGATTTCTCAAACTGGTGTGGTGAATGTCTGCGTGAAAAGATGGAGAGACAGCGCCAGTCCATCGCTGCTACTAAAATGGTAATGCTTTTTTCTTTCTTTTCTTATTTAATTATGAAGAACGTGCATTCATAAATGTGCAAATCTAATACATTGTAGCTCTTTTGCTCAATTTTCTTCAGCAGACGTTTCTCAGGAGTTCTACTGGATCTGTTATCTGAGGAGAATTTTCTTGGATTTGTCTCGATCTTCAATTTCTGTTTTTTTTCAACCTTGAGCTAACAACATCTCATTACAGTGGTTACTGTAATAAAATATGCTGGTTTGTAGTCTTAGTCTTAGGATCTGGATATGGGAAGTTCATATGTAAATTCTCCATGGTTTGAAAATCATGTAATTGTTGTATTTAGTGAAATTAGCATCTCTTTAAAACCAACTTTTGTCACATGGGACTGTGGCCCACTGTATAAGAGATATTCTGCCTCTTTAGTTAAATGATGTATATCAATCTGTTGACCCATAAATATTTTGGTCTTCTATATTTCATCTGTAAATTGGTCTTATTACACAAGTTATTGTGACATTTTAATTATGTATTTCTAACATTCGCATCATGTTTGCAGTAGGGCTTCAAAGGTCAATCTACATCATATCACAAACCAAAAATGTACAAATAATTTTACAGTCATTCAATTATAAATAAACAATAAGACGCACTAGAACTGCATATATTTTCTGAAGATGATGTTTGATATTTGATGAGTTCTTTATTTTTGCACAAATACATTTATTACCATAAGAAAACATGTATACAATATTATCTGTCAATTTTGATGATATTTGATATTAGTTTAAAAAAACATACACACATAAAGCACTGCAAATGCATTTTAAAATAACTTTATGGATAACATTGACAAAGGATCTCTACTTGATATTATTTGTCAAATTTGGTGATCTCGGAACCATAAATGCGGTCCAAATTGATCAAAAAATATCAATGGACACACAACACATTATGAATGTAGTTTGGAAGGATTATATGCTTAGTATTTGATGTATTGTTTTTTTTATTATAGTACGATAAATTTATGAGCATGTACAATATATGTTCAATAGAGAAATTATTCTTGTACCTCATATTTTACACTCATTATCTGTATACAAAAAAAATTTATGCTAAATAGATAATTTATTTATATTTGAATTTGTAAGTGTTTATAGTTAGTATATAAAGTGTTTATTACTTTTTCTTTTTTAGATGATTATAGAAAAATTGAAGTTAAAAATTTTATTGCACAAATATAAATATAATTTACATAACTTTTAATTCTAATAATACAAAATATAAATAATTTTATCATTAGATATAAATATTTTATGAAAAAAATATAAATACATTTAAAATATAAATAAAGAGTACAATTAACAAGTACAATTATCACCCTCAAAAGAGAAATTACAAGTCTTTTTAGTGATCTTAGATTCATAAACTACAATGGGCTTGTTTTTCTAATTCTCAGCCTCAAGATACTTCAAGCCCAATAATTTAGGCATCACTGGAAACGATAAAAAAAACTTCTTCATCTCCAATTGATCATTCCCAATTCCTAAACCCTATAAACCCTCGCCTCTTCTTCTCGCTCGCTCTCTCCGCTCCGTAGCGGCGCTCTCGTTCAATCTCGGTACACAAAAGAAACTCATAATTCAACCTTATACTTCCTTCTAGATGCTTTTCTTTTCTTTTGTTATTATCTAGTAGATTGATTGAAATCCTCCAACGGCGAATTTCAGGCAGAGATGGCGGTGGAGGAAGGGAGAGATGCGAGCAGTAGCAACACTGTGATGTGTCTTCTGACGAATCCTGAGGGAGAACCGTTAGGCGCTCCCTTGTATCTCCCGCAAAATGTCGGACCTCCTCAGCTGCAAGAAATTGTCAACAAGCTTCTTAGCAATGTATTCTAAGTATCTTTTATATATATATATATGTATATATATATTTAATTTGTATGATCATGGTAACTGCTATGGTTTTGCTGGTATAGTACCTGTCTTGTTCACATTGTTTTGTTTGGCACCTGGGGGTTTTGGCAAGTGCTTGGTTTATACTGTTTGGAATTACGATTAATTTCTTTCTTTTTGGCAGTTGATAGGTTGTGAGTGTGAGTCATCAGTATAGATAATGTAGGATTAATAATTGAACTCAATTTAGATGGATAGTACTCTGTCAGATTGCTTTTTAATGAACTAATACCTGGAAAAAAAACAAACAAAAGTATTTCACATTGATTCAATTACAAAACCTGGAATAGGCACAATAAAAGATAAATGAAAAATAGCAAATTAGAATGCACAAGTTATTACAAAGAAAACCAGTAGATATTAATTTTCTGTTGAATGGGTTCTAATTTGCAATTTGGTTCTCGGACATGTTTCAGGAAGAAAAGCTTCCTTATGCATTTTACATATCAGACCAAGAGCTCGTGGTGCAGCTTGCATCTTACTTGGAGAAACAAAAGGGTGAGTGTATATTTATAACATTTTATCAAATTAGTATTCTAGTCTCGAATGCCAGTGGTAAAATTACTTTATGCATACAGTTTCTGTGGAGAAGGTTCTGCAGATAGTTTACCAACCCCAGGCAATCTTTCGAATTCGACCTGTTAATCGTTGCTCTGCAACTATTGCTGGTATGTTTTCTCTTGATTTCTTATTAATGTGATTAGGATTTAGGGCTACCAAGTGTTGATGTTATATTAGTTAATCAGACCTTTATTTATTATTTTGCTTTCAAAATTTTTTGAGCCAGAAGTAGTTAGAATTTTGTACCAAGTGTCGATGTTATACTAGCCAGAACTTTTTGTTCCTCTCTCGAGAATTGTGTTACCCGTTTATATATGGAAGTACAACTCACCTATGTGGTCAAATAACTTTGCTTCTATCATTTGGGAGTTGTACACAACATGGCAATATCAAGGTTTAAGCTGCAATAATCTCAGAACCTGTTTGACAGTGGGTCCATTCCACATCGAACAGAGAATTGAGTGTCCTTGAAAACTCTACCAGTCTGACTGCACTGCACTTGTTTTTAGAACAGAGAACAATTGTGTGTTGAAATTATTCCACTCCTTGGAAAAGGCCCTATTCCACAGTACCCATCCCCTTCCTCATTTCCCGGATGAAATATTTTATTCCAGATAGGTGGAATACTGAGGGGCTTAAGTGCAAATTTACCTGGTATGGTTGGCCTGAAGGAATATGACACATCTTAATTTGGCTCTTATCTGTGAGATTAGAAATTTGTTTTATTCCACCCTTCCAAGTTTTAAATTTGTAACAGCATGCAATTTGTTTATTGTTTTTCCCTATTTCAATAGGTCATACAGAAGCAGTTCTTTCTGTTTCTTTCAGTCCTGATGGGAAGAACCTGGCTAGTGGATCTGGTGATACCACTGTGCGATTATGGGATCTTAATACACAAACCCCTCTTTTCACTTGCACAGGTACCCTTTCACTTGTCTAATGTTTATATCAAAGCATATAAATAATTTGGATTACTTGGCATAGTCCTTGATCCATTGATGTTTTGTTATTCTGAGGAATGAAGGTATCAAGGCCAGAGGAATTTATTTGTTTGAAACTGGAATCTTAGTATTACTTGGTATAAAAAATGTTAGCTTTTGGTATAGTTGTCCTGGGAGAAATCAAATTTCAACTAGAACTTGGATTTCATTATTAAACCTAAGCAATCGCAAAAGTAGAGAACATGGAATTTTAACAGCAAGAAGCTAGTGGCTCTGTAGTAACCAGCAGTTCTATTCTGGCTGTTTCCAGATTGATACTGACAAGTACCCATTTGAGTATCTTTTTTTATTCCATTATTTAGAAGATGATTCTGGCTATACTGGGTATCTTTGTTATTGAGCTTCTACCTTCTCTTAATTTCTTTTTTCTGATAAAAAAGGATACCGTTTTGTTGTTTTTAACCAGTAGAGATTGCAGATTAGTTTTTTACTGATTTTGCATTCTCTCTACAATTGTTTATGGCTCCTTAAGATCTTTAGGTGACATATGATTGTCTCTTTAGGTCATAAGCATTGGGTGCTTTGCATTGCATGGTCACCTGATGGGAAACATCTTGTGAGTGGGAGCAAAGCAGGAGAACTGCTAATGTGGGACCCACAGACTGGAAAGCAATTGGGCGGTCCCCTCACTGTAAGGGCTTCCTTAAGAAGTTCTGTATAGTTATTTTGATATGATACTGAATAAAAATGTTCTGAATGAAAAGGAAAAAACTACACTCAACTTGAGAAAAGAATAGTTTACAAGAAAAGAATAAGATAAAATCAGTTAATTGATCCTTATGATTTAATTAACCCCTTTTGACCAATACTGAGCAATCATCGCTATCATTGATCCTCTAATTCAAAATCCACTAATTTTAAATTCCTTATCAATTTCTTAAGTTTTAGTTTCAAATAAGAAACAAATCAAAGTTGAATAATCAAATATGTTGGTGACTGAAAAATGTAATCATTCTAATGAAATAATCTGATGGCTTTACCATTGTCCTTTTAAGAATGGTTTTTCCTTGTAACACCTAAATATATGTTGTCTTTTGCAAATAAAGAGAAAGAGTGCATGTTTTTTCCTATGCAACTTATCCTTAGTTTTTTCAAGCAACTTTTTAGATATCCATATAACAAAGTACTCATTGATAAAAAAAAAAGGAAAAAGGTTATGTGCTCACTGCAAGATGTATAGTGGCTGTGATATTTCACAAAACCTTGGTATGAGGTTCAAAAATAAACATTGATATATTCAGGGCCACAAAAAATGGATCACTGCCATCTCTTGGGAGCCGGTGCACTTGCAAGCCCCTTGTAGACGCTTTGTCAGTGCCAGCAAGGATGGAGATGCACGCATTTGGGATGTTTCGCTGAAGAAATGTGTGATTTCTCTTACCGGCCACACTCTTGCTGTTACCTGTGTTAAGTGGGGTGGTGATGGACATATATATACTGGGTAAGTTCTGTCTATGGCTGTGTGTAATCTAGCACTCTTTGATTGGACAAGGGAAAAAGAAGTTCATGTTCACCCGTTGCAAAACGAAAATGTTTTGGACACCGCTGAAATTTATAAATTTTGTTTCTTCCTTTCTTATCCAATATTTTTCTCTGGGTCCCTAATACTGCTATCCTCTTCTCCCCTTGTGTGTAAAGAATATCAAAAGAAAATGAGGAATTAGTGGTCAAAATTAAATTGTCATGCATTTGGAATTGTGGTGTTTATTGACTGACTCCTGAACTTATTTTCTAATTGACCACAGTTCACAAGATTGTACGATCAAAGTTTGGGAAACTACTCAAGGAAAGTTAATTCGTGAATTGAAGGTATAAATATCTTGCTGACAATTTATAGATACAGTTTGACCAGGATTGTGGTGTTTCATAGACAGATTGTGCATTTTTACTTTTTGTAGACATTCATTGTCTTTGGTGATTTGTATTGTTATTAGGGGCACGGGCACTGGGTTAATTCCCTTGCTTTGAGCACTGAGTATGTTCTCAGAACAGGAGCTTATGACCATACGGGGAAAACTTATTCATCTCCAGAGGAAATGAAGGAGGTACTCAATTTTTTTTATTCTTTCTGGACTCTTTCCTTAACAATATCTGGTCAAGGCTGTAGGCATCATTGTCATCTTAAATGCTTAAGCTTTCGCAAAAGAAAACTAAAATAGCAAATGAAAAGGTAGTGGTAGTTAACAAAACATGCCTATGTAACAGAAACCGATAAACATAAATAATTAAATAATACGAATGAAGAATGAGAACCTGTTATAATAATCTCCTCTTTGAAAGGAAAATAGGAAAATTTCACCATGTTGGTAATCAGTGAGTAAGTGTACATTTTATTTGTATCATTCCCAGGCGGCACTTGCCAGATATAATAAGATGAGAGGTAATGCGCCAGAGAGGTTGGTTTCTGGCTCTGACGACTTTACCATGTTTCTTTGGGAACCGGCCTTAAACAAGCATCACAAGGCCCGCTTGACTGGTCATCAACAGGTTATTTCTGGCTCCCTCATTAAGAAAAAATGCACGCAATCTCCTCTTTTTGTACTTTTACAATGATTTTGACCTTCATTGTGGCTATTATTTCTTTTTGCAATTACAAAGTTCAAGTGTGTTCACTGAAAGCATCATCCGCTTATAGTATTTTACGTTTTTTCTAAAATCTAATCTGGTGTTGGTTTTTCAGCTTGTAAATCATGTATACTTCTCACCAGATGGCCAGTGGCTGGCTAGTGCCTCATTTGACAAGTCAGTGAAGTTATGGAATGGCATTACTGGGGCGTTTGTTGCCACTTTCAGAGGACATGTGGGTCCTGTGTACCAAATCAGGTACACCTATTGTTATACTCCCCCCCCCCCCCCCCCACGCAACCAAATTTTTTCTTCCTTTTCCCACATGCTTAACTCTTCCATTTGTAATTTTAGCTGGTCTGCTGACAGTAGGCTTCTGCTGAGTGGAAGCAAGGACTCCACATTGAAGGTGAGTAGTGCTTTACAACAACAAAACCTATGGTTTTCGTTATGACAACATTTTAAATATTGCATTCTTGTTGAAAGTAATTTCTGTGCTTAAATTGTAAGACAGGTTGCACAATGAATTTTATTCTCATAGTGTCATTCATTACTTTTCTTTCCTATGTAGGTTTGGGATATTAGAACACATAAATTGAAGCAAGACCTCCCTGGCCATGCTGATGAGGTAAAACCTTGTTTCAAGGTTCTTATTGAGATGTGTAAAAATTCCAACTGAATAATTAATTATGCAGTCAACTATTTTGGGTGTTTGTTGTGCCGGGCTATTCAATTTATAGGCAGCTGTGAGTTACAGCAACTTGATATTGTCCCAAAAAAAATTAAAATTGGGATTTCTTATTCCATGTAGGAACACAGGCTGTTGCCTGTTGGGACCAATATTGTTTCGTAGCACTCATAGTCTTAGTGATAAACACAAATCTGGATAAAATTTCTGTATTTCTGCAAAGGTATAAATCTTTTTGTCGATTGCCAGGTATTTTCCGTGGATTGGAGTCCTGATGGTGAAAAAGTGGCATCTGGTGGCAAGGACAGAGTTTTGAAGTTGTGGATGAATTGATCTATGGCCAAAATTTTTTTGGTGTTTTGTTTATTCGATCTTTTGTGGTATCTATTATTTTGCAGAGGAATTAGAGAAAAATACCTTATCAAGAGTTGATGTATTATTATAGAAGAGTTTAAGCAGTAGTTGTATAGGCAAGTCCAATTAGATGGCGTCCTATCTTTAGATAATTTTTCAGGGGACTAAGTTAGCTCTACTCGAAGAATGTATGTATTGTAACTTACACGATACATGCTACATTTTATAATAGGTTTGATTGACCCAATTGAGTGTATTTTACCTATTTTGTTTTTAATAAACTATGTTTCTTCTTTTGAGTCTGACTCTGACAAGGGGTAAAATTCAGTTACTACCTAGTCTCTCTATGTTAAATGTTGTTATGACCATGGTGACAATTAATCATTAATCAACATTTTTACATAATATATGAAGCTGTCAATCCCAAAGAAAAAAATCATCTCAATGTCCTTTCCCTAATAAATAGTAGAAGGGATTGGTGAATTTAATACAAGGTCACTGATAAACTGTAGTAATATACTAACTACTACAGTTTTACCAGTAATCAGAAAACAATATTAAGAAACATAGACAAAAGCTACTAGCCTAATCTTTCTAACATCCTACCAGAATTTCACTTGTATTTCTTCACATGCTCAAGCGCCTCAACTAAAGTGCCTCTAAACCTCTGCAAATCAAGCGTTGTATCCTGTTCCATGTACACTTTCTTCAAATCAAACCAACCTTTGACATGCACTGAAAAGGGGTCCTGTATATAAGGATGGTCTCTTGGATACTTGTTCAAAAGTGAGCTCTCTTCCAAGCTCGCCTGGTACTCGAGGTACTTGAGCTTGGCTTTCGGTACCGTAAAGGCGTAGTCGCACCAACACAGCCCTTCCAGTCTCCCCCAAGGTATAATTTGTACCACAACCGCATTTTGTGGAAGAAAAACCATGTACGACAATGCTGCTCCGTGAACTCCGACTATTACATCGCAGGAGTTCACGATCTGAGTGAATTCGTCCAAATCCTTGTCGCCTCCGTCCATGACGATTACTTCGAAGCCCAGATCAGTTGCCATTGTCGCTGTTTCATTGAAATTTAGGAGTTTTCGGCTCCATCTTCTTGAAATGAGAAGAAGTTTCGGCTTTTTAAGGGGACTTCTCTTGTGCTTTGTCAGTGTGTGTCGCTGTACGGAATATGATTTTCGCATAAAATCTGTGAAATCGGCAAATGTGTAGCCGAGTGGAGGCATTAAGGGATCGATGGCAAATTCTCTATGTGCATAAAGGCCCATTGTCATGCTCTTGTAACAACGGATATTGCCGAATTCTTCTTTGTCGATGTTAATAATTTCGTACCTCGAGAGGCTCTTTAAAAACCTCTCGTACTTTTTATCCCAAGGTGGTCTTAAGTTTGTTATGAGGAATTGAACCTCGCCATGATACTGGTGAGCGGTCAAGAAAAGCGGAATTATTAAGTCAGTGAAGTCATGGAAGAAGTTACCCGTATAACCGGCAGTTGCAAAGATAACGGCCGGGTGACTGTGATTGGAAGTACACTGAGGAACCGACTCATTTTGATGCGGCAGTGATTTTACTGCGAATTCTCTTACGCCATTCATGGCAATGGGATCACAATTTCGTGGAAAAGGCTTGATCTTGAATGAATCATTTCCTTTGGAATTGATCCAAAAGACCGACGAAGAATTGCCGTCAATCCGAATATCACCATCAATCTCATAAAGTATAGATTTCGGGACTCTAAGCCGACATATTGATTCCACTGGAACACCTATCCCTGGATATTTTCATAACATTATTTATCAGAACTGAAACTGGTAATCATAAAACAATGAGAGATACTATTTAGTTTCATTTGACTAACTAAATTTAAAATATCATGATCGTTACCCGGCAATAAAACAAATCTACCAACAATATTACAATATTAAAATCATATTAGAAATTTAATTAGAACAATATCTACAATGTTTTGCTAGTAATCACAGCAAGACTGTTACTATAATACTATTTATATGCTCAACAATTCATTATGTGTATGCAAAAAAAAAAAAATTACAAATCCAAATTTCCCTATCTATGCCAGAAACTTAAAAAAAGAATTCAAACCGATCGATTGATTACTAAAAAAACTATTTGGTAAGGGGGCTCAAAGAAAAATAAAATGCTTACCGAGATTTTCTGCGCGGTGAAGTATCTTAGCCGACGATAAGCAGAGCAGTTTCTCGTCGGCCGCCGTGAAGTTATCATCTTGAATTCTACCCCCTAGAAATGAATAAGTATAACCAAGTGATTTCCAAATTGTATGTAACTGTTAGACAATTGAAATTAAATATCTTGTGCATACAGTCATCTAGACTTCTGATTAATTGGAGGTATATATACTAATTATACCATGCATACTCTCTCTTTTTTTTAAAAAAAAAATGTATCCCTGCTTTTTTTTGTCAGATGAAAAGTTTGAGGAAACGAAGAATTACGAGTGTAATTCTAAAAAGAAAAAAAAATATATATATACATGCTTTCAATAAACACAGAGTTCATGATAAGGTACATTCTGAGGTCCATATATATGCAAAAGCAAGAAATTGAGTAACGCTAGCGTGTTTCTAGGAGCACCGGATCTTTTGGTGTTTTTAACTCAAAATCCATTGAATTGACTTCAAACGACAAATCCAAATTGCTCAATAAATTTTTCATATCAAAATTTTATAGGATATCAAAATTTTCTATTTTTAGAGTTTTTTAACTATTTTTTTTTTGCAAAATTTTAAAGATAACTCTAAAATAATAATGAAATAATGAATTTTGACATATAAAAATAGGCAATTTTCAAAAATCTGAAAAAATAGTTAAAAATTAAGAAAAAACTTTGGTATCGTATAAGATTTTAATATAAAGAATTTATTGAATAACTTGAATCTATCGTTTGAAACCGATTCGATAAATTTTAATTTAAGAACACTAAGAAATTCGGTACTCCTAAAAACACGCTAGCTTTACTCCAAAAAAAAACTTGCACATAGATGCATTACATTACATATCAATGATATAAAAAACTTACAGTCATCACTTTGGTAAAATATGTAGGAGTTATTAGAGGCGAGAAAATACAAGGAAATGAGGAGACATGATACAACCAGCACCAGAGCAAAGATCTTTGGTTGAAACCAGTGGATTGAGTTGCAAAGAACCATTGTTCATTCTTCCACTATACATAAAAGAAGCAAGCAAATTAATTTGACACTTATACCACAATTATACAATGTAAGTAAGTGCTTCTTCATACATGATAATATGATATGCATGTCTCGGAAACCGTGTTCTCAAAACAAGGTGTGTAATGTATTGTTTTATGTGTGCAATGCACGTTAGTGAAAGTCAGGGATTTGATTTTTTGTTGCGTAATGCTGTGTATTATATGAGAGTTTTTTTAGATTTATTTTGTACGAATCTTAATATGATTGGATGGACGACACGTAACGTTGTTGCATGGTGTAGCGCAACAGAGATGTGAATCCTTAAAGTCAAGAGTAAAAGTCTAACGGTAATTAATTTTGTCTTGTAGCAAGGATATAATATATATAGAAATTATTCTTACATATCACGTTTTGCATCCTTTATTTGCACATGAAAAATATTTATACTAAATAAATTATTTATTTATATTTAAATTTATAAATGTTTATAATTAGTATAGAAAATATTTATTATTTTTTTCTTATATGTTTATAGAAAAATTCAAGCTAAAAATTTTCTTACACAAAAAAATATAATTTGCATAAATTTTAATTTTAATAATGCAAGGTATAAATATTTTTATCATCACATATAAATATTTTCTTTATATTTAATTTATGAAAAAAATATAAATATATCTAAAATGTAAATAAGAGATACAATTAAAATATACAATTAATATTTTTTTAATATATAAATATAACAATTGATAATAACACCTCGAAATTATACAAGATATGGAAGTTGGGAGTAAAAATTGGAGGAGAAAAAAAGACTCTCGAAATTGATGTGCAAATTTCTTGCCATAAATGTCTCCTAAATAAGCTCCAATATTCAAGAAATTTTCTAATTGATGAAAGTTGACCAGTTGCGTGGAAGTCGATCAATGAAATCTAAAATATCTAAATGTCAAACAATAATGTAGGATATTTAAAAAATATATATAAAAGTATTCCTATCAGATTTAGAGTTCTAGAAAGTGGAATTTGGAAATTATATTGAGTGATTTTAATAAACCGTCTGATTTATGAAAAATTGAAATTGATGTTCCGAACATTTGAAAATAATTTATTATTAAAGATTATTTATCTGTCATATTTAGGGGTGTCAATTTTTTATCTGATTTAATGAGTCGATCTGATCAGAGAGAAAATGGATTAAGTATGAGTTAAGGAATTTTTGACCTGTCTTGAATCGGGTTGGGTTGGGTCGACCTAAAATGACCCGAATAATTGTGCTTTCTAGGTTTATACTAATTAAGATTAATTTATATACTAATTGAGATTAATTAAAATTAATTATATACTAATTAAAAATAAGTTGTACAAAAATATAAAAAAAATAATAATTAAGTACTTAATCAATTTACTCAGATTGGGTCGGATCGACCTGTATCCTGAATGGATAAGGTATGGGTCAAAGAATTTTGACCCAAGTTATATCATATCAGGTCGATAAAAAATAATAATAAAATAATGCTGACCTAACTCATTTACACCCCAAGAAGTATAGTATAGATACTATATGTATACTAATTTCACTATCTAAAGTATCTTAATTACTCTATCCAATTATGAATTATAGATGGTTCTTTTGATGTTTTTTTATGTGTGTATCCTTATCCTTACCAACCTTATAATTAATTAATGAATATGTCTAGTAACTAAATATATTTCCACAATTAAATTAAAAAAAACAATAATTACCAAATATTTTTAGACACATGTATCATCAACTTTTTTTTGATGTAATACCATAATATATGCAAAGTGCCTACGAGAGTGGAATCGGAAGAAAAAAAAAAATAACTCTTCCCCTAGCGTAGTCATCACCAAAATTAGTAAATAAATTTTTTGAAGTTGATAGTCATTTCATATTTCATATTTCATACAATATTATTAAAATCACATAATATTTTAACAAGACAAAATTAAAAATGATTAATAAAAAAAGATGCACCTAGGATCAACGAGTCCCTTTGATTTTTAAGGAGAATTTTATATGGCACAAATCTTGATAAAACACGAGACTCTATGAAGTGCTATTATTTAATTCACACAGGATTTTTTAATTAAGGCCGAAGAGTATAAAATAATTTCATTTTCTTTATGCATCCCAAAAAAAATTCTTAATTTTGACATCATTTTACAAAAATTGTTTGTTGGAATCTTACTTGGAGCACTTGTTTTATGGGGTCAATTGATTCTCCAATTAATGCTACATTTAGGCCATTAAATTCCATGTGATTATATCAATAATTAATCCTCTAATTAATCAAATGTGGATTTGATAGGAAGGGTTCTAACGCGCATCAGATTAAATTTCATTCTTTCAATAGACATAATAACTATCGAATCAATAAATCTGATATTTTACATAATTACTAAAACATAAAAACAAATTTTTTGTATAAATTCTAATACCATTAAATAATTATTCTATTTATTTATCGGACCGAAATTTGATTTAATGTACGTTTAAAACTGGCAGATAATATTTGTTCGGCCTTTTGAAATAAATTCGGACATTAATTAAGCTCTGAAAAAAAGGAACAATTTCTCTGTTTTCTTGTTACCAACATACTGTCCGTACAAATTAATTCATTACAATATACATTCGAGATGTTCCCTGATCAGATCAAATCTCACGAAGAGAAAAACACCAAAACCACGACCATGACATAATGATCAAAAGAGCACATCACCACCACCACCACCTCATGATCCATCGCCACAACACAACCCTCTGATCACCATCTAAGACTGTTCGATCTGAGCGTACCAGACACCTGTGATCTTGACATCCTTCGGCACCTTTGCTCCGAGATCGGTGTCTGACGGCTGCAAGCTCTCGAACACACCAATCACCTCGCCGGCGTCAGGTTTGCTGTTCGACACACTCATGGTTATCGTCCCGGTAGAGGAAGCGGTGTTCTTGATGTTCTCCTTCGTCAAATCCTCCTCGTCTCCTCTTCCTCCGGCCGGCAAAGCGACCGCGTTGTCGTAGCCGGTGGACCCACCTCTTCCCTTCGGGTCCAAGAAAGATGAACCTCTGTAACTAGGCACCAAGAACTGGCCGCTGAAGCTCTCGGGCTTACCAGAGGCTACGAGCTGCTTGATCGTGAAGAGGAAAGGCACACGCTCGCCTCCCGGGAGCTGCACCGTCACAGCTGCGTAGTCAATGCCGTCTTTCTCCTCGAACTTGATGGTGCCGTCAGAAGAGACCTCAAGGGGGCCCTCTATCTCGTCGAGAGTGTAGGTGAGACGGGTCATGAGTTTGGTGTTTTGGAAATCGGCAGGGGCGTTCTTGCTGACACCCTCGGCCTTCACAGTGAAGGAGGTGGGCTCAAGGCATAGCTTCTTCATGTAGTACTTGCCGGGCTTGAAGGCGAAACCGTCAACACCCCCGGTGACGGTCGGGCACTGGTTGGCTGTGCCAGTTCCCTTGACCTCCATGTAGGTCTTGCTCTGGATCTCGTCGAAGGTCAGACGCTTCGGGCCACCCTCAGCATTCGCTCCCTGTCAACCAACTTGTAGTTAGGAGTGAATTAAAGTAAAAAAAAAAAAAGGTTAAAGCCAACATCATTGGTATTAATCACCAATTATTCATAGCACATACATGAAAAAGAAAATAAACTTAGCCTTATTCTTTTAATCTAGTATTGTTACCGAGACAACAAGAGCCGAGGTTGCGAGGGCGAATCCGGCAAGCTTGGCGGCATCACCGCACTTCTGTGCCAAGTCACGCACGTCAGACTGGAGTGAGCAGGAGACACGACCAGACGACCTCATGGATACCGACTGCACGGACGGGGTCCGGCTGGCAGAGCCGAGCTTGGTCGGTTGCATCAAAGTAGCAGCAGCTTGGAGAGAAGCCATGTTTGCAACACTAATTACTTTCACCTCTCTCCCTCTCTCTCTCTCTCTCTCTCACACACACAAACTACACTTGTTGTTGAGAGGGGTCTCTTTGTGCAATGAAGGGGAAGATGTTATCTATCTATTATCTTGATTGGTATCTATGTGGGTGGATAAGGGGATGATTGGATAAGGGTTTTGCTCTCATTGGTTGATTGGTGCTATGGTTAGAGTGTTAGGAGATGCCACGTGGAGAGATGATGTGCCTCTCTCTCATGGTCTCTGGTGGAGATTTCAGATGGTGGGCCAGCTAAAAATTTTAGGATCTGGAACCATGTAAGTTTGTATTTGCCATGTCACCAAGGCAATGCGAATGTCATATTTTTAAGAAAAAAAAAATTGCTTTATCTTTTTACCACCAATGTAAATTAAATTGTTGTTTCTAGATCATTTTTCCTTCTTTACAATTGGGACCCCCTATGCAAAATATGCTCATGGCAAATTTATAATTATGCAAACTTAATTACAATTGCTCCTTGTTGTGTACCACGTATATATGGAAATTAACATACTTTTAACGTCGTATTAAAATTATAATAGCGTTTTATAGATTAAAAAAATGGAATTAGAGTATGTCTCTCTAACATGCAAAATTTTCTTAACTCGCTAATGTTTAGTTAATTAACAAATATAAACTCAACAAAATTATGGGCCTATTTTAGTAGTTTGGGTTGAGAAAAGGAGGAAATATATTAGGCGAGGATGCTAAATATGGGCCTGAATGGATGGGCTGGTATCATCTAAAAAGAAAAAAGAAAAGAAAAGAAAAAGAGAGATGAAGAATAATCTTTCTTAAAGCTTTCCCATATACCCTTCGGAAATTTCAAAATTACGAATTTACCTCTATAATATTATATTTACCCTTTCAAACTATTAAAACTCTCATATTTACTCAATATATTATTTTTTTCATTAAAATTAACTCCATGCTTATAAATTTCTCATTTATCTTTATTGAAAATAATAGATAATTTTTTTTGACATTGTACTCTCAGTAAATATATTACAGATATAGTTATCAAATATGAATATCAATCATTGAAAATTACAGATTTTTTGAAATTGAAATTGAATCCTTAGTAAATGAAAAGATGGAAGTGAAATATATTTTGATGTTTGGAGAGTTATTATTGGAACAATATAAATGAGAAATGTCAAAAATATAATAGTTATGAAATACAGAAATACATAATAAGATCTTAAATTGAGTTTTAAAATATTTAACAAGATTATTTGGAGTTTTTGGATATATTTGATATATCACTAAATTTTATTGAATAAATACGAGAGTTTTAATAATTTAAAAAGATAAATATGATATTATGAAATTTTAGTAGGGAAAATATGTAATTTCAAAGTCTTTATATGAGTATATCTATGTATATATAATTCTGCCTTCTTTCAATTTCCTTGTAAAGAATTTACAATTTACACAAATTTGGAGGGTGTTTCTGCAACTCCCTCGGAAAACCCAGAGGGGAGAGGAGAGGAGAGGAGTGGAGGATTTTAGCAATCGATACAAAATATCTCATCGCTCTCAGGCTCTCGCCAGCGAATCCACCAGCTGCCTGAGCTTAGCGAAGGAGATCGATCGAGCGAGAGGGAGAGATATGGTAAGCACAGCGCTGCTCTCACAACCTCAGCTGAGCAGTTGCTTTGGTCGGCGAGGGGATCCAGCCGGAGCGAGTCGCCGTTGCTTCTGCTCCGACCGGGTACAGTTTAGAAAAACGAGCTCCGTTCCATCTTCGCTCGCTGTTCTCTCCAAATCTTCCAAGAAGTCAAGGTTTCTCTGCTTTGCTATCGAGGATGAAGGCGTGGGACCTGCTCTTGAAGAAAGACCCTGTATGTTGTTAACTGATTTTAATTAATTTTATCAATATGAAAACTGAGATTGTTGAAGTTTAGGATGGTTTCGGAATCATGTCAGGTCCAATCGATCTCTCAATTTTGTAGAAGTGACTTTTGATTTGTTTTGTTTTCTCTTTTTGTGGGGGAAGGGGGGTTGAGGTGTGGTGAGATTGCAAAGATATCTTACGAGTGCTTAACAGCATATAATTTGATATCTTTGATCTATTCTGATTTCTATTTGTGGGTCCATGTTTGTTAATTTTACTCAAAAACTTTTAGAATAAATCTAGCTCGTGGAGTTGACGAATGGCATATATGTTATTTGGAAGGTATATTTGAGCAAAACTTATTCATACTTGGGTTGAGAGAGACCACATACACTGCCATTCATAGAAAACATAGCATTAGATGGCAAAGCTATCTGTCTTGTCTGATCTGACCAGTTTAATTCAGACTAAACATCACTGGCATAGCCGATTTGCATTTCTATCGGACCCCTACCAGCAGAGCTGTTACTGTTTCACAACAAAAGCAATATGAAGTATATATCTATCTATCTTTGATTTGAACAACTCTTCTGGATATCCTCTGTAAGTTTTGGTCAGATGAGAAGCACAGAACACTTGTTTCATTCGTTACATTCCTATAGTCCTGACATACAACAATCCATTTTATTCTTTTTGTATTTCAGGACTATAGGAATATAATGAAGGAAGGTTACTAGTATATAGGCGTATGGTATTGAGTAAAGAGTGTGTGTCTGAAGAGTTAAAAACGGTTCTTAGTTTTTGTCGTGATGAACTTGCAAGGAGTTTCTATTGTGATGAACTTGTATGCAAAAACTTGTTTTCAATTAATAGGAAACAGGTGGTCCATGTTTGGAGGCCACTTCTTAAAAAAAAAAAAACCAAAAAAAATATTTTTAAAGCAAAAGTAAGGTTGAAATACAAGTATGAATTAGCACATCAAAAGAAATACCAACCTCGGAGGTCTGTACGCTGGTGTTGATTCCAATCAGAGACCCAAAGCTGAGAAAAAGAACTTTTCCTATGAGGTTTCTGACCGCAACCTTGTTATTTTTCTCCTATGTATATGTGCATGCTTAACTTTATAAACAATAGAAAAATCTCAGAAATGAAGACTGAAACTTTTTCCTCATGGAAAAATGGTTGATAATTATTTAATTGCAGGTAAAATAGACAGCTTGTTATTTTTTCCTCATGGTTAATTTCTTATGGCTTACTGTATTTCATATATTGTAGCTAAAATAGACAGCTTGGAAGAAAGCATCAATCCAAATCCAGAAGATCTAGAAAGCAATGCACTGTACAATATCCTCTATCCCAGCAAGGAACTTCTCCCTGATGACAAAGAAATGAGCATATTTGACCACCTAGAGGAGCTTCGTCAAAGAATTTTTGTCTCGGTTTTGGCTGTAGGGGCCGCCATACTAGGTTGCTTTGCATTTTCGAAGCAGCTGATTTTTCTTTTAGAAGCGCCTGTTAGTTCTCAGGGAGTTAGGTTCTTGCAACTATCTCCTGGAGAATTTTTCTTCACAACAATTAAGGTAAATGTGCCATTTCGTATATTTCAGAAAGCAAGTTACCACTTAGTTGTGTCACATCCTTTTTGGACCGCCACACCTTGGATGGGTGGCAATTCTATAAAGACACTGTAGCACCTTATAGTGAACTTGTCTGTTGCTATCTTCTAACAGAAATTAAGTTTTCAGGTAATAATTTATAATCTTCATTGTACCTCTATAAAATTTATGTTTGATGTATGCTTTGAAAAGAGTCCTGTATAGTTCTCAGTACGGCGATCAGCTCTAGAGAATATAATAGTTGGATTAGATCTCCTCCATTATCCAGTTGTTGATAAAATCCAAGATATATATCGCTACAAAACTCATATGTACTCTGAGAAACCTTAAAATATCCTGGATGCTTCTGAAGAACTGGAAGAGTTCTCTATTGACCTGCAAGCACATGAAATATCACCTATGTTTTTTTTTTCCACTTCAGAAAGTACTAACAAATTCTCGGTAGCTGTTTCTTTTAGTTATGAAGAAATTTAAGGATGGGTATGGTAGTTCAGGCAACTTCCAAACAAAAGTAGTGTGCTTGTGTAGATGATATTTTAGATCTTTTGTAGGTTTTTGTCCTATGCAAAAATTCTATAGGCCTCTATGTGAGATTGCCTGTAATAAACACTATGTGCATTTCTTTTCAGGTCTCAGGCTATTGCGGGCTGCTTCTTGGGAGTCCCATAATCCTATATGAGATAATCGCATTTATACTTCCAGGCTTGACCCGGGATGAGAGGCGATTTCTGGGGCCAATAGTTTTGGGCTCTTCTGTGCTCTTTTATGCTGGCATCGCCTTCTCCTACATTGTGCTGAGCCCGGCTGCCTTGACCTTCTTTGTCAACTATGCTGAAGGGGCTGTTGAGTCACTGTGGTCCATCGATCAGTACTTTGAGTTTATTCTCATTCTCATGTTTAGCACCGGTCTCTCTTTCCAGGTAACAATTAGGCTTATTTTGGTAGGAATTTGGTTCCGGCCAAGTCAAATGGCAATGTACTGTGAACTATACTTCAGAAGCAGCATATAATATATTCCAAGGATATTTAGATTTAACCTGATGGTTGATGGGGGGCAGGTTCATGGTTGTAGTTTGTCCAACGTGTTGTGAGTAAGCAGCTAAACTTACCTGACTGAATTTAGCTCTTAATTTTTGTTTAAGTAAAGACCTGTTCTCCAAATTATCTCAAAATGAGATGCATAAGAAGTAGCATCATTTTGTGTCTTCTAAACCTATCTTGGTACCTCTTTGGCAACTTGATCTGTTGGAGTAATCTACTTATTTAAGATTGGCCCAACATATTGACAGGTCAGCATTACTCCATTATCTGGCAGGTTAGGTTAGGTCTGACTTGATTTTATGTTCTTTAAGAATCAATTGATGATCCACCGGACCCTTTGCTGCATCTAGCAAGTGAATGTGAGCCTATACAACTTATTTAACACCTTTACTGTTCAGGTCCCTGTGATACAACTGTTGCTGGGCCAGGTTGGTTTGGTGTCTAGTGAGCAAATGCTCTCCATTTGGAGATATGTTGTGGTGGGTGCAGTGGTGGTAGCAGCTGTGCTAACACCGTCAACAGATCCCTTGACCCAAATGCTGTTGGCTGGACCTCTTCTTGGTCTCTACTTAGGTGGAGCTTGGATGGTGAAATTAACAGGACGTTGATGTTTGTATTTGCAATCCATTTTTTGGATTTCGCAAGGATAAGTAGACTGCTTGTAGTAGTTATATTTTTTAGTGCTATTTTGCTTGGATGCATTATCTTTCTGAATGTAGAATATTCTTTTGTTATAGAAAAATAATACAGCCGAGCCGAGGGTGGAATTTTCTTTCTTCCGGCTCACAGAGCGTACAGAAACTATCTTACTTAACCCATGAACTGGTCTATAATCGAAGTACAGATTACAATTGAATTGCATTAAAACGTGTTGAAACATATTGGACTCCTCAGAGAGCAAAATTCACATTGGATGTCGTAGTTTGTTTGCCATCAGACTATGACACGTGATTTCAATTGTCTATTATAAATTATATTATGTACAAATTTCAAAAAAGCCCTCTAAAAGAAGTACATCCTTTTGTATGAGTTCGATCTAAATTCGAATGGTTGAGATTTCATGTCATAGAATCTCATGACACAACTATGACAGTAGATATCAGATATGGACTCTGACAGCAGCATCAGCTAACTGGATCATCATATTTCAAGAACAAAATGTATCAATGAGACTGAGAGTCACTCCTTAATTTGCATAAGCTAAGGTGCTTTAGGACCTCGTTTAGTTTTCAGGATATCTGCATTTGTTTTAGCCTCTTCGTTGATTATTCATAAAGACAATCAAAGTTGCAATCTTGCAGGTTGTGAATAATAGGAATGATAAAATCTAAGCTCGTGAAATAAACTTGTTGGGGATAATAACTAATGATGATCTCTGCTTCTTCATCAGTCATCATCTTGGGTATGGTTATTATATTATATATTTACATTTTTGCAGAGAAATGTGAGTTACTACTGCTCTTCACCATTGTTCACATGTCACATCCTCATACTCAGTACTATCTAATAATAACTATGGACCCACTATTAGGAATTAATAAGCAGAAAAGAGTTGAGCACTCGGAAATCACTCATCTTATTTAATCATTTAGCAATAAATTGCAAAGACTAGCCCAGTTTGATTTGTCCTCCCATTAATACAGTTTACCCAGAACCTTTTAACTATGAAGTATATCTGTCCTGAAATGCAAGAAAACAATCTACCAACCCTTATTTGTGACAGTTTCCAGTGAAAAGGTCTCTTCCCATTCTTTTAATCATGCAAAATGCAAGAAAGAATCCTACTCAAGACCTTATTTAAACATTCAAACGACCAGTAAATCAGCATATATTGATTACAAGTCGATAAGCAAGAAAACCTAGACTCAATTTTTATGCTGCATTCTGCCACTCTCAGCACCGGCATAAGGATCGATAATGACATTAATCACAGCTGGTTTTCTTGCACCAAAAGATTTGGAGAGAGCAGATTTGAGCTCATCAGGAGTACTGACACAATATCCCTTGCCGCCAAAAGCTTCCATTAGGGTATGGTAAGCCGCACCAGGAACAAAGGAGGTTGGTGCCGGGTCGTCCTTGTGGGGTCCAGTGATTTCCTCAGGGGTTCTTCTGTCACCACCATAAACGCCACCGTTGTTGAAGACTATGACCACAACTGGCAGCTGATACCTCACTAATGTCTACAGAAGTGAAATAAGATTACTTCCTAGGTGTGGTTCAAAAAAAGAAATCAAAGTTTTGCGCTCCTTTTGTTCGATTTTTGTTGTTTAGGACTTTGTGAGTGGATTGGTGCTCAACCGCACATGACAAGGTTTTTGCCAAAAGAATGAAATGGAAGTACAATATGGATAAAATTGATACTCCCTATCCACAGTTTGGTTAAAGAAATGTGAAACTGCAAGCATAATCTTTTGAATCCTTTTAGGAAGAAGGAACTGATACCAGAACTCCTTTTGGAATCTCTCCAAATATCTACCAATCCCAACCCTTTCCCTTTTTCTTATGTGAGATATGATTAGCTAACAGGTTACTTTGACAACATAGCAAAAGCAGTTAAAAAACTTAAAATACTGTAATTGGACTTTCAGAAAGACCTAGAAGTGGACATACCTCGACCTCCATGGCACTAAAACCAAAACCCGAATCTCCTTCCACTGCAACAACCAGTCTGTCAGGATCTGCTGTGGCAGCTGCAATACAATATCCCAAGCCAACCCCCATAGTGCCCCAAGTGCCAGCATCAAGCCTTGTCCTTGGCTCACTCTGCACCAACACCGCTCTGCCTACATCCATTGTGTTCGCCCCCTCTGATACCAATACTGGCGCTGGGCTCCCCTGTGCAGATATTGCATCCCTTATTATCCTCATTGGTGTAAGGAAGTTGAATGGGACCACCTCTTTCGCCAGCTGTGCATCCATCTTCGCTACATTATCCTTTGCTTTTTTTCTAATTGCCTCGACCCAGGGGTGTGTTCTCCCCAGGCAAAACGGGTCATCCTTAATCTCCTTGTTTATCAAATCTAGAACCCTTTTTGCGTCTCCTACAAGCCCCGCCTGAGGTTTTCTAAGCTCAATCTCCTCTTTAGAAACATCGACTAGAATGAATTTTACATCCTTGGACCATCTGGGTGGCTCGCCAAAGTGGAGGAGCCAGTTGAGCCTAGCACCAACAACAAGCGCCACATCACACTTCCCTATGGCAAGAGACCGGGCAGCAGTGGCAGCAAGCTCATGCGTGTCAGGCAATAGTCCTTTTCCCATTGGGGTTGGGAGGAAGGGGATCCCAGTAGTTTCAACCAACTTCTTTATCGCACCCTCTGCACGTGCATATGCCGCACCCTTGCCGAACACAATCAAGGGGCGTTGAGCATGCCGGAGAAGAGACGCTGCTTTCTCAACTTCTGTAGTTTCTGGATCTGGGATTTGTGGAGGGATTGGATTTGCTGCTTCAGAAAGGAGGGATGATGCTTCAGACTCAGAGACAGTTTGGTGGAGTACGTTGGCCGGAAGGTCAATGTAGCAGCCACCGGGACGGCCAGCAACAGCGGTTGCAAGAGCAGTCTGTACTAGACGAGGGATTTCAGAGATCGAGGTGGCCTTTAATGCCAGCTTGACAAAGGGCTTTACGGCCGTAATCTGGTCTAGTTCCTACAAGATTGAATGGTAAAGTTGACCTGAATAGAAATTTTCCACAGAAGTCATTTTCCACCAAAAAGGTCACAAGTCTTATGAATTACTAAGAACTTCACCTTGTACTATGAGAACTTATTAATCATTAAGGGTTAGCTTAAGGTAAATGTTTCAATTTCAAAGAAAGTCATTCTACTTCTGGAATGAATCACTTCCTTATTTTTATCAATCATACTCCAAATTGAAGTGTTTTTTTCAGAATTTGAAGTGTTGCACATTCAAAATTTGAAACTGATTATCAATTTGATACTACTCGGCTCTTAACTTGGATTACAAATTAACCTAACGAAATACTCCCCCAAACAATCATCAACAAACAATCCAGTCAACATTACTCAACACAGAAGCCCAAATCGTGCCAAACCAGCCAACAAAACAATACCTGAGCAATTAATCGAAGTATGATCCTTTTTCTCTTCAACTCTTTTATCTTCCCCATCAAATGAAGTACATAACAAAACTGATTTTGCTACCAAAAAAAAAAATTAGAAAGAGAACAAACACCTACCTGAAAATCGCCTTTACCATAATCCGCCTGATCACAAGACCCAGAGATCATCACCATGGGCCAGGTATTAACCCATGCATTCGACAACCCCGCCAAGCCATGCACACAGCCGGGCCCAGATACAGTGAGCAGCACCCCAGCTCTGCCAGTCAGGTAACCGTAAGCCGAGGCGGCGTACCCGGCCGACTGCTCGTTGTGAAAAGCAATGAATCTCACTCCGGCCGCCACGGCTCGTGTAGCCACGGCCGTGACCGGGATTCCGACCACGCCGAACATGTGACTCACTCCCGCCACGGCTAAGGCTCGCCCCGCCAACGCGCTCCCGTCGACCAGAGGCGACTCGCTCGGGATCGGATCTTTGGTGTCGGTTTCGCTCGCCATGGAGTGGTGATCAGTTGATCACTGAGGTGGGATTCGATGAGTGAGTCAGAGTTGGAGGCTTGGAGCTCTGAGCGTTGTTGTTCGTTACAGAGGGAAACGAAAGGAAAGAAAAAGTGGGGGTAGATTGATTTGGTTTGGTTTTTGTCAGTTCAGGACTTCAGGTTTCTGGTACGTGGATGTCTTTTTCGTTTTTCTTTTCAACAAAAACGCTGTCCCCTCAATGTAAAATTGACAAAAAAAAGTAAGAGAAATATTTGAAAGATATTAATGATAGAATGACGATATGATGTTTATTATTTGTATAAAATAAATTATTATTCGTATTAGTAATTTTGTTATATAATTATTTTTTTATAGTATTTTCTTATTTAATTTAAATATTATTAATATGAATAATAATTTATTTAAATTAAATAATAAAAATAACGTATAAATAAGTTGTATAATAAAATTACTAGCATGAATAATAATATATTTAATTTGAATAATAAAATCGATATTGATAACAATATCAATGACGCGATATATGAAGAATAGAACATTTTGATAACTTACAAAATTTTGATATGAAAAATTTATTGAGCTATTCGAATTTATCGTTTAAAATTATTTCAATTATTTATTAAATTAAGTTCATCAAAGAACTTGATAAGTTCAAACTCACCATAACTTTATATATATATCTTTATATATATATATGTATATATATATATAGTTTGACTAATATGCTTTCATAAGCATTTCGATTCGAGACACTTATAGTTCAAATTTCAAAATATTGTGTCCAAAATGTCGATTTAAGTAGCTCAGTAAATTGTTCATATCAAAATCATGTAGAATATCAAAATTTACCATTTTTAGGATTTTGGAACTATTTTTAATGATTTTTTAAACATGACGAAAAGTATTAATATTTGAATGTCAAAAAATAGTCGTCTTTAAAAAATCATTAAAAATAGTTCAGAGCTACATTTGAAAGGCCTTAACTCTCACATAAATACATAATGACAGTCAAATTTCAAAGACAATTTGGATTTGATATCATTAATTAGCAGTGAAAATCGACATGTTTCCAGTAACAAAGTGCCATTAAAGTTGGGATATACAAATCTGGCCTGGAGCAATCGCATGTATGTTTTTTTTTTTCTTTTTTTTTGTTGGGGTCCCAAATTTTTAGAATCCTCTATGCAATGAGAACAAATTATAAGAGGAAAATTATGAAGGTCCATCTTCCTACTATCTACTTAATTGTTCACTCATTTATTAATTAGCAATAATGACCTATATGTTAAAAAATATATAATTTTAGTGATGGAAATTTCAGATTTACACATTAATATAGATTTGTAACATTTTTGTTGTTAATAGTTATGTATTTTATCTATCAGATCGGTAATGGTTGTTAACAAATAACTCCTCGGAAAAGGGGAAACTTTGAATGTTTGTTAATCAAATTAGTGTTCTGGTGTTTAATTATTGTACTACTTCTCAAGTATTGAAGGTTGTTTAATATCAAATCGCTATATGTCCCTATCCGTTGTTATTAAAAATATGTCATAGATTTTAAATGATTTGATTTAATTTAAACGGTTTAGATTTAGTTATAGAGGATGTTTTTTTATTTATATTTTTAGTAGATCTTGTATGTTATAGACCCAAAAAAATATGATATAAAAAATTTGTCATAGAAAAAAAATATGACAACGGATGGTGAATCCCCTCCACACTAACTAGTAACCAGGTTCGGTGTCAATGGTAGACCCGCTCCAAGAGAGTTCAGATCTGCTGTCATAAATTTTATGACACATTAGCTATCATAAAATTTTAAACCGTCTGATTTATTTTAAACGGATCATATTTGACTCATAAAAAATATATTTTTATTTATATTTTAATAAATATAGATTCAAAAAAATTTATATCATAGAACAAATATAGCAGCGGATGTGAATCCGGCTCCAGGATACTAAGCTCATTTAAAAGAAAAGAAAGCCCCAAAATATCCGGATCAAACAAATGTCAAGAAAAACACCGACCCAACCCAAATAGCATAACCGAAGGTCCGAAACCTTGACCAGGCTACCTAAGAAGGGGGGATTCACTCTTTCCAAAGCCCAAGACCACAGAACGATCCATTGAGTTGCTCAAATCAAAACCCTCTTCAACCACCACTCCGCCTCCCTCCTCACGCCAGCATCCTAATCCCTCTCTCATTCTCACTCTCTCTCTCTCTGTGATTGCTCGAGGTAGGAAGAGATGATAAAGAGGGTTCACTACAAGCAAGACCGCGGGGACGGAAGTGGATCCTCGTCGGATTCCTCTTCTTCCGATTCGGGTACGGAGTCGGATTCTCCAGGCCGGCCTGACCCTGAGCAAGCAGAGCAAGTGTCGGAATCGGAATCGGAATCGGAATCGGAGTCAGGAGGAGAAGAAGCGGTTGCTGGAGAAGCGAATCCGGATAGTGAGGATGAAGACGAAGAAGAGGAGAACGAACAGGGAGAAGAGGAAGAATTTTACCAAAAGCAGCCTCCATTAGATTCCCCTGGTACTTCTTTTGCATTTCTATATGTCTTTTTTCCTTGTAATGTATAGAAGAGATCATGCTATGAATGCACTAAATTGGGAGTGTCACTGGTGAAAGGTGAATTAAAATGGATCAAGATGTTTGTTTTTGGTAAGAATATATGCTCCATTCCGACAGTTATCCAAACTGTCAGAGTCATGACTCATGAGGTGACAATTCTTTGGTGAATTACTTTCTGGTTACTGGAAGCTAGCCAATGGAGTAAAAAAAAAATGATGTTTCTGAGAAACTCTGAAATCTGTATACTGTGGTGTAATGTGCAATTACCAAAATGAGAATCGCTCAAAAATTGCAGGTTAAGCTTATAATGTGCCAATGTTTGTTTATCAAAAGGTTTTGTTAATTGTATCTGGAGTAGATTTTGATCATTGCTCATCAAAGTAACCCATTTGCAAGGTATGTTGCGAATAGGCGACTGAAATATGCAATGGTCTATTTACTTTTTTGACTGAAATATGCAAACAGGTTTTGGCACATTTTTCCTTTAATCAGATCCATCAAAGTCAACTTCCTTACGAATCTATGCTTCTGAATTGTTAGGTTCAGGCTATGAGAGCGAAGATAGCTCAGGAAATGAGGTCGACGACGATTCCCCAGGTATTATTATGAATCATTTATTATGTCCTTTCTCTGTTCAGAACTCCATTTGTTTAAGAACTTAAAATGCTGATTGCTGAAGGAAAAGCTTAAAAAAATGTTTGCTTATCATTTCATGTGTTCTTTGCCTCAGAAGCCGTTCAGTATTCTTATTCTCTCAAGTAGAATGCATGCAAATTATATGGTAGGAAGAAAAATTTAAACTGCAAGGAAACATGTACAGATATTTTGGCAAATTCAAATTGCAAATAATCTCATATGCCCAAATTCCGTTTAGAGTGTGCTCCACAAAATTGATAGAGAGGGAAGGGGATGTAAAAGTTAGTTTACTTACTCTTTCCCCCTCTTCTTTATAAAATAGTGGAGCATTCGACTCTCTAATTTTCCCCTCCCCTCCCCTCCTCTCCCCTATTTTTCACCCCTTCTGGAGCATGACCAACAATACAAATAAATAACAAGTACATTGTTTGGTTTTCTCAAAAAGAGAAATACTTTGTTTTCATTTTATTCCCCCAAATATACAAGAACAAAAAGACCCTCATAGGAAATAGGATAATTAAGATAGTACTAGGGAAGTATTAGCTGGTTCCTCAATATGCACAGTTGATAGTTCCCTTCTCTTTTAAGTTTTATTTTCAATGGATAGTTTTCTGAACTCAAATGTTTAGCATCTTGAAATCCAAATATTGAAATAATAGAAAAGACATCATATTTTTAGAATGTTTTTACTTTTGACCAGTACAAGTATGTTTCTTGCTGTGTTGCCGATAGTAAGCGTGACTATTCTGACTATCAGGAGTATTATTTACCAATATATGCCTCAGCAAAGGTCTTTCTCACCCCCTGGTTTCATCCATTGTTATTTTATCTATTTGTTAACTAGTTATCTGGTCATAAACAATCATGTGTAAAATGTAAACAGGCTCAGTTGCTGATATGGATGAAGAGAAAGAAACAAAAATTATAGGAAAGAACAAAAAAGGGGGGATTGGTAAAGCTGATACCCCTAAAGAAAAGAGCACCGGTGCAGAAGAACTTGACAGCTGTATTCTGAAGTGCAAGTCTGTGTTTAGATGCAAGCTTTGCCCTCGAATAATTTGCTTAAGTGAGAAGATTGTTAAACAACATCTTGAATCAAAGGTAAGAAATGAGGTAGCAGCGGAATCTATTCTACTGGTTGGGCTCCATTGACAACAGATTAACTTGACAATATTGACAACCACATAATATAACTTGAATAGTTTTGAAATCTGACAGTTGGAATGTAATATGCATTTTATGCACATCATGCAAATGAAAATATGATGAAGATTGATATGCGAGTTTCATTGTTTGTCAAATGGCTTGAAATTTGCCACTGTTTATATTAATCGGCATTTGATCAAATGAAAATGACATCCAAGTTGCATAAAAGTTAATACACGACTGATCTACGAGGCTAACAACATGTCTATTACTTCTTTCTATTTTTAAAATTTTCTTTGACTTGATTGAAGAAGGGTTGTTTTTTGTTTAGGTTGTCAAGCTGTGTTGTTAAGAGATCATACCCCTTCATCCTAATTCTTGAATTTGCTTGTTTTACTATTTGGCTTAATTGGAATTAGAGAGTCTTTACAATATCAAATTTCATTGTGATTATAGAGGCATGCAAGGTCAAAGAAGCTTTTTGAAGAAGGGAGGCTCAAGCTCAAGCTAAATAGTGATGGAGAGTTGGAAGAGGATTATGAAACACATGCCGAAAGATATGCTAGAACTTTAGCCCTTGCTGAGGTATTATGCTCTAGCAATAACATGGTTGGTGACCTGATGTTTATGTTTTTTTGCAAATCACTTGGTGTTTATTGTATTTGCAAGAAGCACCACATGTCTTTTGTCGCAACTGGCATCAAATAAGATGTGTCTTGTTGACTTGATTTAGTTCACTGACCTAAAAAAAGTCTTATGAGATGCAGGCGCAAAATTGTTAACAAAATATGCCTAGGTTGGGAATCATTTACAAGTATCCCAGGATAATGTTAGCTGTTGGTTTTGAAACTTGAGAAATTCATGGTGACTTTTCTGCGGTATCTTTTTTGTTAATTTTTATGTTTTCATAAGAAATATAGCGATAAAAGACTCACTGAAGGGTCCCATATATTTGGTGTAACTAAATATAGCTACTTCTGTCATCATAAAATCATGGCATGTTACTAATTTCCTCCTTTTTGATGAAAAATATAAGGAGGGGCCTCGTGTTTCAAAAAAAGACTCAGGACGTCAGAGGCAAAGCCGTAGAAGGAAGAAGGTCAGTTTCATGACCAAGAAAAATTTTGCCAACTCAATTTTTCATCGGCTTTTATTGCCTTTTTTTATTTAATTGTTAGTTCTTGAACATTCAAGGGAAAATTAAGGCTTTACTGATCCCTAAGCTTTCAGAAACAGAAAGAATGACAAATCAACCATGCTTCAATAGCAATTGGAATAGAGAAATTATCCTTACACCCTATATTTTTTATCTGTACACCAAAATTATTTATACTAAATAAATAATTTATTTATATATGAATCTGTAAGTATTTATAGTTAGTATAGAAAATGTTTATCAATTTTTCTTTCCTAGATGATTAAAGAAAAATTGAAGTTAAAAATTTTGTTGCATAAATATAAATACAACTTACATAATTTTTAATTCTAATAATACAAAATATAAACACTTTTATCATTAGATTAGATGTAAATATTTTCTAAAAAAAGTATAAATTCATTTGGAGTGCAGTTAAGGGATGCAATTATCACTCATTGGAGTATTAGTTTTAGTGTTGTTGGTCTTACTTGCTGTTCTCCTTTGCAGAGATCAAAGAATCCAGCTGCAGGAAAGGCTGAACAAGATACTGGCAGTTCTAAGAAGAAAAAACAAAAGAGTGAGAAATAATGCTGGGGGGTCGAGATGGAACCTAAACATTTGATGTTTTTGAAATTTTGTTTTTAAACTGTAACATTTTTTTGGGTTGAAAATATGATTATTATGGTATACTCTTTTTCAATTTTGAAGTGATGTTTGTTCTACTTGTACTTATTAGCATGTGTATTCTTTCATTATTATCACGCCCGTTGCTATTATTTTATTACTAATATTTTTGTAAGATAGTGAAATGATGCACTCACTGCATAACATTTCAATTTTAAATTCTTAAAAAAGGACTCAAAAGATAAAAACGAGAGAGAGAGAGAAGAAGAAGAAGAAAAACATTGAAAGAAAAATATTATTTTGAAAAAAAAAACATAAATTCAGCATTTCATTCTGGCATCTGATCTGTCAGATCTTCTCTGTCTCTCACGATTGTAATTAAAAAGAGATACTTTGATGATCTGATCTCGTGGAGCGATAACAATTTTCTTCTTCATCAACTCAAATACAACTTATTTTTTAATTGCACTATGATTAGATTGTTTTGGGATAACATTGCTGCGGTCCTCCTCAGACGATTGCAATTTCATTCTCTAATTATTTTTTGGCTATCCTGTTTCATATTACTTATATTAGATATGAAATTTTGGGGCACATTATTAGTTGATGCTATTTGAATTATATGGATTGAAAGAAGTAAATATATTTTTCAAGGGGTTCCGAGTTATGCGCGATTAACTGTTTTATAATAATGTTCTTCATTTATTTAAATTTTGGACAGATGTTCCATTCTATTTAGAACACTTTTTTAGATTTGATGTGGTTGAAAATGAAGATGAAGGGATTTTTATTGATGACAATGCCGAGCAGGAAATTGGTGGGGAGCATTCAGCAAATGATAACACTGATTTGCTTGATGAATGATGTTTTGTGTATTCTAGATTTAGTTTTTCTTTTGGGTCTAGTTGTTTGATTTTTGGGTATGTTTTGTAAAACATGTATTGGTTGATATTGGTTGTTATATGTTTCTTTTATTTTGTTTTGAACAAATGATTTTGTTGAGATATAGATCTCCTATGTCTATTCAGACATTATATTAGCTTTCGGAAATGAATGAAAGCCGGTATTTTTTTTGGGTACTTTTATCAAAAAAAAAACTTAAATACAAATTTGTAAATAATTTTTATTGAAGTGATATTAAAATATAAGGTACTTTGCATTAGCAAGGTCATGCACATTCTATGTTTCATCATATTAAATTTTTGCACTAACCGAACACTCATGATTTAATACTTTAAAAAAAAAATCTGAAAGTTGGAATGCAATCTATATGCTATGCATCTGATAGCTGGAATGTAATTTATATACTATGCATATGCATATTGTACACTATGAAAAATATTAAAATTTAATATAAATTTTATTGTTCAACAAATCACTTAAAAATTATAATGATTCTTATTTAATTGTCCTTATGAGAATAACAAATAACATCTGATTTGGATGAAAATTTGAATGCAGCTAATTTATAACGCTCAAAGTATATTTGATCTAATTTGAAAAAAAAAACAAACGTTGTTAATGTTATTAATTAGTTGTCAATAAATTCTAACGTATATTTTATATTTTTATTAAACAAACATTCTATTGTATCAGAATTTGAGGGACTGACCACCTGATATTTTTAATTTTTCATATATTATAAATAATCCTAAAGGATTTCGCAATTTTAGATAGTGGTACAGACATTGCTTACGGACATCCAAAGGAAAGAAAATATAGAAAAATAAATATAGTAAAATTTTTATCAAGTAAAAATAGGTAATTTTGTACAGTTCTTATGCAGAATCGTGCCACAGAAAATCCCGAATTTATCGGCGTTCCTCAACTCCCAGTTTTTAGCATAAAATTCCCTTTATCATCACTCTCTCTCTCTCTCCTCCCCTCGTCACTTACCTTCTCTTTCTCCCTCTTTGTTGAACAAGGAAAAGACAAAACCAAAACCCTAGATCCCGTCTTCTACTATCATTCTCAGGCCATCGCCATGGCCTCCCGTCGGATCCTCTCTTCCCTCCTCCGCCGCTCCTCCTCCTATGCCTTATCCGCTCGTCGCGCGGCTCCCGCGATCCTTCCTCACCTTGCTCCTAGACCTGCCACCCCTTCCCGTCTTCTCCCAACCCGCTCCGCAGCCTCCGCCGCCGCCGCCGCCGCTCCAAGTCAACCATCCGTGGCGGGCCCCACTGGAAAGATCACGGACGAGTTCACTGGAGCTGGCGCTGTGGGCCAGGTCTGTCAGGTCATCGGAGCCGTTGTAGATGTGAGGTTTGATGAGGGATTGCCTCCGATCTTGACCGCGCTCGAGGTTTTAGACAATTCGATCAGGCTGGTGCTCGAGGTTGCTCAGCATCTAGGAGAGAACATGGTCCGTACGATTGCTATGGATGGAACGGAGGGACTGGTCCGTGGACAGAGAGTTCTTAACACAGGATCGCCTATCACAGTATAATACAATTTTCTTTTCTCTTTCCATCCTTTTGCTTCAATGTTTATATACTCTTTTGTTTTTGTTTGATCTGTTGAACAGTAGACTGATGTACTTGTGCTATTTTTAGTTGTTTTATTGTCTTCTATCCTATTGGTTTGGAATAGCAATTTGGAGGTGTTCTGGCTATTCCTTTCTGTAGAACTTTGGAAATCATGAAGGGATTCAGGGAAATTTTTGAGGAAATTAAAAATCCCCTGATCGTTTGTATTTATTGGGGCAACATAATACCTCATGGAGATGAATTCTAGCTGTAATATAATTTCTCAAACGTTTTAATATAAGCTAGTTGGGAAAAACAAATTCCATTTTATATTTTCCGTCTGAATTATTGATCGTGGTTTTTTATTAAAATCTGTACAAATTAAAGTGCTTTTGTGCATTTTTTTCATATTCCTAGAGTAACAGATTTGTACTTTAACTTTTTTATTTATCATGATTTATTTTACTTCTTATTTGCTTTTTGTTTCTGTGTCATGCATATCGGTTAATACTTTGAATTCTTGTGCTGTATCAGGTACCTGTTGGTAGGGCTACACTTGGACGCATCATGAATGTCATAGGTGAACCCATTGACGAGAGGGGCGATATAAGTAAGTTCTTTGGTCTTCTGTATCATCTGCTTTCAAAGTAACTGAAAGTGAAAAGTTGACTTTTTATGTTTTGCAATATCTTATTAAATTCTATATGATATTGTGTATCAGAGACCAGCCATTTTCTTCCAATCCATCGTGAAGCTCCTGCATTTGTTGAGCAAGCAACAGAACAGCAAATTCTTGTCACAGGAATCAAGGTGCATTTTCTGTGAAGTTGTTATGTCATATTATGCAACTGTGTTGCGTAATTTATTTCTTAGCATCTGGACATATTTCACAGGTTGTGGATCTTCTCGCACCTTATCAGAGGGGTGGAAAGATCGGTCTTTTTGGTGGTGCCGGTGTCGGGAAAACGGTGCTTATCATGGAATTAATTAACAATGTTGCCAAAGCTCATGGTTAGCTTTGCAGAAGTGCTCTCATAACTTATATCATTACTTGCTGATATCAAAAGCTGATGTTGAGTTTCTTAGATCTTTATTTCGATCATATAAGCATTTTTATTGAATTGCTAGGTGGTTTCTCTGTCTTTGCTGGTGTTGGAGAAAGAACCAGGGAGGGTAATGATCTGTACAGGGAGATGATTGAAAGTGGTGTTATTAAGCTAGGAGATAAACAGGTAGCTTTTATTGTCTTTATTTTATTATTTTTATGTGTTTTCATTCCTTAAGCTCCTTGATCAACTGCACAATAGGTCACAGAAGTTTTTGCTTAATATACATACTCATTTGAAGCAGCAGGCAAAAACAATAGAAATCATTGCTGGCGGGTTATTATATAGTTGTAATTGGTACAATAAATTTGGTGGGGCCCTGTTAGAACAGGGCATTACCAAGACCATGAACTGAATATTAGAAGTCAGTCGTGCACACTCTGAGGATCTTTTCCTATTTGTTGAACTAGGTGGTTGATTTCACTCATGATGATCTGTGAACAAGTATTGTCTCATTTATATCCAAAATGAATCAGATAGAAACCTCTGTATTATATTTGGCTGAATACTTCTGAAAGTTGGCATTTCATTTCTGAGCAAACAGGTCTTTGGGTGATTTGACACACTAGCTTTTGGTTGGATGGTTGTCTAGGATTGCAGTGTAATTTGTAGATAAATCTCATAGTTTCTAATGCTCATCTAATGTGGTTTATTTCAGGCAGATAGCAAGTGCGCTCTTGTCTACGGCCAGATGAATGAGCCCCCGGGTGCCCGTGCTCGTGTAGGGCTAACTGGCCTAACTGTTGCTGAGCATTTCCGTGATGCTGAAGGCCAGGATGTGCTTCTTTTCATTGACAACATTTTCAGGTTTACTCAGGTTAGTTTTCTCCTTTTCTAATGTTTCTCATTTCATTTTGGGGGTATGTTGCTGAATGCAAAATCTCCTATCGAGTTTACAAGTGTGCTCATTATAGAACGAAACTCTCAGGCAAACTCTGAAGTGTCTGCATTGCTTGGGCGTATCCCATCTGCTGTGGGTTACCAACCAACACTTGCTACTGATTTGGGTGGTCTGCAAGAGCGTATCACCACTACAAAGAAGGGCTCTATCACATCCGTCCAGGCTATTTATGTGCCAGCTGATGATTTGACTGATCCTGCTCCTGCGACTACCTTTGCCCATCTTGATGCCACCACTGTGCTGTCTAGACAGGTTTCCCTCCTTCCAAAGCTCCTTTCTTTTACCCAAGTTCCATGAAATTTTGGTGCTGCCAAATTTCATATCATGCTATGTCATTGCCTTTCCTTGTACACTTTTAGTTAAAGATGATGTTATTTAATCTTATTTTCTTTTCGTTTTAACTTACTGTTGTAAGAATTACCTTCTCGCCATGTTACAGATATCAGAACTGGGTATCTACCCTGCTGTGGACCCGCTTGATTCCACATCAAGAATGCTTTCTCCCCATGTGCTTGGTGAGGATCACTACAACACAGCTCGTGGTGTCCAGAAGGTTCTTCAGAACTACAAGAATCTTCAGGATATCATTGCCATTCTTGGAATGGATGAGCTGAGTGAGGATGACAAGATGACAGTGGCTCGTGCCAGGAAGATCCAGCGTTTCCTTAGCCAGCCCTTCCATGTGGCTGAAGTCTTCACTGGTGCTCCCGGAAAGTACGTTGAGCTCAAGGAGAGTGTGAACAGCTTCCAGGTTAGTTTCTAATATGTGCAGCGCAAGATCACTGTTTCCTGATTATGCATTTTACAGCTCTGGATGACCTGCTGTTAGTTTGTTTCTGAGTGCTTCGGAGAATGATATTAAAAACCGCATCTGTTGGTAGATGAAATTGTCTAAACCTTGCATGTGAAGAGTAGTGACTGTTGCCAGGCGGAGTTTCACCTACAGCATGTGGGACCATGCAGCACATAAGTGCCAATTCTGCTTAAGTGTGAATTAAGTACAAATTTGAACTTTGTACATGGTTTACACTTGTCATAAGCAGGTTTGGCACTGACATAACATGGATAGAAGTTACTCTAGCTAATTCATGTCATTTTCCTCTTATAAATGCGTGACAGGTCTAAGCTGTTTGATTTGTTCATCTTTTCATGTTAAAGTTTTATGTTTTCCATGGGCAAGTAATATGATTTTGTGTTATTATTGCAGGGTGTTTTGGATGGAAAATACGATGAGCTTCCAGAGCAGTCATTTTACATGGTTGGAGGTATCGACGAGGTCATTGCAAAGGCTGAGAAGATTGCCAAGGAGTCTGCATCATAATGGATAATGGCGATTATTTTTCTTTTTTAGTTTCAATTCCTTTTTTGGTAATAATAGAAGCTTCGGAGGCCTGCGTTGTGTCTCATCATTTATATTGAACCCACTTTTTGTTCATTTTCCCTATTCACCGTGTAAGGCTGCGGCGAAGAAAAATGCAAATGCTGGATCCAACTGATTGATTGTGTTTTCAATAAAATTTTCCAGGACTGGCGAGTTTAGTTGGTTAGTTTTGGGTTTTAACAACTGTTATTTTTCTTTATTTAATGTCGAGACTCTTGACCTCTTCCATTAATTATCGGCCTATATCTAACACCAAGCTATACGAGAGTAGACCAGCCCCTATACTGATACGTAAGTACATAGCACCAGTAAATCAATGTTTAAATGGTAAATTTTAATCGTTGATTTCATTCTTTTCATGGTGGTTTGGTTTCCTCGTAAACTTTTATGATCGTTTCAGTTTGTTGCGCAGAAGATGATAATTCATAGAAGGAACATGTCATATTAATCGCAAATTCTAGTATATTTTCTTTCTTTTTTGATCTTTTTAATCTTATACATAATGAATTCAGGAACTGTACAATTTCTACGGCATATTGCTTGTGGAGATAAAACAACTTGTCATTTAGAAATTAACTTTTCAAACGATGGTGTAAAGATATCGTATTAACTCGTCTAAGTAATTTTTCTCAAAAAAAAAAAAGAGCTCGTCCAAGTAATTGCCATGAAACGCTTCTAAAATTGAACTTCTTGTTGACCCATCAATTGAACTTCCCAAACAATTCTAATTCTGTTTATCATATGCCTTTCTTAACTCGAAGATTCAAAATTATAAAAATAAATCGGTAGTCAATTTGTTGCATTTTTTTTTATCTTTGACAAAAAAAAATGGGTTTTTGTTACTTCCCGTTTAGCAAATGAAGTAGATTAAAAATAAAGTAATAGTTAATCCACTTATTTTATTTTTAATTCATTGATATTTGCTAATGAAATAGAGTAAGATATAAAAGAAAGATAATATCAAAGAAGTAAAAAATAGTATAAAAGATCAAAATATCCTCAATGGTCTATATTAGATGATAATTGATCTAATAATTAATTGTCATAAATGTTACTATCAGTATAAAAAACTATTTAAATTCATACACAAATTGATATTTGACACTATAGAAATTTACATACGTTTTTCCATTGTATACTTGCTTTATGCAATATTTTTAATAACATTAGAATAATAATGACAATGATGATGATGATTAGTATAATGATAATGATGATGTTGATGATGATATTATGATAATTAATACTTTGATAATCTTAAAATATATTTTATCTAAGAAATTTAAAAAATAGAAAACAAAATTTATAGACATATTGTTGACTTGTGGATTAGTAGCGTACAAGTTTCATGCAATTTTTAGTATCATTAATATTTTATTAAATATTATTAAAATATGAACGGTTACAAATTTAAATTACTTTATGAACAATAACTAAAATTTACATAAAATTTCATCATTTTTCATGTATATTACATAAATACAGCGTCGATCATATTTTAAAAAGATCGAATTACAAAATTATAATTTATTTTATCATTATCAAAATCATTACGTTATTATATTATCAATAAATACCATCCTTACTAGATTGGGCAAAGAATTCCAAAAGAAAAAAAAATTGCTAAAAGAAGAAAGAGCAAAATATACTGCGCCAAGGATGCACAAATGTTTCCCCAATAATGGACGGCCTAGATGCATTTTATTGCATTGGGTCAAGAAACCAACGGCTCGCATTGCTCCAATTCCAATTGCTCTTTCTTTGCATCGACCTCCCAAAATATGTTTCATGGTCAAAATCAACGTCGATCATTAAATCTGATAATTCGTATAATTATCCGACGATTGTTTTTTCCATCAAATTAAATTTTGATCCCATGAGAACTCCCCCTCCGAAAATCTCGCTTGAGACACCGCTGCATTGCCTTTTATAAACTCTTTTTATTTCATCACTTGTAACGTAAAATCCCGCTCTTTCTGTTTCTCTCTTTTCTTTCTTTCTTTCTCTCTCTCCCTGTTTCTCTCTTTCTTTTTTTTTTCTTTCTCTTTCAGACGCATATTTGATTGTGTACACCGATCGATTTCGTCGTCCTCCTGCTCTCAGGTAAGTTCGTTGCTACTCGATTTATCCTGATTCGAAGATATCCTCGAACTTTCTTCTTTTTCTTTGTCATCTTTGCTTCTCGCATTAGTTCTTGTCCTGTTTGTGTCTCTTTACTGATCTTGAAGTTCCAGAAATCGAACATGTGAGAAGTGCTAGTACCTTTTCTTGTTCTTTTGTGCTTCAGTTCCAAGTTACCAACCTGGAATGTCCATGAGAGTTATCTATAAACTATTCTTGCTACTTAATTTCAAGAATCAATTGAACAGAAAAGATCTAATCTTTTTAGAACATCGCTGACAAACATGACTTGGACTAAATATTTCAGGTGAAAACTTTCTAGAATTAAACATGGATGAACTTCACAAGGACTATTGTTTGCGTATGGAGAAAGCATGCCGGCCACTTCTTCATGAACTTCAGGTGTTATATTAGACCCTGTTCTCTCATAAATAATTGCACTTATTTTTCTTTTTTCTTTCAATCAGTGTATTTCTTTGAAGATCTTTTCTTTTTAAGTTTGAAGATGCAAAAATCTCTTACATGGTGTACCGGCATCAAGCATTTGGAAGCAGTGCTAATTTACTTTTGCAACTTTGCTTAAATTTTTAGTGAAAATGGACTCTGCTTAAATTTTAGTGTTTATTTCACACAAGAAGCTCATTGCAATTTGGCAACTTTGCAAGTCAAATATGGTATCTGAAGTCATAATACATTTAAATCAAAAGGAAATACCAAGTCAATAAAAGTATTCCTGTTCTTTCGTTTCATTTTTCATTTACTATTTCTTAGGTAATATGGCATTTGAAGTCATAATACATTAAATCAAAAGGACATACCAAACAGTATTCGATCCTGTTCTTTTGTTTCATTTTTCATTTCCTATTTCTTAGGTAATATGGGATGAAATTGGTGAATCTTTTGCCGACAGAGAAAAAACACTTCACGACTTGGAACACGAGTGTCTGGAGGCCCACCGAAGGAAACTCGACATGGCCAGCAATCTTCGAGCTCATTTGTATCAGTCCATTGCTGATGCTGAGGCTGAGCTGGCAGCTATATGCTCTGCCATGGGTGAGAGACCGGTTAACAACAAACAGGTGCTTCTCTCAGAGATTTTGGTTCTGTGCAGTATTATACAAGTACAAATTGGCTAACTGATGCTCTAATTTAAGATTAAATAAACTCAATTTAGCATTAAAGATTTAGTTCTGGTAGTACTACCAGTCACATACATGTATTTACTAGCACCACGGAATTTTGTAATTAAGACATGCCAAAGTTTCGAACTTTTCAGTGTATGCAGTTACCAAACATATATTAAAACTATTTTACAATTTCTAACTTCCACGGTAAAGTTTTCAGATAAATCAGATAGCTGGCAGTTTAAAGTCTGAAGCTAGTGCCATAGTTCCTCTAATAGAGGAGATGCGAAATAGAAGGGCTGAAAGAATCGGCCAATTTTTAGAAGTTACAGAGCAGATACGCAAGATATCAACTGAGATCAGGCCAACAGGTTGTAATCAATCAGAGATAACTTTTGATGAATCTGAACTTACTACTAGAAAGCTGGAAGAGCTGCGCAAGGAGCTACAATGCCTTCAAAAGGAGAAGGTTGATTTCATTTCTGACAAGTAAACAAGTAATTTAGTATTGTTCTACCTTACTAAACCAGTTGCTAGCTAGAGGTTTATTGGGTAGAGGTGTCATTCTTGACAATGCCTCGTTTACCTTTTTGACAGACTAACTATAGAATTTATGCAAGTTAGCCCAAAATCTTGTAGCATTTGTAAATATTACAAAAATGAATTACTAAAGTCAGGAGCAAAATTATCAATATCTTGTTTGCACTCTGTAATGCCTGAAAGTTATATCAAAAGTTTGTTCATGCTTTTAGTTTATACATAAATTTCCGGTGTTATTTGCAAATATATTTGTTTGTACTCATAACATGTGTACTGGTGTGATATTTCTTTTTGCAACTGTCACATGGAACAAACATCTTAATTCTCTATTAATATCTGAATTCAAATTTAATCTTTGACAGAGTCAAAGGCTTAAGAAGGTCATGGGCCAGTTAAAAAATTTGAATTCCTTATGCATAGTGCTGGGATTAGAATTTGAAAAAATGGTTCAAGAAGCGCATCCTAGTTTCGATGAAGGGGAAGACTCAAAGAACATAAGCGATGATGTTGTTGGTCGGCTAGCATCAGCAATTCAGAGATTGCAAGAGGTTAAGATCCAAAGGATGAAGAAGGTAAACACTCTCGACAAGTATACCGCAACTTAGCAACATCTGACAAAATTAAGCCTCAACAGTAAATTGAATCCAATAGAGTAACAAAAAAGATTCCCACTAAACTTTCTGTGTTCTCAGTTTAAGACTGTAGCTATGTACCCTCAACATTAGAAGCTTAGATCATGAGATGTTGATTCTTTTAATCCTTCTTCTGTTACAGCTTCAACATCTCGCGACTTCAATGTTGGAGCTCTGGGACCTAATGGATGTTCCAATAGAAGAGCAACAGTTGTTTCAAAACATCACTCGTAATGTTGCAGCTTCTGAACATGAATTCACCGAACCAAAAATTCTCTCCATTGATTGTCTCAAATATGTAAGCTATATACTCACTGCTTTATGAAGTAGAGCCAACTAATTGCAAGGAATAATGTCATGCAAGTCCCTTCAAATTTAATGAGTATTACATATTCTCTGAAGGAATATGAAATGTTCATTTCGCCTCCATAAAGCATTGCTGTATACGCACCAAATTTGTGCAATAATAAATATCAAAAGTAGTCCCTGCTTGTCCTTAATTTTTGTAGAATAAAAGGTATAGTAGGATAGTAGGTTAATTATTTTTGGAGGAAAATAGAAACAGATGGTTATGTTATCATTCTATCATGTCTTGGGAAGGCATAGAAGATGCTTCCTATATAAATTTGTTTATTTATTCATGTATTTGTTATTTTTCTTATTTGTTTATGGGAGCGATTAATGCATAATATCAGAAAAACAGTGTGATAATGGCTAGTCTTGTTTTGATACCACTGTTCTATCAGTCAAAGGGCTTAATAAAGTGAGGTTTACAATTGCCACAGGCTGAGGCAGAGGTTTCAAGGTTGGAGAAGCTGAAAGCTAGCAAGAGGAAAGATATTGTTTTGAAGAAGAAATTTGAATTAGAGGAGTTGAGACGAAAGACACATCTACCCCCAGAAGATACCAAAATTAATTTTGCTCTTGAGGCTGTTGAAGCTGGTATGGTCAATATTGAGTCCTTTTTTGTTTTCTCAACCAGCCTCTTTTGCAAATTTATATACATCTTTAATCTTTATTGCAAATAACACATGAGAGTTCCCATGCTTGCCACTCATACACAGCTTATACACCATTCTTCTTTATTCTTGAAACTAGTTGTTATTTTAAGTTGGCTTGGTACGGTCAATATTGAGTCCTTTTTTGTTTTCTCAACCAGCCTCTTTTGCAAATTTATATACATCTTTAATCTTTATTGCAAATAACACATGACAGTTCCCATGCTTGCAACTCATACACAGCTTATACACCATTCTTCTTTATCCTTGAAACTTGTTGTTATTTTAAGTTGGCTTTTGTTAATTGCCCCATAATTAGTTAGGGAATATTAGGGATTCTCTTGAAACTGATGCAGAATTTCAAAAATGACACATAAACTTAAAAACCAAAGTTAAGTAAGATGGAGAATGACTAAATGGCCCTTGACTTTCTGGATTTTTACTTAATTGCATACACTCCTTTTGTTCAAACTAGACCATCCTTTTGCGATAATGCCTGACATAATTACTTAAGGTTAAAAATGGAAAGAATGATGGGGGAAAGAGTAAAATTGTCAATATTTGACATGCTATATGCAGCCCTTCATATAGTTTAACAGATGGGGGTGTGGTTTGTGAATATGTGAAATTTTGGGCTCATTCACAGAAAGAGTAAAAATATTGTTTATTTCGCAAAATGCTCTTTTTGTATTTATCCCTTCCCAGGTTTTTGTATTCGAAGCATGTCATTTTAATCCTCCCGTACAATTTCAGTCTGTTTGAGTTTATTAACATTTTCTCTTGCAGACAAAGTTGGGACCCTTTTTTGCAAATCAAAATCTTCCAAGATTTTGATATGCAAAAAATACAATCAGTTGTACAATAGGAAGTTTATAATTTTTATTTTTGGCAGGAGCTATAAGGTACTCTTTACTGATGGAGCAGATTGATAATCAAATCTCATTGGTTAAGGAGGAAGTTTTGAACAGGAAGGATATTCTAGAGAAGGTTGATAAATGGTTGAGTGCATGTGAGGAGGAAAAATGGCTGGAGGAGTACAGTAAGGTTTGTTAGTTTTCCTTTGTTACTTTTATATGTTTTATGAAGTATAATACAAATACTTAACTTGTAAAACAGTTTATACTAAGTTTGGCTTTTCTTGGTTTGAACTGGTAATATTTAGGACTAGTTTGATTGAGACAAAAATACTTATATATAGGTTTAGAAAAGTAAGATCCATCAAGAACTATCAATTGATTCCTACCTTTTAACCTAGCTGTAAACATATACCGCAAGGCGACCAGAAATTGTCTTGAATGCTGAAACCAATAGAATGCAATGCAAAAATGCATTGGCCTAAATCTGAAAAGAACCTAGCCTGAGTAATGTGAGACCTGAAATTGATTTGAACCTAAAATGACCTGTCTCCAAGTTGATCGGTCTGTGCATTTGCTATCTGTAAAAGCTCATGACTCCGGTCTAGTATTAGTGGGCATTTGTATGATTATCTCTTTCCCCATTACAATACTACTTAGTAAAACATATGATATTGCTTTAGGATGAAAACCGTTATAATGCTGGAAGGGGGGCTCATCTTGCCCTCAAGCGTGCGGAGAAGGCACGTGCCATAGTGAACAAAATTCCAGGTGAGTTGCTGCAGTTGTGAGGAAAAACTTGCATAAATTGTTGAGGATCTTTTTGAAAAAGTTGCACCTAATATTTTACTGTACTTGCTAGAGGAACCCGTTCTCGTATTTTGCAGCTTGGAACAAACATTTTTTTTGGGATATTTCAAAAACACTGCAATTTTTACAACTTTAAAACAATGTTGATCGAAGGTCAAGAATAACTAGCTTAGAGCTGAAATTTTTTTCATTTTAACTCAACAAAATTAATTCCACATCATATGTCGCGCTGCCTTGATTTTTAATTCAATTTGGGCTAAAGAAATGTTCTTTTATTCAAGTACAATACTGTCTGCGTTTAACAGGAGATTTCTTTCCAAAATGTGCTTTTTAACAACTGGAAATGATGTGCTCATTCTGCTAAAACTGAAGGACACTTTTCTTTTAAACAAAACTAAGGAATGTTGGCAGTTATTAGAAAATATTATATTTGATAAAATTTGCAAAAAGAGGCCAATAAATTAATCGAAAGATTACGGTGATCTTCTTTATGTACATTGTTAGCATGCAGTTACACAGATTTGACTGAAGTTCACTGTTGCATCTTTATCAGCAATGCTCCATAATCTATCCGACAAAATCAAAATGTGGGAGAGCCAAAGAGGAAAGGTCTTCACTTATGATGGAGTGAGAGTTCTTTCTCTTAACGTTCTTTTTATTCAAGTTATCCCGGTATTAATATCTGGCATTGATTCGTTTTCTTGTATTCATCTCACTTCAGGTCAGCCTTCACTTAATGCTTGAAACATATAATGTACATAAGATGGAGAAAGCGCAAAAACTTGAACGCCAGAAGGTAATATTAGTCTCTAACCTTGTTATTGCATTTAAGTATGGAATTGTGATATTATTTTAAGAAAAAGATACTGCTTTTTTACTTCTAGCATATCAATATGAAATGCTATCTAATAAGTTTGTAAATTTTTAAATACAGGAACAGAAGAAGCTATACAAGCAGATGGTGGCTGAGCAGGAGTTGCGTTTTGGATCCAAACCAAGCCCTGTCAAGCGCCAAAGTTCAAAAAAAGGAAGAGGTTCTTCTCACAAAAGGCTCTCTCTTGGTGGGGCCATGAGCAAGTCACCTGAACCAGATGGCCTACAACAAAACAAATTGTCTCACTCAGCCAAGAAAATGAAGGATAGACAGTTTTGCTCTCCTGGTAAACATCACATTTCCCCAGAACTGGTGTACTGGTACATAACCATTGCTGAACCCAGCAATGCTAGTACTGGCAAGATCTTATTTTTGTTTCATTTTTTACTTTCTTACTTTCTCCCTAAATTAGGTTCCAGCGACTTTCTTGGTTTCAGGCGTTACTGTACCTTAGTCCCTTTACTAACACTTTTACTACTTTTATTTTTGGTTGTTAAATTTATCCACCAATAGGTAAAAAAGGTGTTTATTGTTCCCCTCCTCCCACAAAGTTATGTTTCAACAACTTAATGACTCCTCATCGACCTGAGTTGTCGCGCCAACCCTTTTCACAAATTCCTCATCCCGATAACACCATCTCTGCACCACCAAAACTGATATCTGGTGTTAATTTGGCTTCTAGAACTCCAAGTCTGATGCCAGTGCAGATGCAAGTAGGTCCAACACCTCTTACCCCCATCAAGTATCAGCTGGAATCGATCAATGCACTGGAGGAAATTGAGTATTCAGTTGAAGAAAGGCGGTTGGCTTGCTATCTTGCAATGCGAAATTAGAGTTTGCAGATTTAGCACGGTTTATTGCAATTTTCTTTTCTATTTTAGGTGTGAAATTAGCTTTCACAATTCAGCATCTTTCCTCCTGTACATTATCAATAACAGAACCTGAGTTGGCTGCTTCATTCAAGGTTGAAGCTTCATTGATTGTATTTGCAATGATCCAAATAAATTTTGGGGTTGTTTATAGGCATGACCTAAAAGTGGAAAGAAGATATCTTAGATAATTATCTTTGTATGTGACTATAGATGCACGAAAACATCTGAAAATTTAGTTCTTTGTATGTTACTTACGATGCAAAGACATTTATCAGCAGCTTTTGTACTACTAGTCTACTAATACTGCGAATACACTATTAGAAGACAAAATCTGTGCATAATCTACATTTAATTAACAGAACATACATATGGGCAAAGTACAGATGTTCTATGTGAAGTGTGAACCACAGCTTTTAACATACAAGGAAATTTCCATTACATTCTATTAAATTTCGCGCAGCTCTTTGTTTCTTTTTCTGCGTCTCACTAGATTAAAAGATATAGAAACGCAGGCAAAATTACCTGATGTTGACCCCTCAATTGTGCAAAACAATACTAACTCCAGGTGGTGCTCCCAAGCATTGAGGCTAGAACAGATGAGAGCCCTCTATTGACAGGCCATGGCAGGTTTGGACCGTTTGGTTGACCAGCAGGCAGCAGCTACGACATCATTTCGAAGCTCAAAATTGACCGTAGATTCGCAAGATGCAAAAGGCGAAACAAACAAACCTGGTCCCACCAAGCTGACGAGTGGACCCCATTCGCCAGTCCCGAAGTTCCAAAACCGACCCCAAATTGACCCGACTGATCCGAAATCGCCAAAAGTCCCAAGTTCCCTCCATCCCGCCATGGCATCTCCTCCCTCCTCCACCTCCACCTCCACCTCCGTCCTCTCCACCGCCTCCTCCCTCGCCGATTCCCTCTTCCAGCGCTCCCTCGATGACCTCATCAAGTCCCTCCGCTCCGATTCCTCCTCCGAGTCCACCATCATCTCCCGCGCACTCTCCGAGATCCACCGTGAGATCCGCTCCACTGACCCCCTCACCAAATCCATCGCACTTCAGAAACTCACCTACCTCTCCTCTCTCCACTTCACCCCCATGTCCTGGGCTGCCTTCCACACCATCGAGCTCCTCCCTTCTCCTTCCCCTCACACCAAGCGCCTCGCCTACCTCGCTGCCTCCCTCTCCTTCCACCCTTCCACCACCGATCTCCTCCCCCTTTCGACGCACCAGCTCCACAAGGACCTCACCTCTCTCTCCAATTCCTCCGCCTCCTCCCCTTTCTTACCCTCCCTTCCCCTCCATTTACTCTCTCTCGCTGCCTCCCCTGATCTCTCTGCCCATCTAGCTCCGGACCTTGTCCTTCTACTCTCTCGCCCCTCTCCTCTCCAGCCGAAAGCTGTCGCTGCGGCTTACAGAGTTATTTCCCTCTGTCCCAGCACTGTCCCTGTTTTGTTCAAGCCACTGGTTGATTGCCTCTCCTCTGACAACCCGCTCACTGTCTCAGCTGCAGTTGGTGCCTTTTGTGAGCTATCCGCTCCTCCCAATGACCCTGCGCCGTACCTCCCCCTTGCTCCAGAAATTTATCGAGTTCTGGTTAATTCACGGAGTAATTGGACTTTGATTAAGGTGCTGAAGATCTTTTCTAGGCTGGTGCCATTAGAACCGCGGCTTGGGAGTCGAGTCGTGGAGCCCATATGTCAGTTTTTACGGGAGTCTCAGGCCAAGTCTCTTGTGCTTGAGTGTGTAAAAACTGTTGTTTCTTGTCTTCCTACACACACTGAAGCTATTCGGCTGGCAATTGGTAAGATCAAGGAGCTCCTCTCCTCAAATGATGACCCAAATCTCAGGTAATGCAGTTATTCTCCAGCAACATTATCGTCATTATCACTAATTATTTTTCCTGTAGTCCAATGAACAATCAGAATGCTGAATTATTATTAGTCAAAACCTACTGATCGCCCACTATACTCCAAAACTATATCAAAAAATGGACACCATGCCAGTCAGGTTGGGCACTGGTACTGTACTGTCATACAGCAATTGATTACCAGATCTAGGTCATTTAGATCTCCGTTTTTATTTTTTTATTTTTTATTTTTTTTGCATGTTCATTGTTTATTTGTATCTTGTGCTTTAGTCAAGGCTCACGGATGTATTACCAATACCATGGCAATATTTTTAATTTTTGTCTTGTGCTTTAGTCTAGGCTGAGTGGTGCATTACCAATACCATGGCTACAATTGTATTATGTCACTTGCTGAATTGAAACTGTAATAACAGGTACCTTGGTCTCCAAACCCTTAGAATGCTGGCCCCAGAACACTTGTGGGCCTTGGAGGAGAACCGAGAGGTCGTGGCTCAATCTCTCACTGACCCTGACAGGAGCATCAGCTGCGAGGCCCTTCGTCTAATGATGGCAATGACACTACAGGCCAACTCGATAGAAATCTGCACTTTACTTGTGAGACAAGCTGCTAAATCCAACCCTGAGTTTGGAAATGAAATCCTCGACTCTGTTCTCACCTCTTGCGCTAAAGACTTCTATGAATTGATAGTTGATTTTGATTGGTATGTCTCCTTGCTTGGTGAGATGGCAAGGATACCGCACTGTACTCAAGGAGATGAGATCAGCAGACAGCTGGTGGATATTGGATTGAGAGTTAGGGATGCGAGGCCTGAGCTAGTGCGAGTGGCAAGGGAGTTGTTGATGGATCCCTCTTTACTAGGAAACCATTTTTTATGCAATGTTCTGTCGGCAGCTGCTTGGATTTCTGGTGAGTATGTTGAGTTTTCAAAAAACCCAATGGAGCTTGTTGAGGCACTCCTTCAGCCGAGAACTAGCCTCCTCCCAACTTCAGCGAGGGCTGTGTATATTCAATCGATTTTGAAAGTTCTTACCTTCTCATGCAATTCTTATATCGATGAATCTGGTTTAGTAGTGAACAGTGCTGTAATAGCACGTATGCTCAGCTTGATTGAAGTGACGGTGGGCCCTCTTGCAGACTCCGATGAGGCTGAGGTTGAGGATAGGGTAAGGAACTTACTTGGTGCAATTCGCTTGGTAGGAAACATAAAAGATCTTTCAGAGGATAAAGATGATGATGGGATGATTTATGAAGTTGTAAAAGTTATGGTTGATTTGTTCTCTGATGAGATGGGTCCAGTTTCCGCAAATGCACAGAAAAGAATTTCTGTGCCAGAAGACCTGGATCTCAAAGAAAATCTTGATGATTTGTTAGAATTTGTTAGTGATGATGATGCTACCAAGTCAAGGTCAAATGCCTCAATTTTGTTATACCCTCGGAACCATAATAGTGAAGAGGCTGAAGCGGGGCCTACGAGAGTGGCTGAGTCCATTTCCCTTGAAGAGCATCGTAAAAGGCATGGGCTTTACTACCTTTCAGCAGGTAAGGAGACAAGAGAACCTGAATTAACCGAGGATTACCCACGTGTAAACGAGACCTTACCGCCATTGAACGGTGACACTGCCAGAAGGGTTAAGGTCACAAAACCGAGACCTACTGTGGTTAAACTGGATGAAGGAGATGATTTGACAGCCTCATCTTCTCTTTCCACGAAAGAGGTGGTGGCAAAGGATGACTCCTTGTCTGGTGCCATCATGGATGCTCTATCAGATAGAAAAGGTGATGGACCTGCCTCTGCTATTGATGCTTCTAGTTCAAGTCAGTCAAAGGGTAAAGATAAAGAGAGAGAAATAAAATCTAAGAAGAGTGAAGAGGGGGAGGGCAAAAATCGACACAAGGGAAAGCGTAGACATAAGCATAGAAAGCAGCCCGAGCCTTCTATTAGTGTGGCTCAGGAAAAACCTGTAATCCAAGATTTTCTTTTGTAAATTTTGGGGTTTTCTGTTTTGTTGATTTCATTTCGTTAAGAGGTCAGATTGTTGGTTCCAATTTTTTTTTTTTTATCTTTTATGAGTATTTTGCCTTTTTTTTTTTGGGCCTTGTATAAGTTATTTTGTTGTTTGATACTATTTCCAAAATGATAAGAAGGTTGCAATTTCAAATCTCAATACCATTTACATTCAACTGGTCACTGGATGTTATGCTACTGTAGATTATCACATTAAATAATATATGGGAAAATCAAATCCATTTTATGTGGAATATACATTTTTGCACTGTTTAATTGTCTGGTCTTTCTCAGCTTCAGCAAATTGCAGCCAAGCACCAAAGTGCATAGTGTTAAGCAAGTTTAGTTACTCCTTAATATGACTTAGATTTTACCAAGTTTCAATTTTATTGTAACATATTATGGCATATAAAATACCAATCCAGTATTCTGGGTCTATTTTGGTCTTTATCTCAATTATTACATCTTATTTTCCACTTCCTAGTAGTCACGGATTGAATTAAATTGTAGTACTTATTAACCGTCAATTAACTCACATTGGAAATTTCACATAATTAATTGACACCGACTAAAAAATAAAATTTCTCCCTAGAGTTCTGAGTGTCAAATTAGCATCAAAACAACCCCTATAAAATCATCCTTGAAATTTGAGTCCCATTATTTTAGCATGACCTATAAATTAAATCAAGTACAACCCCTTGCATGAAACCTTTGTTCCTGGTTACCAAATACCAACTCACATTTCACCATGTACCAGTCAAGAGAGAACAAAAGTAACAGTATGGGGATGATTCTGATCATAGGCTGCTGCTTGATTTGTGTTGTTGTGGGTGTTTTCATCGGGAAATTTCTGTTGCAATCAGAGATGCCTAATGTAAGTACAGTCAATCTCCTCATAAATCAACAGATGAGAGAATGCAAAGTTCAGAGCTCGGTATCTAGAACGCCTAATATGTTGTTGTTGCTCGTTGGTTTCGTCGTACTGGTATTTCTGATATGGTATTGCGAACCATCTGATGTCCGGCATCACTTGATCGTAGAAGAAGAAAGGTGCATGGCATGTCGTTGCAAATTTTAAGAAGGGATCCATGGGGAAAAATGAATATTTACTTGTTAATAGCAGTTAGTGCAGTACCACTAGTTGTTGATATCTCAATGGCTTAGTTTTTAGTTAAGCTGTTTGGTATCTTCTTTTGTCTTCTTTATATATTTGGGGCCTCATTGTGTTTTAAATTGATTCTAAACTTAAGGAAATTGATTTCTCTCTACTGTCAGATGATATATAGATATAGATATAGTGTCTTTGCTGTTATGCTTTTGAATTTCAAGTTTAATTTGGGAAATTTCTTAATTTGCTTCTTTATCATGATTAATTAGAAGTAAACAAAGGCCCCGAGTTCTATTTTTTTCTAATTTATTATTTATCACGTCTTAGTAAGAGGAATGAATATGAATCTGCTTGTGATTAATGTCTTTTCTCGTAAAACAAAATAAAGAACCATTTCCACATTAAGAATTATTTTGTTGATTATCCTAATGATTATCCTCAGATTCCTTACAAGGTTACGAAAGATATCATAATGGTTATTTGTATATTTTAGGTAAAATTTTATGTATACCCTGGAAAAAATCATGGCTTTACTAAATTATAAATATAATATTTATCTTAATAAGATATTTTAATAACATTTTCCAAAACTTCAAAATACTTATTTTTTTGCTTCAACATTATGAATGTCATATTTATCTTTCTAAAATACAAAACTCACCATTTAATTTCTCAATATCTCAAAATTATATAATTTTATCTAAAATTACAAATAAAAGCAATACTTATAAAATACAAAGAAAAAAAGAGGAAAAAAACAAATCCCACGGTTCAAACTACAAGCTAGTGAATAAAAAATGTGACATGCCGTAATGTTTCATGTAAAAACATAACGTGTCTCGGTCATGTAACATGACCAAAATATTTTTTTCGCGTGACGTAACGTGACGTTTCAAAATTGATAGAGTGAAGATGTGTCACGCCTATGATACGGCACACATAAGACATGTCACGTTTAGATACGACGTATTATACCGTGACGAGATACAGATCAACACATCACTTTTTCTTGAATTTTATCTTTTCACTAAGAAATATTAAAAATTATGTAAATTTGTGAAAAAATTATAAAATTTATTGTATAGTTTTAGAACATATAAGAAATTTTTTTATGTTAAAAAAATATTTCATATTATTTTAAAAACTAAAAAATATTTAAAATAATAGATGTATGACTTCATGTGATCAGATAATGTGTCTAAAAATATAATGTGACGCGTCGTGACATGCTAATTTAGCTGAAAGAAAACGCATCATACGATACATGAGACACGTTATATAATAGATACACATGTCATGATATATCCGTGATATACCGTATTATTTCGTGACGTGAGTAGTCATGACGTATTATTTTTTGAACTATGCTTCGAACGGTTCAAATTGGATCCTTCTATTGTATTCTATGTTTTAGAGAGGGCTCTTTCGTAAGATTGCCCCTTCACAAATCTGATCATCTCAATTTATCTGACATCCCTCCCTCAATCAAACAAAACAAAACCTCTGCACCTACAATCTCTCCATTTCCGGTGCAGCACCGGCCCTTCCATACACCCCTTCCTCTCCGCCGCGAATTTCCCTCATTCGAAATGAGCGCAGAGGAAGCTTCGTCGATGTCCGAAGGGGGCGACAAGGCGATCGCCATGGCGACGGAGGCGACTGAGGAACTCTACCGCTTACGCGACACCTATTTTCCAAGCGACCCGGTCGATAAGGCCTCCAAGATCCAAACCCTAGCTGACACCGCTCTTGCCAGACTCGATTCTATTCCAGTTGGTATGGTTTCTATATCCCGCTTCTCACTTAGTCTTACTAGTGAAGCTGGTTACAGTGTGACAAATCCATGACTGTTAATAGTAGAACTTGGCACTGTTCTAGGAAGTTTCCTTGAGAATTGTTGATAGGATGTTCCTGTTAAGTGCCAATTAATCCTAGTTGTCTACATTAAACACACAATTCAAGTAAACTTTAAACAAAATTAAGAGTGAAAATACATGGTAATGATCACAGAAAAAGGATAATTATAAGAAAGATATAAAGAAAACGTTCTTGGTTGCTCAAATTTGATCATGTATTGCTTTTAATTTATGGTTAGGTGCTGAATTGCCACACTGATGAGGTTGTGTATCAAATTGTTCATCCAACTTTAATTTGTCCAAGTGAGATCACTTGATTTATTGTATGTCTGAAATTAGCGGTTACTATGATTGTTTGCTTGTGGAGATATGAAGGATAATATGTTTTACATGATTATATATGTTGGCATTATGATTATTCTTTTCATTGAATGAATTCTACATAATCAACAATTTCCTTGATTAGACAGTTCATTAATGAAGATTTTGAATAATAATGGTCTGTGGTCAGATTAGTTGACAAATTAAACACATATGGCATAGATGAAAATCTGGTCTGGTTTTCCAAAATTGACCTGGTACTGTACCAAGATAGATGTTTAATCAGAAAAGTAGCTGACCAGCTTCAAACTGATACTTCAGTTAATATATATTCATAATTATGTACTCTCAGACTTACTTTACTGAAGAGGTCTTTATGCTAGCTAGAGTGATTTGTGGTAATGTCTTTTACGATAATCTTGGCTTAACCAAACTGAAACTCTAAGTGGTCTGAGCCATCTTTAATTGTTACTGTTATTTTTCTTTTTTCTTGTAGAACAAAGGAAATCAACCCAACGGCGTGCAATGCTTGAATTCCTCAGGGGGAAAATACTTGATGTGTTTCCTGATTATCATAAGGAAGCAGAAGACCATTTATCAAAGGCGGTATGCAATAGTATATTTTTAAATGTGATTATTCTGTATTTGTATGCAATATTGATTATTGCAACTTACTCTACTGTAGTGAACTACATTGCTTGGATGGCGAGATTTGACTACCAAAAATAGTAACAAGTGTGTTACAATAAGTGAATAAGTTGAACTTTTGTTGATGATCTATTTTGAACATTTAATTGCTTTCATGTCTTACAAACCATCAAGTAGTATGAAATCTGTCTGGTTTGATTTAGTTGATCACTATCTCTTGAGCCTTTTTTCTAAATTAATACTTTCAGGTAAAGCTGAACCCATCTCTTGTAGATGCCTGGCTATGCCTAGGTAATTGCATTTGGAAAAAAGGAGACCTGGTTTCTGCAAAAAGTTGCTTTACTCTTGCACTAAGCAAGGTATGGTTTTCACAACTTGAACACTATATTTTGATGTATGACACTGTCATAATATGCTATGAAGCACACTATTCCTTGTCTCTACTGGATCTCATTAGTCAAAAGATAGAAGCAGAATTTCCATCAGTATGTAATTTCCTGAAACATTGTGGAAACAGCAGATGTTAAATGAAAAGTTCCTTTGCCGTAAGTATTGAAAAATTTAATCTACAAACACGCAAAACTTGCAGGGCCCAAACAAGAAAGTTTTATGTCAGCTTTCTATGCTGGAAAGAAGCATGTCTCAAGGTATAAACGTTTAAATATTTATTGAACAAATATGATTCTGGTTTTTTTCTGGAATCTTGATGCGCAAGTGCATGTCATAACTTACATCTTGATTGTTATACTTAATTGATAATTGTTCAAGTAAACTCTTTAACAAATATCTTTTAGTAATGTTTCCAGGAGAGTGAACTCACCGTCATTTTTCTTCTCTTGTGAGAAAACTCATGTGAATAACCTATTGTGATTAATATTATAGGCAAGGAAGATCAAACTGCATTGGTTGATGAAAGCATTAAACATGCAAAAGAAGCTGTAATGTTGGATATTAAGGATGGAAATTCTTGGTGTAAGATTCTACTATTTCTTTCAGAACTGAGGATTTCATCACTGCCCATACCACTGTACTGGACATTATTGCCTCCTGGTGTTGCACATTGCAGTTTCAGCTGGTTCTTTTTTTTCTTTAAAACAATGAATTCCCTTTTATTCCAAAATGAACTAAAACCAGAACTTTTAAGTTTTGTTAATTTAGGTAAAGTTCTATTCTGATCCAAAAAATAATTTAGGAGATTTTCTCTATTATATATGTTCTTAGGAATAGCAAGAAAGAACAATTCATACACGTGTATTAAGTACCTTGGCTGAATTCTATAATTTGCTTTTATATGCAGATAATCTTGGAAATGCATACCTGACCAGTTTTTTTGTAACTGGTGCCTGTGACCACACCAAACTCCAGCACTCACTGAAAGCATACCAAAATGCTGTAAGACAGTTCAGATTTTATGAATTTATTCTTTTACATAAGAGATGAACCAGTCGATTTTAGTGTCATTAAAACTTTTAAATTTAGATTGTTTTACTTTTTCTATATACTCAGGAGAAGGATGAGTTGATGAAATCAAATCCAGACCTTAGCTTCAATTGTGCCACTGTAAGTTTTGAAAAATCATCTCTGTCCTTGACCACATGCAAATAACAAAGAGTCAAAGATTAACTTATGCTACATATTTTTCTTATCCTTGTTTCTTTCAAATGCCTTATTCTATTAGTTACATCAAATACACTTAATGTTTTATCATACTTGCAACTAGCACCGCTGATGTGCCATTGATAGGTTTATGTGACAAAAAGGATAGACTGCAATTTGTGTTAAAGAGTAGCCACTTTTTCCTACTTTTGTAATTGTTTCTTATGCTTAAACTGAACAGAATAGAGCCAAACTGATTTGTACTGATCTTATATATTTGAGTTAACATAAGAGCACCTGGGGCTAGTTAATCGTTTTGGGCTGAACCAAACCTTTTCTTTGATGGTTGGTGGTTCTATTCTAATCCAAAAGTTCTGGATGCTAGTTGCAAAAGATATAGAAATGTTGGGTCTTATTTGCAATTGCCGGAAGCTAAAAGTTTATTTTTTTTCTAAAAACCCTTCTTTAGGCCAACAAGTACCTGGAAAACTATGAAAGGGCCCTTCATAGATTTGAAGCTGCTGCTTCACAGGACCCAAGCCTTGGTGGAGATGAAGAAGTTAGGAAAATCATTAATGTACTTGAAAAGCTAGATAATTCAGTTAAGGTACTTGATTATCTTGTGCTTAAATAACATACTCCTAGTAAAAGAATCTGAAATATTGCACATACTGTATGGTAATCCAATCAGTGAGATTCTACCAGGATGGTACTGGTACTGATACAATACAGTTCAAGCATCTTTCTTTCTTTCTTCTTTTTCTTCTTATTTTTATTTTGTTCTTTTTTTGGGTTTATAGCTTCTTCTGTACATAGTTGCACCTGAAGTACATTTGAGGCTGTGTTATGGCACATTTGCAGAATTGTGGGGGTAATGTTAGATTAATCAGTTGTAGTTTGGGTTTGACTTGTTACAGGCAAAATTGTGGAAAAATTATTCTACCATACTGAATTCTGCCAGTGAGTTTAGCGCCGAAATTTCGTATACTAGATTAAATTGAATATGTTTTCTATTGATCACTCTCATATTTTTTGGTAACTCTTTCTGAAGGTGCGAAACAAGAGGTTATCATCAATGGCATTAACTGTGGGTGAAATCAGCTGTAAGTGTTCTTCTAGTTCCATGAATTCAAACCTGTATAATGCTTTCTTTTTAGCCTGAAAGCTAATTATTCTTGGTTTTAACATAGTAGAACCAGCGTACAAGAAAGCCGCTGTGAATTCTCTTTCAGAAGGAATTAACACTGGTGCAGCAGTTCTGGCAAAAGTGCTTCTCTTCATAAAGCACGATAATATTGCTCCTCTGTGAGTCCCTTTTAAGGATTTTGTTTTGTACAGAAACTTTATTGTATTTTGTTGTAAGTGGGCTGGCACTGCAGTTGATACCATCCTCAATGAAAGCTGTTTGAATGACTGAATACAATTTACATCTTTTGTTTTCTTGCTTGAATGCTCAACCGTTTTAGGTATTGTCAACAGAGGCATTTGTACTGAAAGACTAAATACTTGTATTTTGTTAGGTGGGGCTAATTACTGAAAAAACTGAAAGAAAGGTTGATGACCTAACCTATTTAGTGTTCTTTTGGCTGTATAGGATGTGTTGGTTTGATATGTTTTGTGGCTTTTTAGGTATTATTTGCTGTGCGACTCCAATATGTGTTGCTTCATTCTATCAGTCTTTGGTCTCCAGTTTGAAGCAGTAAGAGCAATTTTATTTCCCCATCTTATTTCATATCATCTATACATTAGCATGTAACACCAAGGATGATTGGTAATCCACTAAAATTTGTATGTATCTTTGTTCAATAGGTTAGGGAAGGTGATAATGTAATGCTATTTGGGCCATATTATAGGGCGGTGGATGTTTCATGGAAAGGCAAGGTAATTGTCATTGCTACTATTTACTTTTTCTTTTTTATTTCATCAGCGTCGTCATTTTTTTTTTCTGTTTATTTGGCTTTACCCAAATACAGCAACTGATATGCTGCTAAAAGAAGATAGAAACAATTGAATCTTAACTGGTAGCATGCAGGTTCCATTTCCTGTTAAGTGCAACATGGTGTTGAACTTTGATAATTTGTCAAATAAATAATCTTGTTTAGAGCTAATTGAATTTCGATATGAAGCAGCATTATCAATTCAAACTGATACGTGTGGACTTTGCTGAACAAATTCTGGTTAATGGGAAACGGCCGTCTCTTCGGCATGTTGCACGTGCTTCTATCATTTCACAGAATAAATCATGACATGTAAGCTGTAGCCTATGTTTTGTACTTAATGCTAGAAATCTTCTTTTCTTTTCTTTCTTTGTTCTTTTGGTTTCAAGTATAGTGAAGCTTGTAATGTTAGTTAATTATTTCTTGATTATTTCATGCTGTACTGTGACACTGTGCTTATGTAAGTTCGGTAATATTTGTAGAGCTAACTTAATTATTTCTTGCATCCAAATTGTATTGGCTTTCCTTTCTTTGAATGTAGCACCTGCCATGCGTCATCTATCATTTAATAGGAAAAATGTTGTGAACACCTTTTTCTGCTAGACAAGTCTTGTTTTTCTAGCTTGTTGAGATCTGTTCTGGTTTTGAGAATACTGCACATGCAAGCTGGGTACTAGAATGTGCTATCCTACAGCTTGCACTCAACACAATGGCCTAGTGTCCCCACAAGCTTCATTTTCCATATAATTTGCTCTCTAGAGTCGCATATGAATTTTAAGAACTGTGCCTTTGCAACACTTTTGATGTGTGGTGTACGAAATCGAAAATTCTGACCCCGCATACTCTATTAGGTGTTGTGCATATCCCATATGGTAGCTGCATTGTCTGTGTATGCAGCTGATAATCAAACTTATGTATTTTCTGATATATATATATATATATATATATATATATATATATATATATATATATATATATATATTGTTTTAGGCGGGAGTAGAGCATTTGATATGCAAATACAGCTGCATATATGATTAATCTGTTGTATATTACTACATTTTATGACAATACTTATGCCTGTTGATAAACAATACATTGGATGCTTGTAAGGAATTTGTATTAATGTGACATAAACCATCGAACTTAGTTTTCCTATCACTTTATCTAGTACTTTAACCACAAGATTATTCTCATGAAGCTAAATGCTTATATAACACTTCAATACAGAGAAGATACTTGGAGATGACCATCAATTAAGAGAAGTTTCATGATTGCAAAATTTAATGAAATTAAAGGAGTAAAGAAGAAATATTGACATTTAACAACGCAAATGATTTAGTCAAGGCATATTGAAATACAATTTCTTTTAGGTATGTTCATTTGACAAGGTATCCGAGTTCAGAAGCCTTTCCACTTCATCATTTGCCTCAGCTTGTATGCGCCATTGCTATGTAAATATCATGTACACGAAAAGGTTATTATTGAAATTAAGAGCCATGGTTTGTATTTCACGAATAATACTTTGAAAAACTTCACAAATTGCTTGATGTAAAGTTGTACTTGCCTCTTCAAGATTATCTATTTCCATTGTCTGCTGTATTTGTTCTGCAATTCTTTCCTGGAAACCAGAAACAAATAAATTAACGCTAAGAGAATATAAAAACAGAAAATCACCAACATTAGCTTAAAACTTCAAAATAAAAAAAAAGCCAGAGGCCCTCAGCTAAAATTCTAGCTCCCTATAAGGAATTAATTCTCCGACAAACATATTATTGTAAGAGCATAGAATTATAGCAACACTTTATCATCTTTATCCTTAGGTTAACTAGTTGGTTAATAATATATGTAAAAGTACTTACAGCACTGCTTGCTGCTTCAGCTGCAAGAACATCAGAGCTCATTTCCACTTCGATTTCGATCATGGAAGATATCTGTACTACCAAGAAGTATATTATTGATCATATACTTTTTTGTCAAATACAATAAAAAATTAATTATATTGTACTGATTTTTTTTTACTTTTGCATAGCTTTCTATCAGCTCAATTCTTGCTAGAAGGGCATTTTCCAGGTTTTCACGCACCCGTTTTACTCTACCACGCCGTGCACTGTACAGAGAATTAACTCCATATCAACTTGTGAATTCATAAATGTGTGATACTTTCTATTAAGATTGATGACATAAAGTGAGCATAAATATACCGATATGATGGTTCTCCTACTGCTACTATTTTATTCTCCAACTGAGACATCCGAGCTAGCATCCATACCTTTAATTCAAAGTAATCCCCAAATAAGCACAGAAAACAAAGATACCAAATATATATATTTCTTTTGGAGATGATCAAAGAACTAAGAATGCCTTGCCTTGCCAAAGTTTTGGCTATAAATGCTCATTTAAGCAACTAAGCCTCAATTTAATAAACTAAGCCAGAAATTATACTCAGTGCAAACAAGTGCCGCATAAAAAAAGAAGGAAATAAGCAAAGAAGTATACAACTTGTTTGGTACAAGTATCATGCTAGTCAGTGCTTCTGGTACATTCATTAATAGACCTAACTGAAATGGTATTAACCTTGTGAAAGAAAGGACAAGACAAACCTCTTTCTCAGCAGCTTTTCTTAGATCCTTTATTCGGTTTTGTAGCAAGTCATACTGTGATAAAAGCTGTTGCTTCAGAGCAACTACGTCTACTGTCTTTTGAGGAAGCTAAACAAAGAAAAGTGGAATGAAGAGGAAACAATCTTAAACTTTGTTGCTAAAAAAGTAACTAGAGCATCAAAATTCCTGCTATTATATACTATAACCAAAAAGTCTGATAAGTAGATGTTCTGCACAGTTACATTTGTCTCCAATAGTTAAGTTTCCACTTCTTAAGTTCCCATAAAAGCAGTATGACAAATTTTGACAGTGATGCAACATTCTATGGGAAGTTTGAATATCAAAAGTTAGGTTTCAAGAAGAATCCACATACAGTTCTGGAGGAATCAGGACTACATAGCCAAATTGGTTAAAAATCAAACTAAAATAAAAATGATTTGCGGAGGATAATTTACCTTACGAACTTCTGGCAGAACCAATTGGTTAACCACAGTACCCACAGCAGCTGATGCAAGCACAGTTGCTGAAACAATTCTAGGAACTGCTGGATCAATAAATCCGGATACCACATCTCCGCTAGCAAGCAATGCAAGTGAACCAGCCACCACATACTGATTAATCAAACCTGGCCCATCTTTTGCATCAGGAGGTCTGAGCAGCTCTGACACCTGACCAGTAGCATGGTTGGTGAGGCACAGGGGCTCACTGGGCCTGAGACCAGCTGACCTTGGACCGAGTCTCAATGGGCCAAGTTCCCGGTATGAGCTTGATGGTGCTGATAGGGAGATCGTGACTCTTTCTCCTTCTTGAGCAGGTAGGTCAGGTGTTTTGGTTGCAAATCGGTGCGTGCGAGCCATACCTGAAGGGGTCCGTACCTGTATCATGTTAGAGAAAGTATTGTAAACATAAAATACCAATGGACACCTGTTCGATCAGCTTAATCTGCTGGCACCAGACTTGCATTCCAACAATACTCAATGAAGCACATTGTACTCTTTCCAGTTACTGGACTCACAAGAGCCCCGACAGACCCGGCATTGATATATATTGTCAAAACCTTTGTTAAACTCTGAGAGAAAAATGGTTGGTCCAATGAAACAGAGTTAGAGATCCAGAGTTTAAATCTTTCAAGGCCTCTATTATGAAAATTTTGCATGTGATGTACTAGATGGCCCTCTTCTTTATTAGCAAGAGTTTAATTTAAGGACATTACATCCATAGTTTAACTCACTACATATGATTACTTATTGGCAAGTCAGTTCGTGATTCAAAATTTGCAGCTGAATATTAGTGAATAACCAGTATCGTTTCCCTAGAAGCTGATAAATCAGTACAGTATTATTCTCTGGTATGGTCAGGATATTAATGTTGAACGGACCAACTGATAGGCCATTGTTGGGTTAGATTAGGCTAGCCTAGAAAATGGGCTCAAATTGGGTTTAGACTTCTTTACCGCTGGAGGTTTAGGTACAGTCTTGGGATGGCAGGTTGAATGCAACCAACAAGGCGTTAATTATTAAACTTTGGACAAAAGGCCTAAAGCTCCTATCAACCACAATGCTTTTGATTGAAATCTCTGGTAGGAATTGAAATAGCACCACCTAGGTATCATATTTGACAATTCAGCATTCCAAGTTTCCAATCCATATATATGTTGGCTAGACCCAGCCTGCTTCAGACTGATATGATATACTTTGTTCTTTTTAAAGGAAACAAAACACACAAAGAGTAACTTGAACCAACTAACTGATTAACTTATGGCTACTCTTAGGTATGAAATCTCATGATGCTAAGAAAGAATGAATACCACAATGGAATGGATAGCAGAGGGAAGTTCATCTTTCTTAACTTTGAGAAAAATCAAAGCCTTTTCCCAACCAGAGGTGTTCATGCTGCGTTTCGGCAGGGAGAGATCCTTAGAGAAGTGAATGTATACCATTAATACCATGTTTAGTAACACATCCACATAAGACTTTGTTTTAAATCTACATTGTTGGACCATCCAATTGAGACAATAGACAAGAATAAACAAGGGTTCATGCTGCTCGGAGCAGTTACAGGAATATACCATCAAATGCTGGTCAGAAGCAGAAAAGAAGGCTGGTAAATTGGTACATCAATGCTAAATAAGTGTCCAAAGTATAACTTCATTTGACAGTTCATTCAGCGTCTACTGACCTTATTTCTTCAGACTCAATGCTGACTATGTCCCCAGAAAAGAGTTCGTATTGGTAACGGCACTTGGAGCAAGATGCAATCTGAAATAGATAGAAGTGATGTTACATTCTGTACCAAAACATAGTCAAGGGGAAAATGTAAATCAATTTTCCTGCCAACAAAATTGTACCAAGCTTTATTGATTGAGATAGTTCTGGGATAATGTTTCATGGCTGCAAAAGAAATACTAACTTGAGAAAGAGTAATTGATAATTCATAACTGATATAAGTCTAGCGGTAATTACTATTTATACACAGTGGTACTCAATTTTAGACAAGAGAATACTATACCTGAGTTCCATTCTGAGGTTGTGCTACAGCAATCGCAACCTTACAAGTCGGGCACTGAATAACCAACCCAAATAGAACCTACAATATGCATTTAACCAAGATTGGCGCTTAAACAGAATTCCCCGTCTATCTACCATGTAAACAAGATTGGAACTATTTACAAATCAAAGAAAACGCTACGAATTGTACCTCTTCTCCAGAAGAAATACCCATTCCACAAACATAACCGATAATCCTAATTGCATCATTCACGCGCAATGAAGTTGCTAATCCCTGAACAAGTAGTGCATAAGTATGAATATCAGGCCGGGGCCACCTCCAGGTGTCAGTGACTACCTTCCCCTCCAATCCATCATCTAATTTCATATAGAGTTCATCAAAAACAGCATGTTAAGGTACTATCGATTCCAAAAAGTTTTGCTAAATTGAAACCTGGAGAGAACCCCAATCGCATGGCATCAAACAAAGACAGAGCCAGTTCAGAATTTCCCCTCTCAAGTGCAGCCGCTACAAGAGAATTGCAATCTGAGATATCCATTTTGACGACCCCATCACTGATCCCTCCTGACTCAGTAATAACGTCGAACACTTGATCTGCGTCTTTCGCTCCGGAGAGCCGCCTCAGCAATTCATCATCAAGTGATCTGAGCGAGGGTTTCTCAGAGGTCACTCCATCTTTGCCGGTGCAATATGCTCTTAATATGGGAGTAGGAGAGGAGGTGAAGAAGGGAGAGAAAGAAGAGAAAAGCGTACAGTGGGGAGTAGCGAGGGTAGAAGAAGGGTGTTTGAAGGAGGAGTGGGAGAGAGGAGAGAGGGGAGGGGAGACGAGGCGAAGAGCCATTACCTCCTTCCTTCCTCTCTCTGTGCGTGCTTGTTTCAGATAGAAGGAAGGAAGGAAGGAAGGAAGGAAGGAAGGAAGGAAGGAAGGAAGGAAGGAAAGAAGGCGCGCTTTCAAAAGAGCGGATGAGAAATGGATGGTTGCAAGGAATGCAATGAGGTGGTGAAGCACAAATGAAATGAAATCACTGCGTGCGGGACACTTGTCACTTGTCAGTCCTGGCATGGCACGGGATACAGGAGTTCTACCGTTCATTGTAACAAAATTTAATTTTATAAATAAAATAATCATTCGATAATATTAAAATTTATATAAATTTTTCTCTCCGATATTTTAATAATTATGCGAGTTATTAGATTTGATGATATAATGGTGATTTTATCTATTTCGTCAAAATATAATCCGATAGGTGTTAGAACGTCTCCCGTTCTGTATGGAAATGATTGATGAGAGGGGCATATCGGACCGTTCATTGCAAATAAAAGGTTCAGATGGGGTCTCTTTTTAATTGTTAACTCTCCGTTTGATAAATAAAATAAATTTAAAATGAAATAAACGTTAAATCACTTTAAAATATTAATGTTTGATAATAGTAAAATAAATTGATGAAATAATAAAAGTAAAAAATATTAAAAATTATGAAATTTAATGATCTTTCCATGCAGAAGAATTAGTACATAAGATGATGATAAGGTTTGTTTTTTTTAAGAAAAAAATATATATGTCAATGCACGATAAATATAATGTATACTCTACATTTTTGATAAAATTAAGAAAAATAAGGAATAAAATTTCCAATTCAACCTATAAAATTCATCCGAGTGTAACCCGTTGCAAGATCAAATAAAGATGCTTGCTTAATTAATTATTAAAAAAAATAAGTAAGAATTAAGTAAGTGTGGCAAAGTTTTTTTATTTAACAAAAAAGTACATACACATTTCAAGATCACTTTTCCTGTTTTCCATGTTGATTTTTGTATTTTTGTGCCATCATTTTTCAGTGCTTTCCGTTTAAAATTTATATTCTCTATTATGCTATATAATATGATATAATATAACATATTATTTGTTTAATTATATCAATATTCATACAAAACAAATTTAATTTTTTTATAATCTATCCGTTTTATAGAGTACAGTATTATATAATAAAATATCAGTACTCTTCAGCGTATCATGCAAGTATCCAAAATATTGCCAGAAAAATAAATCGTATAAAATTATAAATAGTACATGGTCGGCTACTATAAATTTGTAATTACGTAGTTTAATTAAATTAAAAGCAAGCTTGTGATTCCAATTGCTTTCATTTATTTAATCAATCGGACATGTTCTGTAGGTGATGTATTTTCATGCAATTATTTAATTTAAGTGGGTTGCATGAAAACAGAAAACTGTTCCTAAATTCTACTATCATTATTTCAGAAAAAACAAACCATGATTTTTGTTTTTTTTTCACATTAATTTAAAATTGTTGATATCACAAATCAGATATATAAATCCTATAAGGTATTTTCGCGCTGTACATGTACGAGAAAATTTATAGGAAGATTTATTGAGATTTGTTTTGCACGGATTTTAAAGTAAATCGGACGGATCAAATTCCGCATTGCACGCTGTTATACAACATATACGAATCATTTTAATTATATTAAGCAATTTCTCAAGATAGAAGGTAAATAAAGTGAATTTATAAATGGGTGGCTATAGAAAATATTTGTGCTGGAAAATATGTCTGAAAATCTGAAGTTTAAAACTCTCACCAAAAATATGAAAAATATATATGCTCGGAGTGTGAAATTCTGAGTGTAACTTCAAAATTCGGATCTAACTTTTTAAATATACAATGGTCGGAATTTGAAGTGTTTTTAAAATACAATTAATATTTCAAAATTCAATACTTTAATTTTATAAAAGGACAACTCTAGTGCGTATTAAAGTTCGGGAGGGGATCTCTTAACAATTATTATCTTGATAATTTTAACAACTAATTTTTAAATAATTTTTAAAAAATTTCAAAAATAGAAAAAAAATTGACAAATATATTTTTTAACTTATGGATTGATTGTGTTTCAAATTTCATGTAATTTAAGAGTCATTTGATATTTCATCAAAAACCTTTAAATATAAACTATTGTAAATATCATATAATTGTGATAGTCTTTGATGAAGTATCAAATAATATATAAATTATATTAAATTTGAAACACAATCGATCTATAACTTAAAGAATATGTTTATAAACTTTTTTCTATTGTTAAATTTTTTTTATGAAATTATTTAAAAATCCGTTGTCAAGGTTATAAAAAATCCTCACCATTTAAATTTTTATGCACATTATGTTTTAGAGTATATTCAGATAATGGCTTTTAATTTTTAAAGATCAAAAAAATAATCTTCAATAGGAAACCGAATGATCTTCTACATAAAGAAGAAATTTATCACAAACTTCAATCTGCAAATGTATATATTTAGTGTAAATATTTATTTCCACGTATTAATAAAATAACCAGACAAAAATAATATTTTTTAGATAAAACGTAGTTAGCACAAATTCTCAAATTTTAATTTTACACATAATATGTATGATAAAACAAAAAATTACATACAAATTTTGAATGCACCCTGAATTAAATTTCTAACTAAATCTTTTAATTTGAACTGACATCTATTAATTTGGTTCGATTTTGTTTTCAAACCCCAAAAGCATTCTGTCCCATATAGGTCCAAAACTTTCCCAAAAAGCATTTTGTCCCATATTTCCTACAAATAACCCCCCCCCCCCCCCCCCCCCAAAGTTCACGGGAGTGTATACCTACTGATTCAAAATTTCAAATTGGGTTTTTTCACATCAACTTATTGTGCTCAAAAGTATATATATGTTGTTGAACTTCAAAGTTGTCAGTGATTTACAGTGAACTATAAATATGTATGTACCAGCTAAATGTATCGTATCGTGCGGATACGTGTAAAAATTAATATATATTGTATCGTATTTTTTTATAATAATGTTAAAAATAACACTTTTAACGATACTGCACTTCTTGACATGCCGGACATATATGTACTTATATATGTTTGGACGTATTTTAATATTTTTATTTTAAATTTCTGATTTTAATTTATAAGTAACAATATTTAAAAATTCGAAAAAAATAGAAAAAAAAATTATACAATGGAGAAAAAAATTTACAATGGTATATTTTTTAAATATACTTATAATAACTATTAAAAGCAGATTATAATAAATATTTGTTAAAATTTTATAAACGTATCTAGACGCGTCTAAATGTGTTATGTACCTGCTAGACACTTGAATATATCATGTTGTATCCGATGCTCTTATCGCCCAACACAAACTTATAAGAATACGGTACGTGATATTTGAAAAACGACACGTCCAAACACGTGTATCATATTTTGGCTATATCTGAACACATATAATCCGTGTTGTGCCCACATGCCACGTGTTTTTGTTAATACGCTAGTGACTCGTGACTGGAATTTCACCAGAGAATCTGCCACAGAGAATCTGAATGATAAAATTTTTCCCGTTGTCGGTTGCCATTGCAATGCCATATCATGCCATGCTGTCACATCTCTTGTTTCCTTCGCTCAATCAAATCCCACACTCTCTTGTTTTCCTTCATACCAACACAACCTCACAGTCTCTATCTCTCACAACAAACAAAGAAATGGAGAAGACTGAGAATGAGAAATTACCAGAAGAGAGAGCGAGAGCGGTTAGTGTGGCTCCTGTCAGTAGATGCTCGTCGTTTCTCTGCTCTGAGGCTAAAACTGATGCGGAGCAATTTCAAGGTGCTCTTAGAGTTAAGTTGCCAATCTCATTTTTCTTTTTTTTTGTTGTTTTTTGGTTATTTCCTTGACTGTTAATCGTAATTAAGGTATTGAGTAATTGAGGAGGAATCAGAGAAGAAAATGTTAAATGTGTAATTATTTCGCAGCACGAGCTCCTTTTGGTTGATTTTTCTTTTATACTGATTGCATTTCACATAAATTCAATCTTGCTCCAGATTTTTAGTAGGCTGTAGCATATATGTACTTCATCTTTTTTTTGGAGAAAATTTCATCATGTCATTTACTTTTTCTGAATTAAATTGTTCCATTTGTTTTGGATTATAGATCAAAATATTTGCATATAACACTATATTAGTTTTTTTTTTGAAATAAGGGCTTCCGTTAATTCTGACATTTATTTCTTTTTAAATAATTTTTGCGGGACTTAAATTTACGTCTCTCTATAAAAAAACGAGTTCTATAATCATTGTGTTAGGCTTACGGTTCTACTGTACTAGTCATTTAATCTGTGAATATGGTTTAATTGTGAACTTGATAGTTGATACATATATATATGTTTGCATCCTGTAACATTAATTGTTGATACGACTTGTCACATTAATTGTTTACATCATGCGGAGCTGACTTGGTGAAAGTTTGGAAATTATAAAAACAACACTATATCATGCACCCATTTTTCACATTTGTGAGAAATTTTGTTTATATCTATATGGATTTGTACAACTTATAACGGTCAATTAGTTGACAAAAAATAATGGTTTCATATTTCTGAGGATTTAAATCACCTGAATTTTTAGTCCAAAAGAAAATGCATATATGGACAAGATTGATGAATTTATCTGAAACTTATCCTGTGTTCCTATTAAGTATAATTGTTGAATTCTCCATGTGTTATTTTGTTTTGGAAAGTTCTTTGCAGCTGTTAGGAGAGCTTTTTTTTTTTTCCTTAAGAAAATGTGTTTCTGGGGTAATCGACAACTTTCTAATCCCCCCTTTCTGTAGCCGGTTGTTATCTTTTTTCTTTTCTTTTTTTTATTTCTTAACATTTTTGTTTTATGCATCTTCTTTACTTTACCATGTAGATTTGCCAAATTTTCAGTTTCTTTTTTTTTGGAAACAATTTATAATTTAATCATTATCTACTTCTCATTTGTGATATTAGAACCATGAGATGTGATTGGAAACAATAATGGATACAACTGAATAACTAATTTTGTGTAATAAATGATACATATTGAAGGAGTTGAAGGACTTGCGTTCTCAGCTTCACCAGGCGGCGGATTATTGTGAGGATGCATTTCTTAAGGAAGAGAAGAAGAAAATGTCAGAATATTTTATTTCAAGTTTTTGTCTTTTTTTTTCCACAACATTGTTTTGTAGGCCTCACTGTACAAAAAATTTCCTCACTATCGTGCATAACCCGGTATATTGAACTTTGAAATGTTAGTGTACATGTGCAATTAAACAATAACGCCTCTGATGAATCCATAATGTCTTGTTCAAATTAAATATCAGTAAGTACTAAACATCATTTGTGCTTATTTGCACCATGAAGGATACTAGACAGTACGAAGAACTACATATGCGATGCAATTGTGGCTGTGATCGATCACTTGGGGACAGTATCATCAAAATTGGAGCTCGAATTGTGCAATATTTCAAAGGCCTCGCAAACGGAACAAAAGATGGACCTCTTGAGACAGGTTAGCAACAGGAAAAAGAATGTATAATAAATTTGTGGTTGGTTCCTGTTCTTAATTCTAACAAAAAGATATTTGCATGATGTGCCAGAGGCTTCTGATGTGCCAGCAATTCGTGGTTACTGCTGAGATAGCTACAATCCGGTACAGAGAAAAGTTATGGCAACACCACAATCACTATGTGTCATATGGTTAGGTTCTTATATGATTTAAGCCAAATTTTCATGTTCTATTCTATTTTTTTTTCTTTGCTGTTTTCCAAGTGAATTATAGTCTTTATAATTTAGTGCAACTATAGTCTTGAAAAAGTTTCACTACATAAAAAACGGCTGCGGATCAATAAGTTCTTTGTTACTTCCCTATAGTTTTAATTAATTCTTTTGCCAGTAATTTTGGTTTGATCTATATTGTGCGCTGCCACATGAATTTGAAAGTAGTCTTCAGATGGGAAAATAAGACAAAATTGCCCTTGCAGACTTCACTTTCTGTAATATAAAATCTGGTGCTGCCTTTGCACAATATCAGATTTTTCAATTGTTCCATATTTTACTCCACATTAATACGACCGGTCATAATTTAACTTTAATCTATAAAATAGGATGACGTACAAATTCCAATTGCATAAACTCACTCAAATGCCACATGTAGACTTTAACCTATTCAAGTACATATTATCATATACACAAAAGATATATGTTTCAAGGAGGAAGCTTGAATTTTTAATCAGTGATGTAATTATTAAGAGGTTTAAGGCATTAGGATGAGATTCATCAAAACCGCAACAGTCTGACAAGCTTTGTTGACGAAGATTGGCGTTGTCATGTACACGACATATGGCTCTGTATTCATCAAGTCCATTCATGGAATTTTTTTCACATATAGAAGCTGGTGCATATTCCAATTTCAATTAGAAACACTTTATTCTATTTTTTCTTATTTTTGTCTGTTCGTTCTTATTAAAATTTCAGGTCAAATTTTGGAGAAACATGACCCAAGGTAGGTTCTTTGTTTCCTTTTCCATAGTATTTTATCTTAAAGTTTTCTCTAATTGTTTAATTATAGATTCAAACACCAACCTTCATAATCAACAGGGAAGAAGAGTGTTGTCAGGAACTCATGGATTCACATGGAGAAGAGAAACTTGGATTATCAGCGAGATATCAGCATATGGAAAGCGGTATAGCATATAAACTCTTTAACATTCATTAGATAGTTCTCTCAGTATCTTCTTCCTGAAATCAAACACAATCCTTCTTTCTTCAAAAAAGAAAAAAAGAATGATCCTTCTTTGACTGTTCTCATGGGATTGATCTTTGTTTCAGGAAAAGAGCAGGTCATGATTCTGCCAGGACAGAATAGTCTACAATCAATTGGACTCAAGGTAGAGCAAATATCTTCTTTTATAAAATTCCTGAAAATCTGCAAATTAGTTAGGGAAAGATTAAAAGATAGCGGGAATCAGGGCTTGACTCTATGGTGTCTGTATAAGGAACTCATCCTACCTCGTCTCAATTATTTTTATTATCTGAGTTTAGAAGAGAAATACAGAAACATGCTTGTATTTTCTAAGTAGAATATAATGATGGTGCAATTTTTATTTTGCTTCACTACAAATATATCTACTTAGCCAGAATTTTTTTGATGGTGAAGTACCAGAAATGAAGATAATTGTTAAGGAAATGATATGATAAGATAAAAAAAAATAATAAAATAAAATTCGGTCAGGACAGATGCATTACCATTTGAGATTTATATAGAAGAAACCAAACATTCATAAACACTTCATTATTATTCCTGTGAATTGGGGAATGATTAATTTTGCTGATACATGTTCCAGGAAACACATACCATTGGAGGCGATGATAAGAAAAAGGTGCAGCAAGGAAGCAATTTCTTGGCATTTCTTGGCAAGAATAGGAAGAAATCTCATTTACTGAGGCGCAGAATAGGCTAATTACTCCTTACCTTGACTCTATGACTCTGTAATTGTTTAATTGGTTTATTATGAATTTATGATGGAAATTTAGGTCTTGTTACTGAACCATGAAGAAGGGGTCGCTAATTTTTAATATGCTTAATTTTATAAGTAGTAAGGTGTTATGGGAATGGTATTTTATATCGATGTAATTTTTTTTTCTTTCACAAAACCACTCTAACTGATACCAGTACATCAGTTATTAGTACTAAATGAGCTTCTGTTGTTGGATCTTTAAGGAGATTTTTATGCCATTTGTTTAATTCCCTTTATTTTCCTTATTTTTTCTTTTCTAAATATCAGTTAGAGAACCAGAATTTCAGTCAAAAGAAGCTTATAACAAAAATATTCTATCTTTAGAAAGTCATACAACCAATGAACTGTCTGATTCATTTACAGTCTCATCAAAGGAACCTGTTAGCAAATCCAATCATTGACCATGGCAGAACAAAAAATCTCTGTCTAGGATCCAGCTTGGCAGAACAAAATTTTTTGAGTGTTGATCTTCTGCTACATAGCATTGCGCTACATGATGTATGAATGGGTGAATTATAGAGAGTTTTTTTTTTTGAGATTTGTTTTGCACGGATATTGACGTGATTAAACAAATAACATACTGTGTGCTACACGGTACAACATAGTAGAGAATATGAACTCGAATCTTTTTTATAATTGCAGAAACTAACTGTGTTTATAAGCTCATTTAGAAACCATTAACCTCCTTAAGCTCCACCTTCCATCCTCTATGACCATAAAAGCTCTAAAGAAAGGCAATTGATGCCTCTTATTAGGAAAAAAAAATCCTAATTGCATCTCCCTTTCCTTCAATCCATACTTATTTTTGAAAAGGGATGGCCATATCTCTCCTCCCTTTCCTGATTGTTCTCTCCTCAGCCACCTTCTCCTCTGGCACCTTTAATATATTGCCTCCGCACCTGTCCGAGTCGCAAGTCGCGAAGCAGTTCCATCAATGGGCTAACAAGGGAACTGCACGCACATTTCTCAAAGCTCACAACGAGCTCCGCGCAAACTACGGTGTGAAACCATTAAAGTGAGAACTGGTCTGAAATGGTTAAATCTGATAATTGTCAATTCTTGTACTACCTCATTTTTTTAAAATTAATCACATTTTAGTTTATAAATAATAACTTTGCATAGTTTCACAAGATCTTAATTGTAAAAATTATCTAGTATAAAAATCATTTAAGAAAATGTCTAATTTTTCTTTATCTAATTCTGTGCTGCACAGGTGGGATCGAAGTCTGGCACGCAGTGCACGCCGCTGGGCCTACAAGATGCATAACGCGTGCAACCTGACGCACTCTCAGTATTTGCATTACGGCGAGAACATATTCATTGGGCAGGGAAAGTGGACGGTGAAGGAAGCAGTGGAGGAATGGGCCAAGGAGAAGTACAACTACCGTTGGAAGGACAACAGTTGCAACCCGAACAAGATGTGCGGCCATTTCACACAGATGATCTGGGCCAAGACAGAGGCCGTCGGCTGTGCCAAGATCCACTGCAATGCTACCTTCATATTCGTGACTTGCGACTACTACCCGAGCGGGAACATTCACGGCCATTGGCCTGTCGAGAACCACCAGAAGTTTGTTTAGACGACACCGAATGGGAGGGGATGTTTTTTGATGGATATATCATATATGTATATATGTGTATGTAAATGTATGTATAGGGAAGGATTGTTTTTTGTTTCTTTCATTCTACCTTTTTTTTTTTAAAAAAAACCTTTCGTCTCCCTAATTAGGGGTCATATATGGTTAAATCATTTTGTTTCTTTGATGCAATATGACTTAATGTGGTGTATTTATGTATAGTAAAAATGTGGTTTTCTTGGCAATCATCATAGAATAATAATATCGATGGCTAAATTTCAATTTATATAAAATGAACTCAGGTTGATGAAGATTTAATTTTGATCATGAAATTTCAATTTGAAACCATCTATTTTCATTTCTTTTCTACTGAATTGAATTGAAATCTTCCTTTATTTTATTCCAGATCAAGGGGTAAATGTGAAAGTTAAATTACAGCTTACAAGTAAGCATGAAATATTAGAACCAGATAAGCATTTAGACAGATAATGAAAAATGTGTGGTGACACTCGAATTCAAAATTTTAAATGCATAGCTCTTCATTAAAGTAAAGGCTGGGGATTGTATCTAAGCAATTGATTACACCTACTTGCTTTTGTTTCAATCTTTCCAGTGATGCTGGGGCTTGTAAAGGCCCAGTTAGAACAAACAAGAAAAAACTTTTTCTTTTTTAAGCACAGCTTCCAACAAAAACTATAAATGTAAACCATGGATTGTTAGGCCCAAAAGGACCTACAAGTTTTGGAAACCATTTTGAAATGTTTCTGAATGATTTTATTAACCACCTTTTAGCATTAAAAAAAGGAGCATCAATCTCATTGGATTGCACTTCTTGTATGTACCTTTTCTTTTTTTCTATTGTTACAGAGAGATCACAAATCCTAGATAGTGTTCCCCTATATATATTAAATAAGTGCAATGATTCCAATGCAACCTTTTTAAAAATACTTTATTATTACCCAACTATTTCGCCACATCTTTTGTCCCATCTATCCGAACGGATCAATTATTCAAATACGATTTCGTTTTAACGGTCCGTAATTTTTTTTTTCTATATAAATATTCACATTTTATTTTATTATTTTCAAAATCTATTTCTAACTGCTATTCGCTTTCATCTCTTTTTCTTTCTTGAATTTTTGTTCAGACGAAATAATCGAAATCTTCCAATCGACTCGATCAAACAGTTCATATTTGCCGATCAAACAAAGGATAATCATTGATGGTAAAGAAATTAATTGGAGAATCTAATTTGAATCTAATAGTCGTCGATGAACATGGAGTTTTAAGATATGATCAGTACATCGTTGTTGATCATTGTTGCCAATTAACTAAATTTAATTATATTTCGTCTTTTCATTTTGTGATTTATGATTACAATTTTTTAACATTTTCATTTTTGCGCAGGTAATGGAATTTTTATTTCAATGAACGTATAATTTCATTTCATTCTTGATAGATCTTACTTTTTTGATGAAATGAATTATTTTTTTTACTAAATTTAGTTATATCTCATTTTTTTTTTGTTTTGTGATGAATGTAATTGTTATTTTTTTCATTATGAAGTTGACAATATGTCCTTGATTTGGAAAGTAATATAAAACCTCGAGATCGTGCGAGAATTCTTTTTTTTAATGAATATTTATGTTTGTAATACTTTTGATATGTTTGTAATAATTTCTTTATTTATTTGTAATACTTTTGATTTGTTTGTAATAATGCCAAAAATTCTGATACCACTCCAATATTAGTTTATTATCGAGTTCGTAGAAGTTAATAGATCTTCATTCTAGATATAAGCATTATGTTTGATGATAATAACTTAATTTATATATAATAATAATAATTTACGTGTCTCAGGATAATAATTTGATCTGTATATAATAATAACTTGATCTACATATAATAAAAAAATGATGTTGATATAATAATAACTCATGTGTTTGATGATAATAATTTGATATGTATATAATAATAATTTATGTGTCTTAGGATAATCACTTGATCTATATATAATAATAAAAACTTGATGAGTATATAATAATATTTTGTGTTTGATGATAATAATTTGATATACATATTTTAAATTATATGTTTCAGAATAATTACTTTACTATTATATAGTAATCACTTGCAAAAACAAAAAAATTGAACTGTAATAAAATGAAAGACTCAAAAATAATAATCACTTTATCTATACATAATAGTTACTTCAATGATGTATGATAATTACTTATGAAAATTAAAAGTTTGAATTGTGAAGCAACTCTTTAGACGAAACGCTTCACATATTCAATATTTTTTAAAATCAAGTTGATGTACTCTCTTCTAATGACTTTCCATTTTTGAACTGCTTTTAACCTTAATACTTTCCCAATATGAATTTGAGGAAAAATAATGGAGCAATGACTTCTAAAGAAACGCTTCACATATTCAACATTTTTAAAAATCAAATTGACGTACTCTCTTCTAACGACTTTCCATTTTTGAACTGCTTTTAACCTCAATACTTTCCTAATATGAATTTTTAGCAAAATACTAGAGGCTGAGACTAGTTATCATGCCCCCAACCTTTTTAGTTCTTTTGTCGGCGTTATACTTTATTCATGCAAACTACAGAAAATAAACCCCATGATTTGTGAAACAGAGACTGGAAATATTAATGCATGATACATCACTATATTTCGAAGACAAGATATCCATAATATGAATACATGATGCACCACTAAACTTGAACAACATAATTAAACTTGTACAAAGAAAAATAAGAAAACAAAATAAACTAACATGAGAATTCTACTCTAGTTAGAACCTGATCCAGGTGGCCAACCAACTACAAACTTATTCCAACTTTTTACAACAAAAGACAGTTTCAGCTGCAGCACCATACAGATCTACTACTTAGTAGATATTTATTACAAAATAACCATCGGAGTGCTCTATGCATGCCGCACGGTTTCTCCCAGAAAGCCCCATGCAAGGAACGCATGCAGCAGTCACCTCAAGAAGCTTTCTAAGATTCAGAGGTATTGGCTTTTGGTGATTACTTTTTACATTACATTTGACTACTTATGTGCCCTCGTAGGCTCGCATTCTTCGATCTTTGCAAACCTACCACGCACCCTCGGTTGACTATCTGCCAAAGCCTTCCTGCAGGCATACTAAAAAAGAACAAAGAGATCAATTACAATAATAAAAAAAATAAAGAAAAAAGATTATTTAACGATCTTTAAAGTTGCAACATTCATTTGGCCCCAGTTAAGGATTTGCACTGTAACTGAAGTTCACATAGATTGTTAGTAAGGGTTACAACATGTGATTCCCACCATCAGACACACAGGTGACGTTTGTTAAATTACAAGGTAAACACATTTATTGTTTGTCTTTTTTAAATTAAAATTATTCATCTTAGTTTCAGATACCTTAATTTTTCGGCCAAAATTTCTCTTGATTTTCTTCTTCCTGTACCTAGAAAGCTTTTGTTTCCTTTCTTCACTCTTCAAATCATTAATGGTCAGAAGCTGCTCGAATGAGGTTTGAACACTGCCAACTGGGTTCACAATTCTTATGTTATTACTTCCCAAATTCTGTAAAAAAAAAAAGCATCCTTAGCGAAAATAACCTATATACAATTTTGCATAGCACAGTTTGTACACTATAGTGCACCATGTTTTGTGAAAAAATAAAAAAAAAATCACCTGAATATCTCCATCGCTATAAGCTCTCCTCAATCCGAAAGCAGCTTCAAAATCAAGCCCTTGAAAGTCGAGAAAATTTGGTCTGACAGAGCATCCAGGGAGCCACTCCATCGAATTCAAACAGCTGGAACTGACACTTTTCTGAATAACCCCTTCCCCTTGTGCACATTTGTCACCAACTGCCTCACCGACGGTCTTCACAACACCTGCAATCCCACTGTCTTGTACATGTTGAACTGGAGCCTCCAGCATATCCTGCACGGGAGGTAGCTTCACATCCAGCAGATCAGTAAATGAGGTGGTCTCTTCTATGGCCGATTTCTCAAGCAGATCCTTCTTGCACTCGAAGAAAACATCATTTAGCAGCTGTTCTGTTGGTATTAAATCCATGTCAGAGACATTGATTGTGTCAGCAATGATGTCATCGGTATTAGAGATGATGGAAATGGCAGCAGCTGCAACCGGATCAATACCCAAAACAGGTTCTTCTACTATTGTTTCAGGTGCTTTAAATAGGTCACCTTCTCCACCTAGGTCATATTCTGATAAAATCGAAGGTTGAACAATGTCTCCCTGCATAAAACAGTTCCAAGGATTTTTTCAGCTTTCTATACAAGAAATCCAAATAACCTCTCCTACATAGTAATTTGATTAAGAAGCCCTCAGAGATATATAAAATCTACAGCTTAGCCCAAAAAGAGATTTTGATAGTACAGTCAGTACTGGTCAGTTTGTGGAAGTACAACTAAGAAGTCCCTTTTCTCTTTATTTTGATAAAGTAATGGTTCTCACTGCTTAAAAAAGAGTAGAGGTTTCACACCCTTTTTTCCTTTTTGGGTGCGAATTTCTGGTGCGTTTTGGCCCTTGTACAAGTTGATGAAATTCCCTAACTTTAGAAGTATAATTTATGCAAACATGCACTTTTTAGGGTACAACTGTAAAAGACAACTCTAAGACCATTCTTTGGTGCCAGTCAACTTCTTTAGTGTCTCTATCAGAATTTAAAACAGATACCGATAAACAATTTATTGGCACCAATCTCCAAATCTAATCTCCTTTGGTTAAAAAAATGATAGATTCCAAGGCCAAATATCTTGAATCCGAAGATCTTCTTTTTGAGATATCAAGGATGAAATTGAAAACTAATTTAACGGGGCCAATCAAGATTATGCAAAATTTTACATATATTTAACCAAATAAAGCGTCAGCATGAAACTATATAGTAAAGTAAAATGATTGCTTAGATGCAATGCTTAATGGCGACAAAGAGTATCGAATCGTAAATATAACGAATCATGTGTCGGGTCGATCGAGTGAAATTTGATATGCATGATTTCAGACGGATATATATTGTTTTCCCACTGATACTGCTTAAATAAGAGCATCATTTCTTAAAGCAGATATTTAAGCCACTGATCATAGAAAACTCTAGAAGGCAACAATCAAGTGTTTAAGATAATACCCCACTCTACATCATTCATAAGTACATGGTTTGTCAATAAAAATTAACAAACATATTTTTCCAATATTGGCTGACATTACATCAAATGGGAGTTTTGATGTGACATCTAACCAATAGTAGAATTAAAATTGCTTCTTCTAGCAAATAGAAATACTCTACTCATAGGAGAAGAATAAAGGACACTACAAAAAAAACAAAAAACAAAAAAAGAACAGTACAATAACAAAAACAAGAGATATTTTGTACCGCTAGAAAAAAATCAAAGAATAAAAAATTGCTCACGCATAAGATCTAATCAATATTACTTTAATTAGCGTCCTGATTAGTCGCCCTCTCGAGATATTTCAACAATTCAATACCAGAACTTGATCTAGAGGTTATGAAATCACAACATCATGCAAACACGCAAAAAATTGGGGAAACTAAGTTTGGCGCCGCTGTAATCAGACATGCATGCTTTAATTTTACAGAATCGGATGAAACAACGGTTAATTCCACTATTTCAAAAAGAAGATAGTTAACTTCAACAAAGCAATTTCTGAAAAGAGAGCTGGTAAACACCATTATTATCAGCTCAATTCAATCAACTAAATGTTATCGTACTTTTACCCCCATTTCTTAAAAATTGGATGAGCTTAGCTAAAGATCATATAGAGTTCGGATACTCTCCGATCTTCATCAACTGCAATCCAGATGCTCGCCATGTGGATTCATAGAACAGTGGACCCCTCCAGTGTCGCTCAAATTGGAAGGGAACTTGAACTCTCTAACCATAAGCAAAGAGAAAGCAACTAAAGAGAGAAGGAAAATTACCACGTGGGACCCGACGTCACTGAAATCCGAGCTGGAGGAGAACAGTCCCGCATCGGCCAAGGCGACTTGGTGTTGATACTGATCGCAGTGTCCGACGATGTGGCCATTAGTCGTCGCCATGTAATTGGCTATGAATCCAGGCCAGATCCCATACTCCCAACCTACATCCGCATACATCTCTCCTTCCTTCCTTCTTTTTCTCTTTCAATTTTTTGTTTTGGCTTCTTTCGCTAGTGGTTTCTTTCGAGAAAGGGGAAATTGAAAAGCGAAACTTCAGAGAAGAAAGAGGCGGCCGCAGAGGGGGATTTATAAGCGAGCGTTTTTGGGGGTGGGGAGAGGAAAACGACAAAACATCTTAGGCCCCAAGTGTTATTTTCTTTCTCTGAAAATAAAATTTGTTTTTTGTTTCTCCGAAAGTAAACAAAATTGCGCATTATTATTATTTGTGGGGACTGATATATAAATATGTCGTTATTAATATTTAATTTTATTATTATTTATATTAAATGAGTTCTTATTTATGTTAATAATTTTATTATATAATTTATTTTATATATTATATGATATTTTTGTTTGTTTAATTTAACCGAGTTATTATTCATATTAATGATATTTAAATTAAATAATAAAAATATTTTACAAAATAAATTACATAATGAAGTCGTTAATATATATAATAATTCGTTTTATATAAATAAAAAAATCAGTATTGATAATGATATCAATAATTATACTCCCAAACATTTTCCTTGGGAGCTAATATACACATATAGTTGTTGATATCGTTATCGATACGAGTTTTATTATACGTGTTAAATAAATTATTATGTATGTTAATAATTTTATTATACATACTCATTTTATACAAATACTATCATTATTCAACTTAAATGAGTTATTATATCTATTAATAATATTTAAATTAAATAATAAAAATATTATATAAAATAAAACCATTAATATACATAAAAATTAATTTAACATAAATAATAAAATTTGTATTTCCGAAAATATTAATAATAATAATATCAATAATAATAATATCAATAATAATATCAATAATAATAATATCAATAATAATATCAATATTATTGATATTTCCGAAAATATCAATAATAATATCAATAATAATAATATCAATAATAATATCAATATTATTGATATTTCCGAAAATATCAATAATAATATCAATAATAATATCTCCCAAACATTTCTCTTATCTTTATTTAATTTAAAACAGAGAGGAGCTGGGATTAGGAGTCTGGGAGCGTACACCGTACAGCCAACATGGACCGACTTGTTAAGATCGACTGCGAGAGAAGAACAGCAAACAGTGTTCTTTTTGGATGTTATATTGTATTTGTAGTTTTCTACATTTGGAAACTAGTGCCAGTGGGGGTAATAGTTATATGCTCTCGCTCGACTTTAGCAACACGTGCAAGGCGCACGTGAGCGCTACACAGGCAACTGGTACGGACATTTGTTAGCGCAGTGACAAATCATTTCTGGAGTAAATCAATGTTATATTATTTTTCATTAGCAAATCATTTCTATAGTGAAGTTCATATGAGTCTGTATCTGCAATTATTTAAATAAAAATAAATAAAATTTTATTATTTTAGTTCGGACCGTCGGATTAAAATGGACGAATCGAATTAATTTTATTTGAAACTGTGAGATTTTTTTTGAATAAATTTATTTTTTGTTTCAATTCAACGCTCAAATTAAAATAATAAGACTTTATTTTTCTATTTGAAATAATATATGATTTCATTTCAGTTCAGACTAGATTATTAGAGGCTGAAACACTTTTATATGGTGCATATAATTACCAGAAAAGATTATTTAATTTGTCAAATATTAATTAAAAAAATGTTGTGTCATAAATCAGATGTAGATAAAATAAAATCTTTAGCTTTTCCAACCACTCCATAGATAACTCATAATTAATTGATTCTCAAATTACATTAAATTTAACAAACAAAACAATATATCTTAATACATTATCACCTGTACTTACATATGAAGTACAAGTTCCACTATTATTTCTGGCGAAATATCCTTCATTTCAAAAAAAAAATACAAAATTGAGCATCAATATACTGTCGCTTTTACTAAATTCATACGCCTTCATGAATAATTTTTTATTTTCCTATCAACTGGTATTTTTAATTATGGAGAACACTTCTCTACAGAACTGTTCTGTTTACATATAATTAAGCATGCCCCCAAATAATTTTCTAATTAACAAGGAAAATGTGAAAGAGACATTAGCATTCCTATGATATATAATTGATTCTACTTAAATTAAATTGAGAGGTAAATAAATTTTCTGGTTCCCTCAAACTCTCCTCTCTAATTCTGTTATTGTTAAATTTCTCTATGACTGTTTCATCTCTAGTGTTTTTGGAGATATACTACTAATTAAAAAATAAGGACTCTCATAAACTCAACATTTATTTTTTTTAAACTATTTTTTACGAAATTTAAACCTACATCTCTCTCCGTAAAGAGATGAGATCTATCACTACTGTATTATGTCTACAATTCTTTAAACTTTGTTACTGCTTTTTTTGGAAAATAGGGACATCCATTAGCCTGACATTTATTTTTTTAAAACTATTTTCTACGGAATTTGAACCTACGTCTCTCCCTTTCCGTAAAGAGATGAGATCTATCACTACTGTATTATATCTACAATTCTTTAAACTTTGTTATTGTTTTTTTTGGAAAATAGGGACATCCATTAGCCCGACATTTATTTTTTTAAAACTATTTTCTACGAAATTTGAACCTACATCTCTTCCTCTCCGTAAAGAGATGAGATTTATCACTACTGTATTACGCCTACCATTCTTTAAACTCTGTTACTGTTACTTCCAGAGATGAGTTACTGAAGTTGAATCAGTAGAAGCAAACTGTGACTGAATTTAATTTAAGTGTGATAACAACAACAGCAGCAGCAGCAGCAGCGTTGTTTTCCTTTTGATAATAACAGCAGCAGTGTCTGGTTAGCACCAATTTCATTATCACTTTCTCATCTGCTAACAGTCAAAACTGCTTTGTAATTATCTGGACTAACTAGGTGTCTAGCTCAAACGTATTTAATAAAACAACCTAGTATGTCACACTAATTTCTGAGATATAAATTTATCAAAGAGTGCTAATTAACTATCATTCAGGAAAACTTATCTGTTACTCATCTAATACTGTAATATATACATCATTCATTCATTCATTCATTCATTCATTTTTCATTTAGAAATTTTTTTGTTAGGTTCATTCACTCATTTCATTTTTTTTTACTGATTAACTTTAAATATTTATAAAAAATTTCTCATTCAGATTTTAAATATGTGATGTCCCGTATGATTTATTGTCATTATTCTATTATTTGGATATCTTCTAATGGCACTGTCATCATTTTAAAAATAATAAATTAATGTATATATAAGTAAATATACACTAAAATTAGTCTTCCTAATTTACTGTTTCAACAATATATTAACATTAACTGTGATATTGGTAAATAGTTCTCTAATCCTATCACGAGGATTCACATCCGCTGTTATATTTTTTTCTACGACACAAGTATGTCATAATTTTATGGGTCTATGATATATAAAATCCACAAAAAATATAAATAAAAAGATATCTCCATAATTAAATCTAAACTGTTTAAATCAAATCAAATTATTTAAAATCTATAATATATTATTATTATTATTATAAATTTTAATAACAACGAATAGGGACCACCTATTATGATGCTTTCAATTTATAAAGCCAAGAGAGATATCATCCTTTCTTGTCCCTTTAGACACCAAATTAATTCTGGAAGGATCCTTGGTGATTAATTGGCAAAATTAATTAATGAACATAACGAATAAAACAGCATGTTCCATGGAATGTTCTTTCTTTTTAGTTTGGATCTCATAATTAATTAAATACAAAAAGCATATATATCTTCACACCACAAATAGTACTGTTTATGTTTAATGCAATATGGCCTCTACCATTACAAAAAGGAAATTAATAATGGAGAATATCGAATCATATGTTTAATATAATAGAAATATATCTTATTTCTTTATAAAACTATACATATTCAAATTTCGTAAAAAAATATTTAAAAAAAATTATCAAAATTAACAGAAGCTCTTATTTCGAAAAAAAAATAATGGAGGCTACCTGCTATTTATTGGCAATCTTCAAGCCATGATTGATAGTACGATAAAGATTAATTCCTCTATATATCTCTTTCCGGCGAAGCCTCCGGCAAGCGAGATGTCGCGAACTTTTCGACCTTCTCTTCCTTCTTCATTCATTGCTTATATTTAATTAATTCCATTCTTATATAGTTCGTTTTTTTTTCTAATTAGGGATATACGATGCAAATTAAAACAATCTTCCATTTTCTAAAAATCACCTATATATGCTGTGATCTAAAAATTGAAAATATTAAATACAAGGAAGAAGTGAAGCATCTTTTTAATCAAACATTTTTACACAATTAAACTCCATTCATGTACTAATTTTTATTCTAAGGACATTGAATTCCCCTATTTTCTTTCTTTCTTTCTTTCTTTCTTTTCTTTTTTTGAAAGTAATAGCCTCAAAAACTACTGAATTCATTACATGAAATCATATAATTACATAACTAGAAAGTATCAAATTTAATAGCTACGCATTTTAACTTGAGTCAAAATGTATTTTCACAATAGATTTGAACTTCTATACTTACTTTTGGAACTCCTAACTATTACATAATACACAATTTATAATTTCGGAATAAACGTATGTTGTTGTGAACTTTCACATTAGTTGTTGGACTACCTCTAAAATACACATTTATTGATTGCATAATACACACTTGACTATTGCAAAATACACATTTATTTGATGTTAAAAACATATTTGACTATTTACTTTTTTTTTAAATGAATAAACGGTTGAGGTTTTGAGGGTTTTTTAATTGAGGAGGGATATAATGCTCATAGTTATTGATGTCACATTAATAATCATGAAATTAAATTTTAAATAATAAAACTAATTAATTGGATATTTTTTGTTATAGATATACAAAAAATTATACTATTTTAACTTTATTTAGATATGCATCAGACAATAACAAAAATTAACGGACAAAATTTTGTGATTTAATTCACTCTCTTGATGATTATCGAAACAAAGTTAAAATTCAATAATTTTTATATATATGTTATTGAAATAGATTAAAATATATCTAACGATTTACATATATTAATTAAAATATAAATGATAAAATAAATATCATGAATATTAATAATCATGATTATTGAATTCCTCTTCTTTTTAATTAGGGGATGAAGATGTGAGAGAAAATACAATATTCCTCTTAATTAAACTTAACAAGATATCGCTTAAAATAATATGATTTGACATTTTGAGTGAACAATAAAAAAATAACATTAACATGCACTTGGATTTAAGGAAACCATGGCGTAAATACAATATAGTTTTCATAAGAATTAAAATTAAATAATATTGTTGTCACATCAAGGAATATAGTGTACTAAAAACAAAACACTTGCAACTTGCAAGCGCTGTCCTTATGCCAGTGGTTTATTTTGATCTCAAATCAACACAGATAACAATTCTTAATTAATTTATATAGCTAGACTTCAGTAGCTAAATTAAAAAAATTAAGTATATTTCAAGGGTTAACCTAGATATTTTGTAAAAGGATTGGGACTGGAAATTAAATACACCTTAACAAATGTTAACCAGATAAAATAAAATAATAGAATGACGACATCAAAATATATAGCTGTATGTATGTATGTATACATGATATTTTATATAATGAGTCCTAAGTGGACATCTTTGGGGAATTCATTGAAATATATATTTCTCACTATGCTGATCTCATTTATGAAGAAAATTTCGTTAATAAAAAAGAGAGCTGATATATAAATATTATAATCGATATCAACTTTATTATTCAAATTAAATGATTTATTATTTATATTAATGATTTTATTATGCAACTTATTTGTACAGTACCTTTGTTATTCAATTTAAGTAAATTATTATTCATATTAGTGATATTTGAATTGAATAATAAAAATACTATCAAAAATAAATTATATAATAAAGAAATTAATATGAATAACGACTCATATATCACGATTTTGATATCTCCCAATAAAAAAATTCAATACTTTTACTTAATAATATCATATATGCATGTACCTAAAATTAAAGCTAGACTTTGGGATTTTTATGGTCCACCCATTGTTAAACATTAGAAAAAAAAAATAAAGAAATGGAATATTCCCTTTTTTACAAATGGACAAGATCAATTCAATTGTTGGAGGTAAGGTCATGAATAAATCGGATTGGAATCGAATTATAATATATTTCAAATTCGGTTCATAATAATAATATTAGGATTCCATTAAGAATCTATATTTAGTATCACAACGAATTTCAAATTGGATTCGGATCATATTTAATATTTTAGTTTCAACGTTAATGTTTAAATGGTAAAATATGGCATAACACGAGTGGATATAATTATTTTATATTATAAATGTGTAGATTATTCCAATTCATGACTACTATGATTTAACTTTTTCAAAAGTGCGCAATATAATATTGTTTTGAAACATCTCAAATCAAGTATATATATTAAAAGAAAAATGTTTGGTAGATATCAAAATTGATATTGATTTTATTATTTATATTATATGAGTTATTATTCATATTAATTATTTTATTATGTAACTTATTTTTAACGATATTTTTATTATTCATTTCAAATACCACTAATATGAATAATAACTCACTAAAGTTGAATAACAAAAGTATTGTACAAATAAGTTACAGAAATAAAGTCATTAATATGAATAATAACTCATTTAATTTGAATAATAAAGTTGATATCGATTTTAGTATTGGTTATAGTATCTGTATATCAGTCCCTATATTAAAATAATATTTTTAAATCTTATTAGTCATTTGATTTTTAAAAATAAAAAATAAAAATAAAAAACTAAACTGATCTTTCAACATCTCTTAAATTAACCAAATCAATTCTTTTAACTTAATTTATTTTTTAACTTAAAAGATTGATTCAGTTCATATAGGGACCAATTATATAATCTTGTTAAATCTTAAGAACTGAATTGACATATGTTTTTTAAATTTCAAGGATTGATTTAGTGTAAATGAAATTTCATTGGTCAACTTAGTTTTTTTTTTAAAGTGCATTAGTCATCTTTTATGGGAAGAGAATCAAAATGAAAACAAATTAATTAATTTTATTTTATTTTATTTACTTAGTAGTTAAATGACCGATTATAATGTGATAATTCAAATATTTTCAATCCTCTCTTTGAACGATAGTAACCAGAGATTTACCTCAAGTTAACAAGGTTTCAAATAATATCTGTATTTTACATCTCAATTATTTTTTATCACCTCTCCAAATTATTTCAGAATTTCAGGAATTACATGAACAACACAATATTAATTCTATATCATTCTTAATTTATGTAATTTGTATTATAAAATAATGAATTATTTTTAAATTATATCCCTATTATATTAAAATCAGAAATTATTTAACTTTATCAAACTATTTCCAAATTACAACTCATTAACATAAACCATATAGTCTTGAGAGCTTTATAGGATTTTTTTTTGAAATAAAAATTATAGTCAAATCTACTCAGTTTTAAATATCTATAAATAATCATTCATCCAGATTTCAAAGCTCCGATCTCTAACACAATATTAGAGAGTATTATCTTCATCATTAAATCAAAGACTGATTATCGCTTTATAGGAGTATTGAATTATTTCTAAGGCACTTGCATATTTATTTCTCACATTGTTGCTCAAATATAACCTTTATTTCTCTCATTGTTGCTCAAATATAACCTTTATTTCTCACATTGTTGCTCAAATATAACCTTTATTTCTCTCATTGTTGCTCAAATATAACCTTTATTTCTCACATTGTTGCTCAAATATAACCTTTATTTCTCTCATTGTTGCTCAAATAGAACCTTTATTTCTCTCATTGTTGCTCAAATATAACCTTTATTTCTCACATTGTTGCTCAAATATAACCTTTATTTCTCTCATTGTTGCTCAAATATAACCTTTATTTCTCTCATTGTTGCTCAAATATAACCTTTATTTCTCACATTGTTGCTCAAATATAACCTTTATTTCTCTCATTGTTGCTCAAATATAACCTTTATTTCTCACATTGTTGCTCAAATATAACCTTTTGAACTGCGCATATAGCAACATGTTCTTGACTCAATTCCTTTTTGTTCATCATGTCAAATTCCATTCATAACAATAATGCTATTTGATATCACTCATCATGAGAGACTCTGGAAACCAAAATATATACATATATGATTATTAAAAGGAAAGTAGGGGAATATTCTGTCCTCCAATTCATCCAAAATGATTCAGATTCTCTCACCAACATGACCAGAGATAGCACTAATCACTTGCATTTTATTTCCTCCTCAAATGCTGTTGTTGGTTTTTTTTATATGATATATTTCCTTTCAAATATCCATATTGCATGTGCACCAAGTCTTCAAATTGGAAGTTCATCATTTTTTGTTCCTTTTTGTGTATATGCATTAGTACAATCAGGTTTAGTTGCTACTCCCAATTGCTACTGGTATGATTCTTCAGAAGAAAAATTGAAATATGGTACTGTGATCAGTGCCTCTTGGTGCCAGTTCTGTTATTGATTCATTTATTTAGCATTTTTTTCATGGAGGATTTTATGTAGAGTAAAATAAGAAGGAAGGCAAATTTTGTTATGCATCAAAATTTTCATGCGTTATAGATAAAGAGGTCAAACTGAAATTAACGATTGTGATAATTTCGTAATTAAAGTATTTGATTTTGTACATTGAATTGAATTAGGTAGGTATAATTAATACCCAACAAATTAATGAGCATTTATTAATTTAAATAATGTTTAGCCATATAATTAAGTTTGACCATAGTTGATGATTGATTTAATGACAAATAATGTAACTTGATATGTTTTAGATTCCATAAAACTCAAGGGGCTTTGTATGATTTTTTATTGACATATATATGGAGTATTTTATCATTGCATATCTCCAATTATATCGGGTTTCTTTTTTCATTTAGGCACATTATTAAACTCAAATGGATCTATCATAAAATAATATTCGGTGCTCAAAAATTCACAATAAGATATAATCTTTACAACTATTTTGAATTTTAAGTATATTTTTTAAGTTTTCATACATTTTTTTTTCAGAAAAATAGAGAGGATGCTTGCAAGCAAAAAAAAGAAGAGGTGGGACCCAGCTAAACTTGAAGTACAAAGATAATAAAATATGAAAGAGGAAAAAAAATGTTTTCTGAAAAGAAAAAGAAAGAATAGGAAAAAACCAGCAAAAAAAAATGCAAAACATAATAAAATAATGGGTGGAGATCCGTTGACAACTAAATACTTTGACAACTTTGACAACAGATTTTCAAATAATTAAAAAAAAATTTTAAAAATAGAAATTTTTTTATAAATATATTCATTAGCCTATAGATCAATTGTGTTTCAAATTTCATATAATTTAAGTATTGTTTGATACTCCATCAAAGACCATCAAAACTATATAATATTTACTGCGGTTCATATTTAACAGTTTTTGATAGAATATCAAATGACTTTTAAATTATATGAAATTTGAAATACAATCAATCTATAAATTAAAAAATATGTTTGTCAATTTTTTTCTATTTTTGAAATTTTTTAAAAAATTCTAAAAATTATTTTAAAATTAATTATCAAGGTTATGAATTTTTTGCACTATATAATATAGTGCAAAAACCTAAAGTGGAAATCTAGAATTTGGTTTGCCACTAATGAGGGAATTTGAGAGAAACATGTGATTTCATGTGGAGTATTTGATAATGACAAGTAGTGAACTACATACCCACTGTACCAGTTCACAATTTGGGAAAATTTTGGAAAAATATTTGAGAGATATTATGATTGATATTTTTATGAAACCGATTTTGTTATTTGTATAAAATGAGTTATTATTTATATTAATGATTTTTATTATATAACTTATTTTGTATAATATTTTTATTATTCAACTGAAATATTATTAATCTAAATAATAGCTCAGTTAATTTGAATATAATAAAAATATTATACAAAATAAGTTATAAAATAAAATCGTTAATATGAATAATAACTTATTTAATATAAATAACAAAGTCGGTATTGACAATAATATCAATGACAATATTTGTATATCAGCTTCCCAATTTTTTTATTTTAAGAACATAAAATGGACAAACAAATTGAGGATGTTGAAAAAGAGAAAATAAGAATATCAAAAAGAAAAAAAAATGAGCCCCTTGTGCTTAAAATTGCTTTCAATCTTTGAGTTCCAATAATTAAGTGGATGTCACTTTAGTTTCTTTGTGGGAAAACTTTTTCTATGCTTTTTTTTTTCTATCTCTCTCTCTCTCTCTCTTTGTTTGCTAACACCCAATAAATTTTTCTTGATTAATAAAGTTATGAAAATAGAAAATGGTGAGTCACAAAAAATAAAGATGGTCATTTTTTTATTTGATTAAATGACTGTTATGTAATGAAAATAATTTCTGACAGAAATATTATTATAATTATACAACTAAATATACACAAAAAAAAATTAAAGACAACTACATATAATAATATCTCAATTAACAATATCCAAATTTTTAATTTTGTAATAAAAATATTATATAATACATATTGTTTACCAAACAGTCTTTATAAAAAAAGACAAAATAAATTTATATAAATTTGTCTAATTTCATTATCAACAAATTTCTATCCATCTATCAAATTGGAGCCTTCTTAATTATTAAACTCTGTCCTTTTATTTATGCTCTCATGTTCGCCACAATTTGGAGCAAATTTGTCAAAATATACATGCATATGGTACATTTCTTTTTTATCTTATCACTTAGTGTTGTTGTTTGACTTGTTGTTTCTAAAAAAGAAATTTCTTACGCTAGAGAACAATGCTTAATTTCAAAGCACATACGGCGTTTCTCCATCTCTAACGCATTTCCTCGTTTTCACATCTCAAGACTTTATATAAAATACAAATATAATTATATAGACTAACTTTATTATGAATTGAGATTTGTTTCCATTATATTTGCCTTTTCCGTTATTTATCTAGCATCAAAATTACATATTTTCCCACTAAATTTCATAATACCATATTAGTAGAATAAATTTATATCATGAATTCTAGAAAAAAAAAATAATACATAATATTTTGAAAAATATTTACACGGAATTACACTTAAATTTTACTATGGTGGCATCCGTCCGTACATGAGGGGACCCTTTTTTATTTCCCCAAAATTTTTGGATCCACATCTGAGAAGAAAAAAAGAAAACAAAAATGTCACAGTGATACCATGAATAATAATAATAATAATAATAAACTAATAATAGACAAGTCCATTAATGAAAAACCGGACATAATTGAGTGGAATATATGTAATTGGAGAAATCTAACAAGTAACAAAAGACAAAAAAAATAAAAATTAATAGCTAGTAGCCGTAGCAAAATGCCTACTGCGCTCTCATCTCTGTCTCTTTCACTCTTTACAGCTTGTGAGCAGCTATCAGATAAGAAAATTCCAAGAAGAAATTAATAAAGACCCTTAACAAAAAATAGGTTGGGATTTATTGATGACTATGGTTTTATTTTGGTAAGTTTGATGATGAATTTTCAAATAATTTTAAGAAAAATTTAAGAGAGAAAATTGTATGTATGTTATTTGATTTGTAGATTGATTGTGTTTCGAATTTTATATAAATTAAATATTATTTGATGCTCTGTCGAAGATTATCAAAATTATATGATATTTATGATTGTTTGTATTTAAAAATTGATTGTTAAGAATGTCGAAATAATAGTTATTAAGGGTTCTCTTTTCAAAATAATAAAATAATTTATATGAGAAAAAGGAGCTACTGACAACTATTAATTTGACAACGGATCTCCAAATAATTTTTAAAAATTCTTAAAAGTAAAAAAGTTTGGAAATATATTCTTAAATTTATAGATTGCTTGTCTTTTAAGTTTGAAGCAATTTAAGTACTAATTAATATTTCATCAAAGACCATTAAAATACGAACCATTATAAATGTCATGTAATTTTGATGGTCTTTAATGAAATATCAAATAACATCTAAATTGTATGAAATTTAAAACATAATCAATTTATAAATTCAAAAATATGTCTGTAATTTTTTATTCGTAAGATTTTTTTTCAAAATTATTTGAAAAACCGTTGTTAAGATTGTCAAGTCAAAAAATTGAGAAATTATCCGTCTTTTCTTTATATAATGTAGAGGTTGTCAAGTTATGTATATATACATATCAATTATTCACTTTTTTAGAATTTATTTCACCGTTAGAAAATTAAAAAGGACCAATTGGAAGTTCAATATCAAGATAGAAAAGGAGGAATAAATTTTCCTTTTCAAGATAGAAAAAGGAAGAACTTTTGCTCCAAGAGAAAAAAAAGGAGGAATCTTTTATCAAAAAGGAAAAAAGAGAAAAAAAAAGGGAGGAATCATATTTTTTACTTCTTGTGAATAACAACTAAAAATAAAAGACCTAATTAATTGATCATGACTCAATCTATTTATTGACAAGGAAATTCAATGACTAATTTAGTAAGTTCCCAAACATTGAAACCCAATTTGATCATTACTTGTCTTTCATATGCTACCTATAATTAATTAATTAATTAAACTGAGAACTACCCAACATATATAAGGCAATGCCACATTGTTTTCCCCTGTAAATAGTTCATTTTATTCATTAATTAGGCTTTTTTTAATTTTTAATTTTTTTTTGATATTGCATAAGATGATTTAATAATTTTATTCGACACAAAATCATCGACTTATTTCGTTGTTACCAAACATCACAACTTAAAAAGAGAGATTTAATTTTACTTCATTTGTCAAAGCATGAAATTAATCAATCAATCAATCAATCAGTTAATTATAATCTGAGGCTCCCCTAGATTGTAATTGTTGTTTTCAACACAGTGGTCACTATCAATTCTATGTTCAAATAGAAATAAAGTCCTCTAAAAGAACAGCAACTTGTTGTCAGGATTCTCTCATTTCCTCTACATTCATAGCTCATGCATCTCTTTATTAAGTCTGAAATTGAAAACCATCAAGCATTCAAGCTGTGCTCCAAGCTATCTATCAGCATCTTCTTTGTTTCTCTCTCATTGCCAATCATTTTCCATCATTGTGCAGAGGACACTTGGTGGTAATTCAAAATAGACAGTGCTAGCAAGTAATGTAACATAGCCATGAAAAGCTATTAAAGAATTGAAATTATTGAACTTAATTGCTGCAAAAGTTCACACATATTTTGGAGTTGGTGTATCCAATTTATGTTTGTAAAATCCTCCACCTATTATCACTACCTTTCCCCCTGCTATGATGGAGAGATTTCTAAGGTGTAAACACACATAAATTTCACAACAGCAAGAAGAAGAAACAGACACTCAACAATTTATTTTTGCAAGAGAAGATGCCAAAGGATGAGTGGGCTACCACCAAATAATGATTGACAGCTTTTATCCTTGAGGCTGGATTCTTTATGATCACACACAGCGTAAAAGGTGATTCCGGACATGATGAGGAAGTCTCAATTAAGAAATGTCATAATTACAAATTTTTAGCAATTTATATATGAAGATAAATTGTATAAAAATGGTTGTACTTTAATATTTCTTTTGGATGTAAATGTAAATTTCACCTTTTTTTAATATGATAATTTAAAAATAAAAAGTTTGGAGAATGAAATCCGAAATTTGTAAATTTTAAAATTAGAAAGTTCGTATTTATTGTCCGCGAATCAAATATGGTTTGCATTCATTGTTTACGAATTATTTTTATAAATCTACATATTCACTATATATAATGATGTACATTTGCAGAATAAAGTTTGCGAATTAAAAAAGTGGTTTGCATACAAAGTATGGGAACTTACTAGTTTTGCAAAAGGTTGATTTTGGTTCTCAATGTGACTGCTTTTTATTTTTATATTTTTATTTTAATAAAAAAAAGTGTGTAAATTTAGAGATTACTTGTATATTCAATATATGATTATTAAAAAAAAGAATAAATTGGACGTATGGTCTCTAAAATATTACTTATTTATCATTTTGATCCTTAAAATTTGAAAATTATCAATTTGGTCCTTAAAGTATTACTCAATTATCATTTTGGTCCTTAAAGTTTCAAAAATATCATTTTGATCTTTCAAGTTTTTAATTTGTATCAAATTAGTCCTACATTTAATATCCATTGAAAAAAATAATAATTATATCTATCATAGAGTTTTTTTTAGTATTAAGACTAATTTAGACATTATCAAATAATACAAATAATATGAAAGAAACATAATTATTCACTACATCAAATATCAATTATATTAATATTAATATTCATGTTTGTGTCATTATAAATTAATTAATATTAAAATTTATATATATTTTTTCATAAATATAAATGTACGATAAATTTGGTACAAATTAAAAGTTTGATAGGCATATTTATCATTTTTCATGATATGTATAATTATCATTTTTTTCAATGAATATTAAATGTAGGATCAATTTGATATAAATTGAATACTTGAAAGAATAAATTGCTATCTATAAAATTTAAAGAACTAAAATGATTAAGTAATACTTTAAAGATCAAATTGATATTTTTGAAATTTTAAAGACCAAAATAATAAAGAAGTGATATTTTAGGGACTATTTGTATAATTTACTCTAAAAAAAATTTGTCCATCTTAAAGTTCGTTACTTTAAAAATATATACATATCATCTAGTAAGTGACAACGTGTATTTTAAATATAATATGTGTGATTTTATTTTAAAATGTGATCTATACGAGCATGTATATGGTTGGATAGTACATGCGATTTCTCGATGATGTATTGTGCACCGGTATGTATTTGAGCATATCTGCATATATATAAAATACTTAATTGACTATGCAATCAATTAATAACTCTTTGAAATGTTTAATTATTTTTTTAAAATATAAGTCATATAAATATAAAAGTGCATGGTCAGTTGCGTATCATGTAATAATAATATTTAATAAAAATTATAAGACGGTGTATAAATCTATATATGTGGTCATACCGCATATCTACTTACTAACAAATAAATTCGCTTTGCTCGCGTTTTGGATTATTTTTAATATTAGTATATTATTTTTTTAGTGTTAGATGGTGTATATTATAAAATTTTATTTGTATGATAGAAAATATTAACTATTTTTAGAAGCAGTGTAATTAATTAAAATGTTATTGGTAGCACAAATGTTTGAAAATTATATTGCATATAACAAAAGGATGATATATTGGTTCTAATTTACATTTCAATAGATAAACCGAAATACATAATTTATATTACAACAAAAGAGCATAGGTGAGATGCTCATATATGATATTGTAGATATTTATAGTTAATTACATATGGATCGACTATAAGTTTATATACAGTAGAAAATAGAGAGTGCTCCGCTGCGCCGTGATGAATTTTCATTAATTTTTTATCACATATGAAACATGATCATTAGTTAATTGTATATGAATGTGAATAGTTTTTTTGTGGAATAAACAATAATTATGAACAATAATCTTGTTGGAACACATTTACTCGATACTGTGGATGAACAGTAATCTTCGTGAGAATTTCTATAATGCGAACAGTATCTTCTCGAACAATAATCTTCTCAGATTACTGTTTCTCGCTACTGTGGATGAACAATAATCTTCCGAGCATTTATACAATTATAGATGAGTTATGAGGTATGCATAAATCGTGATTACATACTGTATATGTACCATGTAATGTTGATTTAAGTTTAAGAGTTCTTCATATTAATTGACATGACTTGAGATTGTGTAGTTAACAAATTCAGAAACAACTATAAACTTAATTTTTATATGTCAAATAATATAATAATATTGCCTAAAAAAAGGAGATAAGAAATCATCAAATTATTGCCTCAAAAAAAACACAAACATGAGTTTTACCAACAAACTAATAATATGTAAAAGTAGTTAATACTTCAAACATTCTATCTAAATCATATCATCTATATTTTTGGCTTTTGTACATTTTTATTTATCTTCGCATTTATCTTGATTGAATGTAGGGGTGACAATTTTTGACACAATTTAATGGGACAGTCTGATCCGATCTGACTCGAAATGATCCGAGAGAAAATGGGTCGGATATAGGTTACCCTAAAATGACTCAAACAATTGTGCTTTTAGATTTAATTTTGTAAAATTACACTAATTAAAGTTTATTTATATACTAATTATATAATAATTAAGATTAAGTTGTATAAAAATATTAATAAATAGTTATTAAATGTTTAATCAATTTACTCGGGTCGGGTCGACCCATGACCCGAACGGGTTGGGTACTGGTCATAAGAATTTTGACCCGAGTTAAATTGGATCGGGTCAAATCGGATAAAAAATAATAATAAAATAATAGCAACCTAACTCGAACCCGATCCGGTCCAACCCATTGACACCTCTAGATTCAAATGACTCATGTGTTATTCACCTTTCTCATTTAAAAAAAATAAATATGCGATGTATCTAATGCAATATAAAATTTGAAGTAATACAACTATTTTGTTTCCACTACATGAATTGTCACTTAGTTAATCGTTAGTATTTTCAATAAAACACTTATTTTGTGCAAAACTTTATTTAATATATAAGAATTATTTTATACAAAAGTATTGGTTTATGTCAAACATTTGGTTTCTTATCTAATATATAACTTTTAAAAAAACAAAGTTCAATAAATAACTCTACCTAATCTAATAGATATACTAAAAAAAATATAAAAAAATATATAATGTTCTTCATGGCACAACACATTCATAATACAATGTACTCTCAGTCGGCTGATTCTCCTTATAACACACACTACAGAAATATAAAATCAAGCAGCCAAAAAATGCAATGCACCTGGAGAGTACAAGTACCTCTCAATCATACATAACGCTGTTTACAGTTTACTGTGTTAGTCTGCAAGTGCGATGCAAGAGGGCTTTAGATTTCATTTCAAAACCCCTTTATTTGTTTTTATTTTGTTTTGTTTTGTGAAAGGGGCTCTCAAGCAAGAACCATTACATCAATTCAGCACACCCCTCCATGCATACATCAGTTAATAGTCTAATTAGAAGTGTAGCTAGAAACTGACCCATTTTTTAGTTTATTGAGGGGCCTTGAAAAGAAAGCTTTGTCCCTTCCTGTAGACTCTACATTTGGCGCCAAATGAGTCACTGTCAATGTGGGCCCCACCTCTGCCATACTCCTCCTCTGTGCTCATCTTGTCGTCTCGATCTCAATTCATCATTAGAGACTATATAGTAGAGCATCATTGGAACCTGCCAAGGTTTTGTGTCTTGTTGTTTAAGGATCACATCATGAGGATAAGTTAATTGATGATGATTAGATATCTTGAAATGGGGCTAACCAATTGTTGACAAAATAAATACCAAATGGAGTAATGAACTAGGTAGTCTATATATAATTGAAGTACTACTTTTTTTCTAGAAAGGCACATAGTTATTAGCTAATTTTAAACATATACATCATTTAAGTTTAGTCCCACATGTCTCCCATGCTGCTGCTATATGATGTGGCGACAACAACAGGCCGTCCGATTTTAGTCGTATGGTTTACATCGCATTAACATTTTCATCTCTAGATATATTATGACGATATGTGTTGTTGATTTTCAATTGGACCGTTCGGAACAAACTGATACAAAGAAAGTGGTTGTTTTGTAAAAATTTGCATAGTTGAGTGCTATTGATTTTTTTTTGAGGTAGCAGACAAATAGTTTACTATATAATTTTATTAAATTAAATTTAAAAAAAATTGATACAGATTGTACAGGAGAGAAAAAAAAAAGAAAACATAAAGATAAAATTAAAATATAAGCATAGTCATAAAAATACATAAAAAGAGAAATAGTAGCTTGACTCGTCACATTAATCACTGAGGTCGAGGCATGTTGGAAATGTAGAGAAGGAACTTGTTGAGGTAGAGAGAGAGAGAGAGAGAGAGGAACTTGTTGAGGTAGAGAGAGAGAGAGAGAGAGAGAGAGGAACTTGTTGAGGTAGAGAGAGAGAGAGAGAGAGAGAGAGGAACTTGTTGAGGTAGAGAGAGAGAGAGAGAGAGAGGAACTTGTTGAGGTAGAGAGAGAGAGAGAGAGAGGCGTCTGCAAGGAGAAACCAAAAATATGGATTCCCTCATCTCTCTCCTCACAACAGTTCTGTTCTTTCTCTCCCGAGATGAAGGCTAGGAGGAGAATATGGCGATGCAAAGATCATGCGGTACGGGGTTCTACATTATTAGAATTTTTAATGTTAACGTGAGTATATAATATTAATGACGTGGATAGTTCAATATAATATTAATGACGTGGATAGTTCAATATATACGTTAATAATTTTAATTTTGAAATTTATTTACGTGTGTATATTAAATAATAACATGAAAAATATTTATGTGTGTAATTATGTACATAAATATTTTTCACGCTAATGTTTGATTATATAGATATACGCACATAAATATAATTCAAAATTAAGATTATTGATGTGTATATTGAACTATTCACATTATTAATATTACATATCCACGTTAATATTGAAAATTCTAGTAGTGATAATAGTAGAAGGACGATCATGGGGTTTAAAGATTAGGGTTTAGAATCTGATGTGAGATGTGGGGAAGTCACAAAGTTAACAGCCACGGGAACACGGCCTCGTGGAGGGGAGGGCGAGTGATGAGAGAGAGGGGTGGGGTTAGGTGGCAATGTGGAGAGATGAGGTAGCAAGGTGACGATGTAGAGATGAGGCAACCAACGAAGGTGCAACACATAATGGCGTGGTGGAGCAAGACGGAGAGGGAACGAGAGAGCAAGTGAGGTGGGTCGGAGGAGGTAGGAGGCGGAGCAGAAGAGGAGAGTTATTGTTACAGTTTGACATTCTATTCTAGTAAAAAAAATGAACTACAAAAATTATAAATTTCTACATAGATATATCTGTTAAAATGAACAAATTATATAATTTAACTTCAATATATAGATTTTCAAAGTTTAACAATATGAACAACAAAATGAAAGTATATCATTTTGTGATGTCAAATACTAATTATATTAAAATCCCTACTCTCAATTAAAATATGATGATAATTATATCCTACGTGTCTAAGCATCTCTAATCAATCAATACATTGATTTTCATTTACACACATTTTTCTGTTTGAGTGTAAATTCGTATCACTTTTTTTCTAGTAGTTTCCATAAAATCTCAATCTTCCCTAATAGTAGCGAAGCTTGATTAAATTTTTTGAAGAGAGACGATTGCACATAAACTATAATTTTTTTCTATTTCTTAAAAGCAAACACAAAATCATTTTGAGGTTTGTAAATTTAAATGTACGGAAGTTGCATGTATATTTCTTATGCATAATTAATGCATGATCGAAATATCTAAGAGTGTCAATGGATCGGGTCAATATTATTTTATTATTATTTTTTTTTATGTAACTTAATCTTAATTAGTATATAATTAATCTTAATTAATGTAAAATTTCAAAATTAATCTTAAAAAAACATAATTATTGGGGTAATTTCAAGTTGATCCGATCCGAAACGGATTAAAAATTATTGACCAATATCCGATCTATTTTCTCTCGAATCATTTCGGGTTGAATCGACTCATTAGATCGGATAAAAAAATTAACACTCCTAAAAATTTCTGACGAATTTAATTGCCATGAAAATTCATAATTTGAGATCATATCATTATTCAATCAGAACCTTTCGATGAAACTAAATTAACATGCAGTCCAAATTAGATACAGATCGATGATATACTTGGTATAAGTTGGAATATTTTTAACTCGTAACACCAAATTAAGAGACTACACCTACTACAAAGGATTATATATTTATATTTACTCTCCCACCTTACTTTGTCCGTGCTTGAGATAACGCCATCTCTGTCGTGACTCGTGAGCACAATTAGTGGCTTCGATATGAAAACAATATTTGAGTTTATAATATTTTGATTTGACAAGTAAAGTAGAAATTAAAATAAATTAGTTATTAAATTAATTTAATGTATTGATGTTTACAGATAGTGTAGTAAGTAACTAAATATTATTAAAAAAATTAATTATTTTTATGAGGAGTGATAACTAGACCCCTTATTTGATCTCTTATCTACATTTTAGGTGTATTAATATTTTTTCCAAAAAATATTTATACTTACATTAAAATATTTATACAATATAAGGATTAAAAATCCTAAAACATGTATTTTAAGCTATATTCAACATAGTTTTTAACTTAAATTTTGAAACGTATATTTTCAAAAATATTTATATGATACATTTGGATATAAATAAGGGATGTAGGATTTAGGTGCGAAAATAATTTCTTTGTCTTTGTCTTTATATAATATGTTATTAAGTGATGCAGATAAAAATATTAAAAATAAAAAAGTTTGATGTTTTAATTTTACTTTTTATTTGAAGATATTCTGATTCTACTGCATTTCAAATTATCCTAAGTTATTTGCATTTGATACATTAAAGTATTTTAAAGTACTTGAATTATAACTAATTTTCTTGCCAAACACATACTTATGTCTTTTTAATATATAATCAACGAATAAAAATACAATTGCATCATAGTGTTTATTTGTATGTAGCAAAAAATAGTATTAGAAGTAAACACTTTGTTTCTTTTAACAACTTATAGTTTTCTTTTAACACATCTATAATTATATTAATTCTCAAGTGCTTCACTGTTGTGTTACAGTAGTTAGCAACAATAGCGCGCTATGATAGTCGATTTTTGTTCCCTCCGACGGTCTTTTTTTTTTAGATGCTCAAACATTCTACTGTTTTTGCTACAATGTTTAGCAATAGTAGTGCGCTATAGTGACTCAAAATTTTTTCCCGATAGTTTTTTTCACGAACTTATATGAATATATTATGTTTTTTTTTCTATTGATCAGGATTGTATAGTTAATTTGATAAAATTTTTTTAAATAATCTCGCACAAAATTTGATAAGTTAGCAGACCTACTTATTTCTTTTTTTATCAATTAGATTTACTTTTTATATTTTGGATAAAAATTAGATTCATGACTCGATTTGATTTTTAGATCATCTTTTTTTATTCTTGCAATTAAATTTTGAATTACAAAAAATTTTATTAAGAATTTGTCTTCATCAATTATATATATAAACTATGAAATAATAGTAGTTATATGGCAAACTTGAAATGTATTTTTTCCACTAAATCTAAGTCAACTTAATTGTATTTCTTTCTCTAGCATATGAAACCAATTTTTTTTTACTATTCATTTTGATTGACAAATTGATATATAAATTGGGTGGTTAGGAAACTGCTATCTAATTATATTATTTTAAATTATGTGTCAAGTCTAATTCAGTTTTTCTCCATTATAACTCTTATTTCTCCCTTTTTACATTAATTGAGAGCTGTATGAAGTCTATGGTGTATTATTGTTGGTTGATGATATTGATATATGATAGCAGAATGTAATGAAAAGAAAAAAGACAAGAGATAAGACAGAGTGCATGAAAATGATGTAGTTGAGAATTGTTATGAAAAACTCAATTTGTCATTATATTAGAATGATAAATTTATTATTTAAATACCATATTTTAATTTGTTTAATATTTCTTTAAGTTTTTATAAGTGATATTTCATTTAATTTCATCTTAATTTTAACTTTTTTTCTCTCTCAACTTTTAATTTTAAAATTTATTCCATTTATTTAGGATATTTTTACATTTGATGATTTTCAAAATCTTATTTAATTAAGTTATCTTAAGAAATTAAATTTTATTTCATCTGATTTTAGTTTGCTTTAAAATTTATATTAAAAATCAAGATCATTAAAAAAAACTTTTTACTTACTTTAAGCTTTAGTTTTATTATATTTTATTGGCAATGAGAATATGTATTAAACTGATTTTTTGTGAAATGTATGAAATCTTTTACTAGTATATTATTTTAGATCCAAGAAATTATTTTGTTATTATTAAATTGATTTAATATATTAGAATACTTCTAAATAGTAAAATATTTTTATTATCATGTGATGAAGTTCTTACAAAATTAATTTTATTTATGAAAATATTTAATCTGTAAATAATTGGAACAAATAGTTTTATATATGACGTAACAGAGCACGTAAATTTTTTAGTAGGTAATTACAATTCTAAAATATTTCTAGAGATTGAATTGAAGTGACATCTGTAGTTATCATTGCAATTTTGAACTGCCACTAACAATTTGGAAAATCGAACTTATATAAGTGTTAAAAGAAAAGAAATATATTAAAATAAATTAGCTGAGTTTCCTTTTTTTTAAGCCTTTGTTGACTTTTTGCCTAATCCTTTTTTAACAAGCACCTTTCTTTTCCCTTATATCCTTTTTTATTTTCGGAAAAAAAATAAATATCGATATTTATTTCTTATATTTTATGAGATATTTTACAAATTTTAATTAGCATGCAAAAGATATACTCATTGTATGGATTTTGTAAAAAGAAAAAATTAATAAATTAGTTTAAACAATGCAAGTTTTTAATACTAAACAATTGATGTATAAACATCTGACTATACATGTGTTATTAATAAACTTTAAGAGGTGGATTACTCTGCACACTCAACAAAAATAAATATTGTACAAAGATATCTTATTTAAAGAACACAGTGTGGAGTACAATAATTAGACCTTATATAGATACAAATATTATGTACGACTAACAATTGACAGTGATGTTATGCCTAATTAGCAAGAAATTGCTCTTTGAATTGTGAGTAAATATTTGTTTGAGAAAAAGATAGGAGTCAAGCTAGCCTCCAACTTTAATAACTTATAAGAGATAATCGCAATCTTTCTTTGTTAAACAATTGATGTTATATCTCACACTCATATTTATATGTGAGATTTAGGTGTTTATATAAATTATTAAGAAAAAAAAATAATAAGAAATAGAGTAAGAGAAAAAAAGTCTCGAAAATAAAAAAAAATATATGAGAAAAAATTCAATAACAGTGATAGGAAAAAGGAGGGAGAAAAAGGAAAAAAATATTGAGAAAACAAAAACGCATGGGACGGAAGAGAAAAAGTCTCAGGAAATAAAAATGCCTAGGAATAAGTCATATGGGCTACTCATATATTGATATAAGTAAATTAGATATTTATATTGGACTCAAGTATTTATATAAATGAATAGCGAAATTAATTTGGAGATAAAAACTTTCAAAAAGGAAAATGACAAAAATCACGTGATCTAACAGGAATAAAAAATGTATGGGGGACAAATCGGGAGATGGAGCTCGGGAGAAATAAATATTTTCTTTAAATTTTAAATAATCTGATTTAATTTAAACAATTCAAATTTAATTAATAAAAAATATTTTTTATCTATATTTTAATAGATTTCATATATCATATATTTAAAAAAAATATTATGTCATAAATATGTCATAAGCTGCGGACGTGAATCCGTTCTTATATCTACCAATAAATTTCAGAACATTGTAGAATATTATAGAAGCTTGTAATGTCCATAATCGGTAATTATCAAATTACCTCAAATTCATCAAAGGGACAACAATGTAGATCTACCTACTAGTCTCCCCCTATGCCTTATAGGTCTCAAAATCCGAATTTTAAACACAAAAAAGAACAAAATTTTGTTTGTACTTAAAAAACAATCAAATTAAATGACGGACCGGGCCGAGGTTATGATATTTTGTGAGACATGTTTCTCATATCAAGAGCAGTGTGGTGATCAAAATAGACAAAGTGGGCCCCCAGAAAAATGTCAAAATAAAATTGACATGTGTCGTTAAACAACTCAGGAGGAGGGACACTGATGTGGGCCCGTGCACGTGGAGAGACCATTTATCTTTGCGTGGTGGCTTAGGCTTATTGGGTCACCTGGTATATGGTCTGATTTAATCATTACTGGCAATGATAGAAGCTTTGGATCTAGGCTATATCAGTATTATATAAAACTATTTTATACTGTTGTTACTGTTATCTTATCAGTTTGTTTGTTTTTTTCTGATTATTGTTATTTTTATTTTTTAAATAAATGATTTCCTAAATTTCATAATTTATTTTTTTTAAATGCTTTTTTTTTTGGAGAAATTGAGTGCACCCATCCCTTCAAAAGAACAAACTCTATCGCAATATGTTTTCCAACTAATTGAAAGATGTATTTTTCATATATACTTATTTCTGCTCCTACTTAAAATGTATTATAAACTGAGTATCGTTGGAACCACCATGAATACTACTACCACAAAATAAATCAATATATTGGGCCCAAATGGTTGGCATTTAGCTCTGGCTCATGGATTGGGCAAGAATTGAGATGTTTATTGAAATTTTTTTAATTCATTAGGTACCAAAATGAATTTAAGAAACGAAATTTCATTATTTACTGAGTCTTGTAAAAGGATTTAGGGTTTTAAAAGAACCTACACCAAAGCAGAAGAGTAATGTGCATGATCATGCTTGCCAATACAAGAAGTGCTTTATAAATGCTTCAAATATTATTTCTATGTCTCCATTATTTTAAAATTAAAGATTGATATATAGACATATAAATCTCAAACAAAAAACATACCATCAGATTTCTGTGCTTGATGTGACTTTATGTTGTTTTTCTGGCTTACTGTTGATGTGTTTCAGGTTGTTTTTTTTGGATTTGTCATATTACTTGATTTTAGATGTTAGTTGTGAATTGTGATGGTTATCTATATGTTCCATAAAGAGGAGGTAAGTTTTAAATTTTTTCATCTATGCTGCATCATCAATATTCTTATCCATTTAATTCTATTTATTATTTTTATTATTATGATGAGATGACTCATATTTTTTTCATACTCTCTTCTCATTTAAGAGAGAATTCAAATATATATTTTATGGTAGAAACTTTTCATGTAATTAATTGTTTTTTTCTTATTATACAAATTTGGAGTTCAAAAAATTTATTTGACTGTAAGATTCTTTTATGAATTAGCACTATAAAACTTAATTTAACTGAAATTGACATTATTTTTCGGAGCGAAGTTCGAGAGAGAACCCTAATTTTGATAAAACTGCTTCTTTTAGGGATTCTAGTATGTTTTGTTAGCTTTGTTGTATTAGGGTATTTTGTTACTTAGGATTTGATAAATAGGTCAGAATTGCACTTCAGAAAGTAAGGTAAGCAAGAAATAAACAAAATAAATAGAAAAATAAAGAATACCAAATTAAGAAATAAAAAGGGCATCAAATTTGAAAAAGCATTATGTCTATCTATTCTTATCCTCCAACTCTTAAAGAAAGGATTTTCTTTGTTTTTTCATTCATCATCATTATTTTTATTCTGACCTCGATACTCCAATTCCAACCAACGATAATGATACAGTTTAAATTTGATGGATTCTTTTTGCTATATGAACTGTCAGTTTCAATGAAATTGATGGATTTTTCATTTTTACCTAAAAAACAAAAGCATATCATCAGATTTGATTTAAATCACTTCTATTGCAAGCAAGAAAAAAATTAATAAGACAAGAATCAATTAATCATCCATATATCTCAAATGAAATAAAATTATAAAATGCTATATTCTTTGCATGGGCTGCAAACGAGTCAAGCTCGAGCGAGCTAGGTCAAACTCATAATCATCTCACTAAGTTAACGAGCCGAGCCAGTTTGTTACCAAATTTTGTACAGACTAAAAACGCTGCCTCATAATCGGCTCGTTTAGCTCATTAACAACTCGTTGGACCAAAATCATTTAATATTTGATAGGATTTTGAATAGAAAAAAAGTTGAATCGGATGAACCGTGTTAATCAATATATATAATGAATAGTCCATATTAGCTCATTAGTGAACTGAGCTAGCTAGGATGAGCCGAGTTAGAGCAAACTTATAATCGGCTCATTAACATAAAGAGCTGACGAGCTTGGCTCATTAACAGTTCAATTCAGAAATGAGCAAGTCAATAGCAAGCTTTTTTCAAGCCGAGCTCAAGCTAACAACGGAGAGAATTAGTAAACAATTTTGATATTAAAATGTTGTTTATCATTAGTTGTTGGAAAGCAAAGGTACGACGGAGACATTTATATAATCACCGTATTAATTTAATGATGAAGATGACATAAGTATGGAGGAGGACCATGAATTAGAAAAGAAGATGCTTCACTAACAGCTATTAAACATTATATTACCTAATAATATATATATATATATATATATATATATATATATATATATATATATATCCACATCAGTATTATCAGGCAGATCATTCTCTAATATATGCTAAGAGAATTATTCAACGGTCTATATTATTTAATTGGATAACTAAAATTTAGTATTTAAGCCATTCAATAAAAAAAAAACCCTAAAAACACTAAAAAAAACCCTGAAGACCACATATATATTCTCAGCTAGCTCTTGATTACAATGAAGAAAATAAAGGCTAGTCTTCATGAGACACACACATTTCCAATCCCCACTATTTTGTTCTTTTTTCCAACTTTGCACTTAGTTACCATTATTTTTTTTATAATTTCTCCACTATATTATTTTCAACTTGCATGACTTCTCTGTTAGTTAGTGTACTTGCATTGCCGCAACTCCGTCGTTCTTCGTTCGGCAACTCTTTGATCGTCGAACTTTTGTAGAACTATGCAGCTTAGGTTATCTATCCGGCCTTGTGAGGCATCTTCTATCAACTCTCCAATAATCCGATTTGAAATTTAAATGAAAAGTCATTTATAAACATTTAAAGTTAAGTGATTTTAATCCTCATTTTTATCTAAAAAAACTCGCTAATGATTGCTCTAAGTCTCTACAACTTCCTGTCGATTTATCTAGCAAATCTCTAAGATAGAAAAAAAAAAGGAAAAAAATTGTTGAACTTTTGTAGAACTATGCGGCTATCTCAGGTTGTTTACACAGCATTGTGAGGCATCCTCTATAAATTCTCCAATGACCTGATTCAAAATTTAGATGGGGGATTTTTTATAGATATTTAAAGTTGAGTGACTTTAATCCTAATCTTTAACTCAAAAAAACTCGCCAATGATCCCTGTAGACACCCTGCAACTTGGACGACTACTTTGAAAATTTCATATTATGCACTCAGATAAATATTCATTCAAGCCAGCCGCTAGAATTACTAATTCCATAACAATATTTTTTATGTGCATTTCTAGAATAATATATAAAATTATTCTTCAACTCATATCACCAATACATCAGTAATTTTTTTCTCATGCATTTTTACCTCACTATATGCATAATATCATTTCATATTATATACTAAGTCATTGCTTTGCACAAATAACTAGGACCTTTTCAAAGCATGACAAGCCACATTTCATAGATTTTACCAAAAAAAAGAAAAAAAAAAGAGAATATAGAACACCTAAATTTTGTATACGCTAGGAAGAAGAATATATATCAGGCTCCATTTGATTATGCCACATTCCTAGAACTCTTATTATATTGAATGCTTTACAAGATCCAAAATGTATTTGCACCAAAGAATTATTATATTTCTAATGCATCCAAAAATAAATAGCATTGCTTATTTTAAGTTGATATATAGATGATGATGATGATGACAACTATGACAAAGCAAAAATAACAAATAAAAAGATGTATTTGCAGTATAATTAATTATTTCCTTCCACATTTTAAGTCATATTTTTTGAAAATAAATCTTATATCATGTCTCTCCGTAGAAAATATATCAAGCCTTTAGTACAATTTTGTACTCTTATCGTGATGTCCTCCTTATGAAAAAAATAATATATAATACCCTAAGCCTAATTGATGTTATAGTTGCATCATATCTTTGATATCCATATATTCACTATCATGAACATATTATCATAATAAAAGATTTGACAGTATTTATTAACATCAATTTTTGTAATAAATATATGTGCACTGAAAATAAAATATAAATAATAATAATCACGATAGTGAATATTAATAATATTAAGAGTAGCTACAATATTGATAACAATAAAAGTACTAATAATAAAAGTTGGTAACAATTTCTTGATGAGAAGAACTAATTCTTTGACAATATATCATAAGAAAATATCTTATAGTTTCATTATCATTAATTCCCCAATAAATAAATAAAAATAAAATAATGACATTGCTTCAATGCCAAACACAAACAAATGTCCTCTCATTATTTTGCATCAACAAAGTGAGGTCAATTAGATGATGCATAAATAGGACCCACTAAAAATCTTTTCACCTTTTACATCAAATTTTATCTATTCAATTAATATAATAATAACAATAATAAAATTATGATGATAAATAATTAATTGATAATGATAAATAAGGCCAATGTTATTTTGCATCAAGTCACCACATGCCATATTTTAAGGTTATGTGTATATTTTTTATAAGATTGTCATAATTTTCATAATACTTGAACTTCTTTTTAAAATCAACTTTCTCACAATTAAGGCATTTTAAAGAATTAAAAAAATATTATAAGCATAGTACTTGTAATAATAATAATTTGTATTTGTACTAAAATCAAAATATGATTTTAATCTCAAAAGAAGAGAGAGAGAGAGAGAGAGAGAGAGAGAGAGAGAGTTATAAAACTATCACTATTCTTTCTAAACAATTCAAACAAATAAGTTTTTACAAAAAAAAATCACTCTTAATATATTTAGGTACACAATAATTCTAATAATTATTACACCTAAGTTCATATATGATATCTCTATAAGCTTTAAATATTTTTTTCAAAGCATTAAGACTTAATATTTCGCACTAATTATGCATAGTGTAACATTATGTGTCTTTTCATCTCATGGACCCCCCCCCCCCCCAAATTTCAAATCAAATTTTAGAAAATTTCTTTACAGAAAAATAAAGAAAGACATGGTCAACTTGAAAGTTATGTCATAGAAATACGATTAAGATCCCACAAAATATTTTTCCACATCAAAATTATCTATTTCTTAAATAAATACATATGAATAATAATAAGAATAAAATAAACTAATTAATAGCCAATATGGTAGCTTGATTTTGGATCAAATAAAGACAATACGTCATAGTAGAATCTTTCTCCAACGATACAAATGAGGCATATTTTCAAAAGCAATATAATTTTCAGATATTTAAATTTCCTCCCTTGAAAAAAAATAAATTTTCATAATTAATGCATAATGAGAAAAAGAAATGTCATAATCAATTTTTAGATGTCTAATGTCGCGTTAAACTAAAATATAACTTCAATTTCGAAAATTAATTATAAATCTTTCAAATAAAATCATAAATTCATCACCTTCCCTTCTAAATAAAATTTTAAAAATAGTTTTTACTAATCCAAAAATAATATTAATATACACACATTCAAGTTTGTATGTTTTTACAATGGGCTTTTAAATTTAGAATTAAACTTTAATACTCCTCTTGAATCATTAATAATGAGTATTATTCACTAATTAATGATGAAAAAATTTCTGAATTTTTTTTCACTTCATTGGAGGACCAAACTTTTAGTCAATCAATATTTCAAATCAAATTGAAGATTGGAGCAAACATGTTTTTTTGATAGAAACAAGTAAGCTACTTAGATCCCACATGTCTTATATTGAATGTACTATATAAATGTCTATATGAATAAATAATAATAATGATGATGATTATGATGATGATGATGACGACGATCATCATCATAACAACAACAACAACAACAATAACAATAGCAATAAATAAATATTAACGAAATTAAGCTAATATGGTGGTTTGATCAATGCATTTCACTAGGCTTTTTTACATATATTATTTTGATGAAACTAATATATTCCCTTTTGTCAAAATTAAGTAATGCATTTTCAATAGAAAAAAAATATTATTTTGAGGTAATGCATATTTTTGTAAGACTAATATTTTGATAAAAAAATATTATCTAATATAATTTCCATGCCCTTCAAATGGAAAAAAAAATACCATAATATTTCGATAGTATACCATTAATTTTTGGATACTGGTGTTTATACTAAAATTAAAATATAATTTTAATTAAAAGAAATAATTAATTAAAAATAAATATATATTATTATCATCACCACTCCGTCCAAATAAAATAAGTATGTCATAGCTTACTTTTGATGAATATGTGTAGGTGTATATAACTACAATAAATACATTCATAATTCAATTATATTCTAAGGATCTCTAAACCCTTTAATTCATGACATAAAGTATGAGCATGCACTTGCTTGTGAATTCTTTTTTGGTCATGAAGCACAATGTTCGGTCAACAAAAGTTTGAAATTAAAAGAGACATATTTGTTAAAAATTACAAGCAAATATTTGGATTCTAAAAAATATTAAATCATTGTCTCTTCTCATGCATTGCGTATCATAAGATCTTTCATTTATAAATACCCCCATGCATGAGTATTTATCTTCATGCATGGTAAGAATGAAGAAAACTAAACAAAGAGTGTAGTCTCAAAGCTTTGGTTTGAGTAAAAAAAAAAAACACAAATCTTGATCAATTCCAAAAAAAAAAATGAGTGAACCATAGAAGGAGAGATTATAGCAAAGCTCTCTTGTTGACGTCGGAATTCCGTTAACCGTTTCGATTTTGTCCACTTTCATAAATAAAAATTCAGTCATTCAAGTCATTATACAGTCATCCAAGTCGTTAGTAGAGACCAATTTATTTGGATGAGTGCGGCGTCTAACACCTTCTGCATTCATAACCAATACACAAATCCAACTTATCCATGGGCTAAAATAAAAATTAGTACTGTAATTTTCCTGATGAAAATCGCGTGACGACTTCAAAAATAAAAGAAAATGAACCAACCGGTCGAGTTAGCAAATAGGTTAGCAGGTAGCTACAATCCCTCTAAGACTCTATAACTTTATGTCGATTAGTCTAACAACTCTTTGAGATAGAAAAAAGTAGGAAAAAATCGTCAAACTTTTTGTAGAACTATGCGACTATCTCATGTTGTCTATGCAGCGTTTTGAGGCATCCTCTATCAACTCTCCGATGATCCGATTTCAAAAAAACTCGCCAATGATCTCTCTAAGTCTCTACAACTTTTTGTCAATTAGTCTGGCAACTCTCTGAGATAGGAAAAAAAAAGGAAAAAAATGTTCAGTTATTAAGTTTAATAATGTACGTACAAAATATATAAACACCACCTTATTCAAATGCATAAACATTTGATGATTATTATAGAAACATGAATATGTACAAAAGACATATTTCTATAAAAACCATCTTGAAATATGTAAACATCAGATATAAACATATAAACATCAGAAATAAAGATATAAACATATATCAAAGATATAAATATGAACATTTTCATAAATATTATGGAATCATAATTTTGTACGACAAGTGTAAACACCAAGTATAAATATATAAATATTTTGTACATTAGTATATAATCATGATTATATAAAAATTGTACGGGAACTATAAATTGCAGTTAAAATATATATATAAACACCAAAATGTCGGTCATGTAGTTCTTGATGCTAATGTACAAAATATGACCGACTGACGACATTTTGGTGTTTATATATTACAAAATGTACACCAAAAGAATATACAAAATGTCGGTCATATAGAAACATATTAACTTTCCATTTTTGATATAGGTAGTTGTGGGGACTGTGATGGCGAAAGCAAGTTTGGATTTTGTTAGCACGCCTCTTAAATTTTTGGAAGAGAATCAAAAGAAGAGAAGGAGAGAAGAGGGGAACTAAGACACGAAATAAAACACTCTTTCCTCAAATCTTGACCCCTCAATTTGAAAAGTAATTTTGCCTCTTAGTTCCTTTCCTCCCTTTCCTTTTCTTCTTGTTAAAATTTTAGTTGTAGAGCACATCCTTTAAGAAACAATTGCATGAGATCAACAAGAGTATTGGGACATTGTGCAAATTAAGCAATTATTGAAGAAAGGAGCACATAAAGAGATAACTCCGTCATTGCAAATTGTTGACGAATTAATTTTTTTTTTTTGAGGATTTAGTTTATTTGTCCAAAAAAATCTCTCAAATTTCGTCCAGCACAAGATTATTTTCTTTTTGTTCGGGAAAAAATGAATTATGTGCATTCAAAAAATGAATCGTGCGTGAATTTTAGAGAAAAACAAAGAAGAAGAAGATGAAGAATTTTGTACAGAACGACGGATAGATTTAATTCTTTAGGTGGCAGTTGATAACTTTATTAAAAATTTAAAAGCACAAGTATGTGGTAACTTTGATGGAAAAAAAACTTAGCAACTTTACAATCCATTTTGATGTTTTGACGGGCAATGAAGCAATGATCATAGTCACAACATCAAAGGCTAACAAAAATGAGATGTTGATATTTTTCGAAATAGCAAAATGCCTACTCTTCAAAAAGGAAATTTCGGAGATAACCATCAAGTACATCGAATCAGTTTACAAGTATAATTAATTTGGTACCAAATTATTTTTTCTTGATATAAAGACTCTCATTAATTTTAATATTTATTTATTTTTAAATATTTTTTACATAACTTAAATTTAAGTCTATTTGTAAATAGATAAAATCTATTATGGATGTGTTAGACTTACATTTCATTTAATACCAAAGTTATTAGCAAAGCCATGCTCCAAAATATGCATTGGAATTTGGAAGTACTAATAAATATCTCAATTCGAAGGTTGCGACCGCGAGAGCTAATGACAAATGTAGAACTCTTTTGATCTAAATGAAATTTTAAATAATGTTTCTTTTCGGAGTAAATAGGCATACTGGAGAAAACCTATAAAAAAGAAGGCACTGAGAAAAGAACATTGGAATATATTTTGATCGTCTTCTCAGAAACAATTTATTAAAATAAAGCGACTCTATGAAAAGCTTGAAAGCCACCTCATATTAGAGAATGACATACTTGTTCAATAGTATCCCGCATCTTCACGATTTTCTTTATGCTAAATTATAGCAGTAATGCAGACCTGAAACAAAGAAACAATTAAATTAAATGCATAATAGAGCATGACGGGTTTGTTGGTTAGTTGACGCCATAAATCCATTTCTCGGCATTGCTGGTGTAAGAGACCAATTCTCCCTGCTGAAACCACAGTGCTATCTCGTCTTTAGCTGTCTCAGGCCCATCACTTCCATGGATTATATTTCTAAATAGAAAAGACAAAACAAAAGTAATTTAACATATTTACTTGACTTATTAGATGCAGTAAATTTGGATCTAACACCAACAATTTCCAAAAAGTTCTTGAGTCAAGCACTGGAGCTTAAAAAAGAAAATTAAGATCTAGGCTAGCTAGCTTAAATTTGCTTAGTTACCTTCCAACAACAACAGCAAGATCACCCCTGATGGTGCCAGGCTCAGATTTCTGTGGATCAGTTGCTCCAATTAGCTTTCGACCATACTTTATTACCCCCTCTCCTTCCCATACCTACCAAAAGAAAATTAAAAAAAATTAAAGAACAAACAAATAAATCAAAAAAAAAAAAGAAGAATCAAGCATCACCACCTCATGTTCAGCACTAAACCTGTTGTACAAGCACAAAGACATTAATAAGCTTAATCAAATCCTAAACACTATTTAAGGGGAACACATAATAGCAGAAACAATTAAGTTGGATTATTGGTGTTGTAGCTAAACTGTACCAATATTGGGTGATATAGTAGTTACCATGGCAAGAACAGGTCCGGAGCTCAGGAAGTCACAGAGACCATTAAAGAAAGGTCTCTCTTTTAGATCGTGGTAGTGCTTCTGGGCAAACTCCTTTGATGGTACCACTAGCTTGATTGCTACCAGCTTGTATCCCTTCCTCTCAAAACGGGATATTATCTCTGCAACCTGTGATAAAAAATATTAAATATGTATGACTTTCATTCTTATGCAATTTGTATTTCTAAAAAAAAAGCTGACAAAATAAACTACAGATATCATACCAGTCCCCTCTGCACTCCATCGGGCTTAATCGCAATAAAAGTACGCTCCATCTGATTAACAAAAGTAACCAGTTGATAACAATTAAATTCATATATGCACCATAAAGAAATAAATGGGTGACAATTTGTGAATATGCAAGATATAAACAAAAGAATACTACCTCTGCTGCATGAGCCTCCTTGTCCATAAGCATGTATCCTGAAATCCAAAGTAAATTGTAAGCAATAGAAAACAAACAACATTGAAAAAATTATCTTAAGAAAATTTAAAGTTAACCCAATAAATCTTTCCAGCAAGATCATAAAATCATTTTTAATTTGGGCAACACAAATTTATCACAAAGCTTACAAAAGATAACACAGAAACAAGGTACAATTGAGCATGTAACAACCAAAGATGAAATGGTACAAGTATCAGATAATGAAATCCTTGAACAACACTAGTAATATACATGCACAAGTCTGTCACTTAGTAGTATTTAAAAAAAATTATGACTTAAAATTGCTAGTCTTTGGTACCAAAACCCTTACATAAGATAAGGGTAGGCAAAATCTGATCACATACCAGCAGCTGGAATGGCAACAGCAGCCGTGAACCATTTGGTCTGTGAGGCATTGTAGCCACCGGCTTTTTCATAGTATGAAGCAGCTGTGCTTAGCTTTCTTCCTGCATTAGCTAATGCTGCCGCCGCCACACCCTTGCCTTCTACATAGTAAAAACAAACAAGATATTTTGCGGCAAATTAGTTGCCTATTTACTGTTCCGTACCACACAATGGCCCACTCTTCAGAAAGAAGCTAACATAGAGAAGAGTGGCATTTCCTTTACAAAGGAAAATGTTTTGTATGAGCCAATAAAAATCCTCTATGGATGGCAATCACCTTGCCTCAAAACCTATTTACACTTGAAAGACCCATACACATGTCAGCACTTCAATAGGTCTGAAGTTACCAGTGTTTAGGTTCAACTTAATTGAGCCTGGTTGGGACTTTAACTGGTTTGGGTCAAGTTGAAACTTTATCTAGCTGGACTGGCTTTAGAAATTTTGTAATGGGCCATACTTAGCAGGCCTCTTGAACAAAGTATAACAAAATATTCCTGTTTGCTAATCACAAGCAAATGCTACAGTCTTTCATAGCCTCATTTTTCACACTTTCCATCCACTTTCCAGCCCAAGGAATATTTAAAGTTTTAAACAAAACAAAATGAGGCAGAACATGACCCCTTATTATATTAATTAAAGGTCAAAGTATCACAAGTAATTTAATATATGGTTCTTTTATTAAGCAATAGAGTTCAAAGAAAACACGAGCAATCATGAGCAATTTTTTAATATAAACAGATCAAAAGCTGTACAGTGTACACCTACACTGATCACGTAATAAATTGCATGTCAGACCAATCAACAGATCCCAAGAATTATATATTAATAACAGAAAATCTGCAAAAAGAGTTCCTGATTTATAAAGAACATGAAAGTAAAACAAAACTAGATTTAATTTCTAACTCTTTTTAAAAGATGCCAACAGGGATTCATTATATCTCTGCATTTTTTTTTTTTGAAACAAGCAGATCAATCTGCCAGCTTTCCTTAACAAAAGCAGATTATTACAGCTACAATTGAAAATCAAAATAAATTATTCTATCTCTGCAGTTATTATAGATCTTTCAATAAACTAATTTGTGAAATTGGGGTGACATACTAGGTTACTATTTAGTATTTACAGAGAGGAGAGGCACTGTGAGGAATTCATGCAATGGATCTTTTACGAATATAAAAAACAATTGGGACCTAATTAAGTAAATGCACCAACTATCATTACATGTTAGGCTGACAACGTGCCACGAAACTCCTATTTATCACAAGTATAAATCAAATACTAGAAGAAATGTTTAGTTTCTCCACAAAACTGCATCGGATGTGATATCTAATTACGCTCAAATTGTTGATCAAGAACTATTTAATAGAAAACTTACGCCTCATCTCAGAATATCTGACCTGACAAAAGCTACCTTCAATTTTCTAAATTGAGTAATAAGGATGCATGCATGCATAAAGGTTTTCAAAAAGATATTCATCTCCAATTCACAATATAACCTCAAATTTAATAAAATCAGGAATCGTATTCCCAGGATACTCACCAGAGAAGAAAGGAGCTGAGTTGTGAGAGGCTGAGCAGAGCAAGGCCCGAGCCGCCTTCGCACCAGACCTAAACAGCTGAGACGCCATCTAATCTCTTTCTTCTCTAATTTGGGGGGTTTTATTTCAACCTAGGGTTGGGGTTTGTGATATCTTTTGTGAGAATTCGGAATTATGAGGCGATGGTTTCTTTCTCGGAGGATGGATGGAGAGTTTTATTGATTCCATTTCGTGGTGCAGTGTTGAGTGGCGAGGATCGGATACTGTTGAGTGTTTTTACGTTATTACCCCTCTCGCTTTTTGGGTACGACGCGGAGGGGACAGTTGTTGGCTCGTGTGCAAGGCCAGGGGTGTATTGGTACATTCATGTGCCGTGTGGGGACCACGTGATTGGGCCGTTCGTTTCAGCCGCTGCCCGTTGGGCAGGTCCTCATAGGAATTCTACTGGATGCCATCATCTCCGGGCAATTGTGTACGGATAGATCATGTGGGGTCGGATTATTATTTAATTTAATGTGAATTTATATTTATTGTTATAGTGAATTTTGAATCATTATATAGTTATTTTAGTTATCAAAATATTAAAAAAATGTAAAATACGTATTTATTATTATAGTGAATTTTCAATCATTATATTAATTATTGTAGTTAAAATATTTTAAAATGTAAAATATATATATTTATTATTATGAATGAATATATTAATAATGACTAATGACCAATCTAATTTATATTGAATTGTGACTTACTAGTTTTTTAGTGTATGTGATGCATATAATTTTTAAATACTTAAAAAAATCATATTACGTAACATTAGAATAATATTACTTATAGAACTTTTAACAAGTTTCAAATTCACCTCATGCAAGATTCAAATGTGAATCTAATAAATAAGGTGGATCCTTTTTAAGATGATCCATTAAGCTACCTAAAACAATTTTAAGATCTATATATGAATTCATTCCACAAATTTGGATCGAATTATTGGATTATATAAATTCATTGATAGAATGCAAATACGGAATTGTGAAATGAAAAGGTGTCTTAAATAGCGTATTTCGCGAGTCACTTGACAATATTATTTTGACAAAATTGATACTCATTTTTAAATTATTTTAAATAAATTTGAAAAATTTAAAGATTAGATAATATGAATTATTGTTCAAATAAATTTTATTATTAGGAGTGACTAATCTGCATTTTTAATGTGGACCTTAAGATAGAGATATTGATAAGAAAAAAAATTGGTTGGTTGTTCATCTTTTTAATTAGCAAATAACACTTAAGATTTTAATTATTTCCTATATATAAAAGAATTAATATAGAACCTACACAAAAATTATTATTTGTAAATTAGTGGTGGTTCTATGTATAGTTAAAAACTAATTAACTATCTAAAAGAAATGAGTTTTCTTGCAATCTATGATTATGAGGTGATACCATGACATTGTGACAATGATCCTTTTTAAAACTTTCAAATTTGATGAATATCCCTTTGAACATGGAACCTTTAATTTATGACAATTGCATCTAGATTGTAAAGCTCGCTTAAAATAATGAATTTATTACAAATAAACGAAAAAGATCATGTCATTTTTTATTCATTAAGTTTTTATATTTAAGTACTCTATATTTTTTTGAAATAATTATTAAAAAAAGAATTGATGTGCTAAAAATAAGAGAAATTATTCTTGCACTCTAAATTCTGCATTCAATATTAAATATAAATATTTTTTAAAAATATATATTTTAAAATTTAAATTAAAAATTATATCGAATAGCTTCAAATACCTAGGGTACAATTATCACTCCTCCGAAAATGATTTATCCTTCGAACTTCTTGACTTTACGAAAGAATAACTACAAAAAATTTGAAATTATTATACATAAAAAATTGTATAATTTTCAAATATTTTTTTGAACCATAAATGATTGTAAAATTTTGAAATCGATAGAATGAGATATCATGTCAAACGAGTGAGGGGTTTCTTTGGCCTTAGGAGCAAGGCATGTACCAAATGCATTATCATTTATTACAACGTGTTGCATCAATGTTGTATTAATGCACTTGTATAGACACATTTAATGTGTTACTTACTACGCACTAAATATTATTACATTGATGTATGTGCTATGATCCATGTTTTAGATGTCGATTTCATTATTGATTTACACCTCCTCTGCTTCTCAGGAGATGATTCAATATGGGCAAAATAATGCAAAAAAGAAATCTGTATTACATGCGCTTATTTGTTTGAATATAATTCATTAATTTGGATTTCATCCGCTTATTTGCTTACTATAATTATATTTTTATTAACTTAAATACATAATTGCAGACATTTTTAATATATTGTTTCTAAACATCTATATAGATTTTAGAACAAATGTAATTTTTAACAATTATGTATTTTCAATAATCTATGACTTGAATTTGAAGTTCCAAAATATAAAAATAAAAGAGACTTACATTTATGACACTAAAAACTTAAAACATTAAAACTCACCTCAATATATTATTTTAATGATAAAAACAATACTCTCCATATAAAAAATCATAAATTCGAAATTCAGATGGATGATATCCTTTATGAATATTTAAAATTGAATAACTTAGGTTATCATCTTTATCTCAAAAAAATATATTATTTTATAGTTTCAAAATATAGAATTCAACGTATTAAGGAATTCAACACAGTTGGTCATATAATCGTCCCCTGATTTTCCACAATTGCTCTATTTTCCAACACATTAAGGAATATCACACCATCAAACTTTCTTTATAATACAATGAATATAGTTAATTTACCTAAACCTTTTTTCTACACTGGTAACGTACACAAGACTAAACCTAATTTGTACACTATTGCTCAAATTACATCACATGCATGAAAGCAATATCCTTTTTAGCTCTTCTATTATCACAATTATTGAAAACTATCACTCTGTGCAAGAATTAATTCCTATCACACCATAAGTCCATTGTAATGCCCTCAAATGCAAATCATTATTTCATTTCTACAAAGATGGAAAGTTTATCTACACTAAAGTGCAAGTCCTTTGCTATGATGACTCAACTGACTTGGTAGCTGTTTCGCCTTCTAAGTTGCAATCTTTTCTCAATGCCCTCATCCATGAATCCACCTAACATTGAACAAAATCACCAATGATATAAATACAGAAATAGCAAAGAGAACATATACTTATGATATTTGTAAAAGAACCCCTGAACAACATCATTGATAGGTTTTAACAAATTGGTTAGTTGCATCAGGATGCGAACTACTTTTTATGAGAATAATTGGGCCTATGCTAAAAAGATATATTAGTTAATTCATGCATAATTTTAAGAAGCCATACATGATTATAGTTTTCAGAAGCACTAATAAAAAGAAATGATAATTTTTTTTTATTGCCAATTTTTTATTTATTATTCTTTATCTCATAATTACTTCGTAGAAACCAGCAAGAGGGATGCATATTTTTCTTATTTATAATTTCTTGATATCTATTAGTCTTCAAGGAAATTTCACAAAAAACAATGACGAGAATACAATAAAAAGGAAAAACAACAGATAAAAGTAATACAAATTTGTAGGGGCACATGATACTTTATAGACCAACAATTTACCTGAATTTCAGATAAACCAGAACACTCAAACCGCAAGCCATGACAAGTGAGAATGTAAAAGGCATATCTAGTCTGGCCATCTTCTTGCGTGAAACTTGGGCGGGGCCCAATTTCTGTTACGTCAGATAGCAGCGTTGTGTCTTGTGGGCTTATATCTACATTAAAAGTATCACAATATCACTTATCTACCATTTGGGAACCAGTAGTTTTTTTCTAAAAGCACAAGCAGTTACCATTTTGATCTCCTCGAAAACCATGCAAAAATATTCTTCAAAAGAAAAGAACATTAAATTCAAATACAAAGACTAGTTACCAGTGGATTTAAGAAAATAGTAGAGGCATGAGCCTTGAAGAACAACAAATCGAGGGAGCCAATCATCAACATCCGAATCATCTAAGATTGGTGGTTCTCCTGGTAGCTCTGTCCATCTCTACATAATTAATATTAGTTAAACATCAATTTTCATATGAAACTAGTTATTTTCGAACAAGAGAAAAAGATGGACCAACATCAAAGGCAACAAACTCAGTAAAGACTATCATGAACTGGTGGCCCAACTTGACAGAATTGACTAATTTACCGTGCAACATAGCCTGAATTTAACAATCTTAGTCTTCTACCATAAATTGTCCAAGTAACTTCAACTGCTCTCTTATTTAACCTAAATCAGTATGACTTGTCTTTACTTTACTTTTCTTTTTTGTATTTTGTCCTTTGTCAACTGTAGCTTCTTAAAAGAAATGGAAGCCAATGAACAGGTCTTCACTTTTTCAGATTAAAAAAAAAACACAGAGAGGAAAATCCTATACAGTTCTAATGTAAAGATAGCCAGAATGGCGAGCTGATCTCAATACTTCATCAACATTCTCTAGCCTGCAACAACAGCGCATATAAAAAACACAAGTAATAAATAAAAAAACAGAACCTACTGCATATTCATAAAAGAACACTAGTTGCAATTAGCGGGCCCCCAAATAAAATCATGCCAACCAGCAGGAGTGCTTCGTTAATGTTAACAATGAGCAAAAGTAGTTTCCAAACTAAAAGGAGATTCTGATTTCCAGTTTTACAAATATTAGATACGCAAGACAAAAAAATGCTCAAATAAATATAGAACGAATTAAGAATATCTAATAAAAAAGGACATTGCAACACAAAAATGCAAAATTATTTACCTAAAATGCTACTGTGCTTTGAATAGGCAAATATAGTTCTGTTTGAAATTTTAATATGCTAAAATAAATACAGAACAAATTAAAAATATCTATTAAAAAAGGACATTGCAACACAAAAATGCAAACTTATTTACCTAAAATGCTACTGTACTTTGAATACGCAAATATAGTTCTGTTTGAAATTTTGTAAGCGACTCTCAAGAAAAATAATATAAGCAAATAACAGAAGTTAGATCAAAGAAAACGAAATCTGAACTTGGTCAAACTTACTGAGCTTTAAGTTGAGTTTCTCTATCTTCAGCGTCCGTGATTTCTGATCGAAGTGTTTCTACCTCTGCTTTTGTTAAGACGACCTGAAAAAGGCAAAAATAAAAAGGGTTGAAGTTCAATTAATTAATCCAATGCCCTGGTGTAAGGACACTTAAAGGTGACAGAATAGTCCCAAAAATTGTAACATTGAGTTATGCACTTAACCAAATCACTTAATACTGTTCACATAAACTTAGAACCTACGTCACAATCTAATCAGTTATGTACTAGCTCAGTTCGGACCAGAGGAAAAAGATCTCACTAAAGTATAGGGTATCTGTCAGTAAATGGAGTATACCTTTACAACCTTAATAACCTAAAGGCTCATGACTCTCTGAAAAATTTCCCAAAAAGTGTTGGATATCAAGCAGAGGTATCAAAAAAAAATTTCTGTTGCATGACAAATGCATTTGAATCTTTTTTTAAAAATACTAATCTTAACCTTGTCATCTTCATCAGAACTATGCGGCCAGCGAAATCGAGGTAAATTAAGAAGATTAAGAATAGATGCCGCCCCCATCACACTCCTTACAGACCACGAGCTACTACGTGATCTGTAATAAACACAAATTACACATGTCATTTAATAATTAATAAGAAGTGCAAGCAATGGAAACAAATATAATTAGAAAGGTTAGTTTACAGGTACTTTCATTGCTCAATTGTGCTATCTGTCACAGAATAGTTACAACGGTCATATGGTGTCAGACAACATCATGTTTAATTGTTTATTCTTCATTTATAGTTTCAGTTAACAAATTATACTGAAAATTCTCTACTGGTACAGTCATACAAGTTCAGTGTGTACCAATCTGCAAAAGACTCAGTACATGCTATCAAACCAGCACACAATGGTAGTTCAATTACACAAATCCATACCACTAGTGGTACATGGTAATTGGACATTACGGTGCCATTAACTGTTTGCAGTTATGTTTATGCCATAAAAACCTAAATTTTAATGGGTACATGATGGAACCATGGATGTTTCCAACTACATTTGTGCCAGTAAAAGCAATTTTAAAATGAATTTAGAACCTGAGTTTAATATCTGTTCTTGAATTTACATCAGAATCGCATTTGTCAGAAGAATCTTTCAAAGACTGGAAGTGCTCTGGGAAAACTTCCACCTTTCCATACACATCATCCATTTAAATCTGTATACCTAGTTGAAAGAAATATACAATATCAATTCTAATTACCTCGTTTAAAATTTACTCAACTAGTGCAACGTTATTTTGCCAAGAACAACTAAAGTGACTTTTACTTGTTTGTAGATCATGCATTACATTCTGGATTTACTTAGCTACAACTAGTTTTTCACATTAATTTAACCAATCTGCTCCCACAAGTCCATGAAAAACCGGAACACAGAACTCCTTGATTTATACCATTGCAATACGCCAATCTGAACATTCTACTTGCAAATATATTAAGAAGGACTTGAAGTCAGCTGCAAGTATCAGAATGTTTATTGTTTTTGCAACTAAGATAAAATATACAGGGCTATTTGCAAATTCATTTCTGATTTTTGAAACATTAAGAGTCAAGTCAGTTATAGGCACATATGATGATGCACCAGCTATTGGAACGTTGGATTCTGATACATTACTGATAGAATCTGGTAGCAGCACTTCATTGCAGTGTCTTCTTTTAACACCAAAAGTGTACTAACTCGAAGCAAAGTTTCATACTTACAGTGCATGAAAGGCATCACCAAATCCTTCAAATCATCAAATAGATATATGTATACCCAACTTCAATTCTGAAAGAGGAAGAAAGGGATAAAAATTTAGTCAACAGTTCCAGCGTAAAAAGAAGTTGGAATAAGACAATAAAATAATGACAAATATGCAGAGTTTGTTACTTCCGAATTCCAATCGATAAATAATTGGTTAAACCAGTTATCATACTTTTCCCTTACTTAAGTTGCACAATTAGGTATTAAGGTGGATAACTGGAAACAAAAATCATTATAAAATTAAACAGAAAAAGTCGAGATCAAAATACAGAATCAGAATTTCTGAGCTAGCGGATTTTCTAATTTTCTATACAAAAAACGAATTTATACAGCAACAACATGTTAATTCAATCACGGATTTCCGGTACAGCTGATGATTGCAAAAATTGTGTCTATCCAACTCAATTGAACCAGAATGAATTCCAAATCTCCTTTGACCGATCAACAATTAAGAGACTAATCTTACAAGCTCAATAATACGTAGCAAACCATAATTGAATCAATTGATTAGAGCTATCTTCTATTAAATCCAAAACCTTCGTGTATTACTTGAGATTTGGAAAGGGAAAGAGAATGATCAAGGGGAAAGAGAGAGAAGTTACCCCACGAGATAGCTCCGTACTTGATCCGATCGAGATTTCGAAGCCTAAAGTAGCAATCAACTGATAAAGATTTCACAAGTTGAGTCGAGGATTTGTGAACAAGTCGAATTGCTTTTTCTTTCTTTTCGTTGTATTTTTTTTTCCTTTCTTATTCGAGTCGAAGAAATGGAGATGGAGGGAAATGGGTCCCGCCATGTGCTCCGTTTGGGGCGGGATAAATTGGGGATAACTCGGAATAAAGTTATTCTCTGATAATTTTATTCTTCGTTTATTCTAATCCCAAATAAAAGCTTTGGTTTTAGGTGGTTCGTTTGTTTGCTTATCTGTCGGCGGGAATAGAAATGTCAAAAGACAAATTTACCCCTCTAGTCCCACAGTTTTTTTTTTTTGGGAAATGTTTGGGAACACTATCGTTAATACTTTCATCGATATTAATTTTATTATTTATATAAAATGAGTTATTATTTATGTTAATAATTTTATTATATAACTTATTTTGTATAGTATTTTTATTATTCAATTCAAATATCGCTAATCTGAATAATAACTCATTTAAATTGAATAACAAAGATAATATACAAATAAGTTGCATAATAAAATTATTAACATTAATAATAACTTATTTAATCTGAATAATAAAATCCATATCAATAAAGATACCAATAATAATATATGTATATCAGCTCTTTTTTTCTAAGTATATTCTAACTTGAGTAAAAAAAAATTCTTTTCCTTTTTCTTACGAAACTGGGTAAGGTTTAATTGTTTTTTTTTTATATAGTTAAGATGAAATCTGACAAGAAAATTATCCGAAAACAAACCAAATTTAAAGGATTTAACAACTAAGTTGATAATTATTAAGATTGTCGAAATATTTGTATTATATCCGAATTATCTTTGTTTAGTATATTGATAAAATATTTCTGAATTTACCAAATTGTATGTACAACATATTATTTGTTTTACATTATTTAAAAGATCTACGAACGAAATTTTTTTATATATTTTTTCTAAATATCAGTATTTTAATTTATTGTTGTGTTATAAAATAAGAATTAGTTTCAAATTAGACCTACCCCATTTCAAAAAAAAAAGAATTAGTTTCACATTATGTTCATGTTATATTCTAATCGTGAATTTAAGATCTTATCGGATTATTTTCGAATTCAAAACTTATCACTGTGATTCTCAAAAAGCATTATTAAATATTATAAAATAAAATCAAAATCCAATAGAATTCTAAAATAAGAGTGGTTTGGATCTCAGAATAGATGAAAAATTAAATCTGTATAAAGTGAATAAAGTGTTTAAACGAAAAATTAATGCTTATGGATCAAGATTAGCATCAAGAAAATAAGAATATGAGCTTTATAAGTTCAAAAAAAATTGGAAAATTCGGTCGTAAGATCGATAAGAAAAGAAATCACACGATCGGTTTTTACTCGCAGCTATCAATTATTTTGTGTGATTATTGTTATTTTTTTATTAGTCAATACTTTTAAAAATTAATTATCTATATTTCATGTAGCTTTGGCAAATTTTCATGGTACTTTGATGAATTTATGATGAATTTTGACGATAATATGATAATTTTCCGACATAAACGGATAATTTGGCGAAGCTCTGAAAGAAATATTTAAACTGAATAATAAACCATACAAAGTAAGTACTAAAACATTTAAAATAAAAAATAAAGACAAATAATTCCTTTTTTTAAAATTATATTCGTATCATATTTGAATAAAAAAATATTAGACTTCTGAATTGTTCATGAATTTGGGTAACAAAACTAAGAGAATTTTTGCTTTGGACAAACCATAATATAATAAATGATAATTGCACCTCTTAACTGTATTTTTTATCTGCATCTCAAATATATTTACATATTTTTTAAAAAATATTTATATCTATGATAAAAATATTTATATTTTACATTATTAAGATTAAAAATTATACAAATTATATTTTACTTGTGCAATAAAATTTTTAATTTGAATTTTTCTATAATCATCTAGAGAAAAAATAATAAACACTTTTTACATTAACTATGAACACTTACAAATTCAAATATAAATAAATTATTTATTTAGTATAAATAATTTTGATATACATATAAATAACACATAAAATATAAAATATAAAAATAATTTCTCATATAATACTATTTTTTTTACTTTGAACAAACTCAAGCAAATCAAGAAGGGAATTTTTGCTTGAATTATTGCATGTGGGATATAGACATAGAGACAAAGAGACAAAGAGACAACTGACTTGTCATGTATTGTTACTACTTGAAACAAATAAATTAATTCTTCTTTTTTTTTTACCCTTTTGTGATTCGGAAATTTTTTTCAAAAACACCATTATGATTGGTTATTTTTACATGACGAGGAAAACACCATTAGAATGTGTTTTTTTTTTAATTTTTTTTTCAAAGAAAATATATATTGCTAAGATTTATTTATTGTTTTATCCAAATATTAGAGGCGACAATCGGACGGATCGGGTCGGATTTCGAATCATCTAACGACGGCTTTTTTTGGATCTCAGATCATCTCAGATTGGGTCGAGTCGAGTTCGGATCACTTTGACTTTTTGAAAAAATCACGTTAGGTGTCAGACAGATCGAACAAGTTCGTTTGTTCGGATCAGATTTTGTCACTTCTATATATATCAACAAAGAAAATTTGAATGATATATCAATCCAATAAACCAGCTTATATAGGCACAGCTAAAACTTATAAACCAGCTTCATTATGCAAATTGGTACCATTGAAAATATATTTTATATAAATGACAATAGCGGAGCTTGAGTAACAAATAAGAGAGTTAACTCAATCAAAGAAGAAATATCACGATACAAAACTAAATAAGAAAGATCATTTCGTGATCCAAACAGAAATTGACCCAAAAAATATATTATTTCTATATAAATTTTAAGATAGAAAAGGGGCTGTTGGCCTCTGAAAAACTTTGCCCATGGTAAATATCCAATTTATTTGAAAATTATAATATTTGAATTCAGAACTCATAACATTAAAGAACTTAAATTGTCTACATCACCAATTTAATAGATTAGTTATAAAATTTCATATGAAAAAAATAATTTGTCCTTGTGAGTTGTTACGTATGAACTGTCAAATAATTAAGTTTTCATATTATGCCAAAATACATATTCTACATAATTGAATAATAAAAGAGCAAATTTTCAGATATAATTTTTTTAATGATAAAATATAAATTTTACTTCACTACATCGCTTTTTAATAGGAAAAAATATTGAAATTATTGAGTTTAATGGAATGGTTAATTAAGAGCATATATGAAAAAGGTTAAATATATATATTCCTCTTTATCTTTTGTATAGCAAATGTTACAAATCTATTATTTGAGTTTATTTCCTGTCTTTTATATACTTTTTTGTTACATTCAAAATATCCCCTAGTAAACTATTGGAGAGTTTAAAACAAGCACATATTTCAGTGAGGCCCATCTCATATTATTTTTTTTGTTGATTTTTGTGAATTAAATTTAAACATATATTCTACAAATATTTTATTAATAAAATGACTTTAATACTCCATAACAGTAAAAATTGTAATGATTTTCTATTTTTATATTTATTTTAATAAAAAATTCAATTCTAAATCAACTCCATTTTATATTATTGTTCTATTTTAATCCATTAAATTTTTGTTTAATATTCATTCTGATCAAGTGTATATCAACAGTAAAATTGTCAAATTGAATTTATTCATTAAAAATTCTGTCACAAATCAATGAGTCAAGCATATGTGATTTCAATTCAGTAAAACAGTTAAAAGGGGCCACCAATTCTTTCCGTATATTCAAAGTTAGTCAAACAGATGTCAAATCATTGAATTTATTTGGATCAAGAAGCTTACAAAAAGAGTGAATTTGTTTGTGAAACATTTAATTCGGCAAATGAATAAGTGGGAGGCATCAAATAAAAGTATTTAAAATGTTAAAATATTTTAACTGAAGTGAAGTAAAATTATTTTCATAGGTGAGTAAATGAAGTAAATTAACTCATCAAAAATTTTAATTTTGATATTTTTTTTACTTTCATTACTTTATTTGCTAATATAATGACAACAATTTAGTTTTTTTTTATATAAACTACTTGACTTAATTATTTCACTATTATTAAATATGATTGCTTTAAAATGATTTAGTATCTATTTTATTTTAAATTTATTTCACTTTTCAAGTATAAAAATGTTCTCAAATAATATATGTATTGAACCTTATTTACTTTTTTTAGCACTCTCCTAATTATTTCTGAATTTGATGAATTTTACAAATAATATATTATTGGGTGAGAATTTATTGATAATAAATTAGTTTGACAACTTAACCATCATAAAAAGTAACTCATATTTTCTTAAATCTGACAAGTAAAATATAATATATACTTTATGCATATATAATATATTCATAAAAAAGATGAAGTTTTATGAAAATTTCATCAGTTATTCGAATGTCATGAAATTACAACGGTCCATTTTTTTACCAACATTTGATGAAACATCAAATAAAATTGAAATGTACAAAATCATTAAGATAAAAAAATTTACATGTTTTTAGGAATTTCTTCTTTAAACATATGCATTTAGACCGTTCTAGACGCAGTTTAAGTCCGCTTCTTTAATGTTAATAGATAGAAAACTTTTTAATCCAAATTAATTAAGCATATACGCATTTAATTAGTTCTTGACACAACATTGTCAAAATCCTTAAATCCAATATTATATTGTTAATTCTTTTGTTGCAAAGATGAAGTCTAATTCATTCAAATTTAAAATTTTATAAAGAACTATTTATCCGAATTTCAAACGCACATCATTTCATATCTAAATTAAAGATTGATTCTCAATTATATCATTTTTCTAAATATCCAAAAAACACAATTGAAACAGAAATTCAATTTGGAGTACTACAAGTTTGGTCAAAGGAGTTGCTATCAGTTATTGCTCGGAAACAGTACTGATAACAGCTAAGTGTCAAAAACCCCTCTTTTATCTCAAGTCGCTGTTTCTTGCTAATTGCTGTATATATATTGGGTTCCTTGCAACTGCGGCGGTTTGCTAATGGCGCCGACACTATCTGATCATGCTCTCAGAGATATATAGCCTCATCTTTGATGTGTACTTGACAAACAAATTAAATAAATACATAAATAAGAAGAAGAAGAAGAAGAAGCAAACTTTGAACAGGAAGCGGGAGCTAGCTAGGTCATGATGACTATCACTGTCGGATCAAATTTGAATCTGACGGAGATAATAATCATTTCATAATATTAAGATTCGTGTTATAATTTCATTCCGAACTTTAAAGTTTGTATAAAATATTATGAAATTTGATAATCCGATGATAAAGAATATACTCATGTATATCGGACTTAAATTTGATCCGACGGACATCAGACCACCTCCCGTTCCATTTGAATATGATATGGATTCATTAATGTTATATTGGTAAGTAATTAATCAAAAAAAATTCACAACAACAGAGTTAATAGTACAAGAACAAGGCATTTGCCATTAATTCACCATACATTAATTAAGCTCTTAAAACTATAATCAACTGCCTGCATTAGCATTAATCATTTTACAAACACATCCATCAAACACTAATTAAATAATTTTCACCATAATAACTTCTAAATGCACCTAAATTAATAACACTCATCACATAATAATATACAAGACATCAAAATTCTAAATTTCTAATCAAAGGGTGTACAAAGAAAAAAATCCCCCTCATGCATGACAACAATCAACAAATTGAGGACCCACGTGACAGCGACTGCTGCTTCGCCTGTTCCAGCATCTGCACCACCTCCCGCATGGTCGGCCGCTCGATACTGTGTTCTTGCACACAGAGCATGCTAACAAAGAACACCTGCATTGCTTCCTCTATAGGTGCGTTGACGAGCCTCGGGTCGATGATCTTCACCACACCTTCCTTGCTACAGTTTGTGCTGAGCCTGGCCCATTGGACCAAGTCTAAGCCTTCCTCGCCGAAATCTCCTACGGGTTTTCGACCCGTTACCAACTCCAGAAGAACCACTCCAAAGCTGTATACATCACTCTTTTCATCCACCTTTAGAGTGTATGCATATTCTGTTAAAAGAAAGAAAGAAATACACTTTGTTATGGTATATGTTAGATAAAGGTGGAATGTTTGTAAAGAAACTGCTTTGCTTTGCTTTGCTTTACTTCTTTTCTAAAATGTGTAATGCTTCAAAGTTCAAATAGGGTGCATCCTTTTTTGTAAAATGTGGGAGTCTGAAGTCTGAACAAAGGAGATTGATTTATGAAATGTCTTGCTTTTACAAGCTAGATGGTACCTTTAACGAGAGCATAGAAAGGAACAAAAAATACAAGTTTTTTCATTAAAAAAAAGAACCTTTATTAAAAGTTGTCTCATTTAAACTTTCTATTAGATTCCTTCAAAAGTAACAAGTGAAAGTTACAGGAAAATTCCTGGTTCCTTCACCAATATATGTGTGTGTGTGTGTGTGTGTGTATAAATACAAGTTTAAATTTGCAAAAACAAAAATATTGACCAAACAATGCATATCTTGTATATACTTGTGCGTATATATTTCCTTCCTTTCATATGGCATGCATGTATACAGTATATAGAATTCTTTTTGCCTAGGGTTTAGAGCAAATGATGTAAACTTAACAGAGCATAGATCCCCAGGCAAGATGTGTATGTACCAGTACAATGGCACCTTTGTCGGAATCAGAGAATTGTTATTGACAGAATGATGGTGATTTTGGGTCAAAAAAGATATAGCCTCTTAGACTGTACATGAGACTCAAACCAAGGCAAATAGGCGCTCCAAAAAGAAAAAGAGACTATATATATTATAAGATGCAAAAGAGGAGATTAAACTAAAGTTTCAGTGTGATGTACTGATGTATGTACAAAAAGCAAAAGATGACTGGATTTTCAGAGGAGGAGTACATGGATTATACTATGCGGCGAGTCACTAACATGTAGAGAACTATTGTTGTTGTAGCTAGGGCCCACCCCTATATATTGATACATCACATGGTGCAGCACAAGCCAAAGGAGAGAGAGAGAGAGAGAGAGTTACACTGTAAATTTTGTGAAGGTTGACGTTATTATACTAAATGTTGCATGCAATTTGCAAACAGTATCAAATATGACAAACTAGAATTATGCTGATAGACAAGCAGAAAAGAAGAGAGAGGAGAGAGAGAAGAGAAACATGCATGCTGCTCTTTCTTTGAGGAGTTATTGGCCCACTAAACTGATAAACCAAATTTGAGAATTTTCCCTGTTCATCAAAAGGGAGAGAGAAAAAAAAAAGAAAAGAAAAGGATGAAATAGCAATGCACTCTTTATCTTTTTGGTGTCATGGGAAGGAAACAGATTCTGATAAAGCATGGCATAGGGGACCCCAGCCCCCAGGTAGTACTGTTTTTCCTGCTCATTATATCAGTATATCCCCTCCTCTCTATGCACATGAAAAGAATCAACATGAGGAAGATCTCTCACTATCCATGACTCATTGGTCTAAGTGAAAAAATATTACCATCATGTCAGTCACACCCCTTCTAATGATACCTTAATTTGGTATAATCAATAAACTACGTTCCCAATTCTCTCCAGTTTTAGAAAATGAATTTGTCCATTATTATTCATCAAGGATCAACCAGGTTGGCACAACAAAACAAAACTAGTTATACACTTGCTGTAACTAGACTTGCATAGCTTTTAATATTTAATTAGCCGTCCTATATGTTACCTATATATATGGACTCATTTAATAAATATATATGAACACATGTTTTTTTACTATCCTTTTTGTTCAGTAACAAACAAATTTTTACTAACCAAATTACCTGGCTGTCTTATTTTTATGTCTAGTTCATAAGAAAATTTTCAAAATATAATAAATGGTGATTAATTTTGATTCTTACCTGGAGCAATGTAGCCATAAGACCCGGCGATGGCAGACATGCACTCCGATGTGCCGGTGTCCCTCAAGTACTTGGCTAGTCCGAAATCTGCAACATGAGCCTCGAAATCCGAGTCAAGCAGAATATTGTTCGACTTCACGTCTCTGTGCAGTATCGGAGGGGTGCAGTCATGGTGCAGGTAGCAGAGTCCCTTCGCCGCTTCAATCGCTATCCTTAGCCGCATCTGCCAGTTTAGGTAGCCGCCTCGTTTTCCATGGAGAACCTCCCCTAAGCTACCGTTCATCATGTATTCGTACACAAGCAGGTTCATCTCGTTGTTAGAACAGAAGGCGAGCAGGCGGACAATGTTGCGGTGTCGTATCTTCCCTAGGGTTTGTATCTCGGCAGAGAGACCGTTGTCGTGTGCTGAACCTTTACCTGTAATTCACACAAATTTAATTAGTCATGTTAAATGTTTGGACTGTGTTTGAGATTAAATATGTCATTAAACCAGTAGAATGTTTACATGTTTTACCTATTGCAAGCAGCCGTTTCACTGCCACAAGGTCCCCATTCGGCATTGTTCCACGATAGACCACACCAGCACCACCACGACCAATCATGTAATTCTCCTTCAAGCACTCTACAATGTCATTGCACCCAAAATCCAGCTTCTGAAATGCAGTAAGCTGCCACACGTTGATATGCCGTTTTAGCATCATAGACCGAGTTTTTAGCACCGCTGTCACAGCAAATACAATGGAACAAAACAAGAGCCCTATTGCAAAAATAAGCTTCACTTTTCCCGGCCACATAGACGGCTTAGCACCTATACTGATCTGACCACCTTGGTATTGAAACGGGTTTGTAAGATTGCATGGGTTGAGACCCGGTCCGCAAAGCTGGGGATTTGAAACAAATGAGGAGGAGTTTAAATATACAAACTGCCCGACTTGCGGTATCCAGCCTGATAAATTATTGTGCGAGAAATCGGCCGATGTTAGGCTCTTAACAAATCCAATCTCCTTCGGAATGCCTCCATTCAAGTTATTCCAAGAGACATTTAGGTAGTTCAGTATCTTAATCTGCGCAATTTGGGCAGGAATCGGACCCGTTAACCCATTCCGACTGACATCCAAGTATGTTAACAACGAACAATCACCAATTTCTGCAGGAATGTTTCCAGTAAAATTGTTCTGGCTCATGTCAATTTTTAAAACATGCTTGAGATACCCCAACTGGTAAGGGATTTGGCCAGTAAATTGGTTTCCATTGATAAGTAAAAGCTGTAATGCAGAGAAATTACCGACTGATACTGGTAACGAACCGGAAAGTCGGTTATTTGACAGATTGAGCTGACCCAACTTTGTTGGCTTCTCAACTAAATCTTCCTCTAAACTCCCATTGAAGTAATTGTTTTGCAACTCTAGTAAAGTCAACTCTGGCAAGTAAAGAAACCCTTTCGGTATTGACCCGGTGAGATAATTCTGCCCAATTCGGACCCGGGACAGAGTCGAGCACATTCCGAGGTCAACAGGGAGAGGACCAAAAAGGAAATTGTTAAGCAAAATTAAAATTTCTAATCTCCTTGCGTAGCACAAGTAGTTAGGAAGTAATCCGGTAAGCTTGTTGGTTGATAGGTCAAGCTCACGCAGCCGGCCATTAAGGCCGAGTCTATTGGGTATGGAACCCGTAAAGTTGTTTTGCCACAATTTTAGTACAGTCAAATTGCGCAGCTCCGCTACAAACCCTGGTATTTGCCCATGAAGCCGGTTCATGAACATCTGCAGCAACTCAAGATCCTGTAACTGTGACAATTCTGCCGGTATCTCACCATCGAGCCCATTATTAGACAAATCGAGAAATCTCAGCCTTGTTAAATTACCCAACTGCCTTGGTATCTCACCAGTAAGCTGGTTAGTTTGCAAGTAGAGTGTGTCAAGTTTCTTTAGGTTTCCCAATTCGGGCGGAATCTGTCCCGATAACCCACAACTCGATAAGTCTAGATGAAACAAGTTCACCAACTTACCAATTTCAGCCGGAATCCCTCCGGTGAACTGATTGTAATATCCCAAAAACAATTGTTCAAGTGTTGTAAGGTTACCGATCTCTGCCGGCACCTGACCCGACAAATCATTACCCGCGAGAGAGAGAAATCTTATAGACTGGAATGAACCATACAGTTTCGGTATCTCCCCTGAGAAGTAGTTGCCGCCGAGGTCTAAATGCCTGAGGCTAGGAATCAAAACAAGTCCTAAAGGCAAGGTGCCGAAGAAGTTGTTGTTGTATGCGTCGAAAACTTCGAGTCGTGACAAGGAAGAGAAGTTGAAAGAGGATAATGAGCAGTTTATCTGGTTGTTGGATATGTTGAGGTGTCGAAGCGATGTCAGAGAGGTTATGACAGTTATCGAACCGGTAAGGTTTGAATTAGAGATGTCGAGCTTTACAACTTGTTCGCTTGTGGGGTCGCAATGCACACCTGGCCATGAACAGAGCAAGGTATGGTTTGAGATGCTCCATGGTTGGAAGAGGCCGGGGTTTGGTGTGGACAGAGAGCTGATCAGAGATACCAAAATGGAGGCTTGTTTTCTCTTGGAGAGAGGGAGGAGGATGGGGGTTGAGAGAGAAGATAGAGAGAAAAGGAGGAAGCAGAGGAGAAAGAGGAGAGAATAAGGGGATGAAGAAGAAGCCATGGAAAATGGATTGTGAGAGAGAGAGAGAGAGAGAGAGAGAGAGCGTTGATGAGTGGCAATTGTATTGTTATATAAATGGTAAACTGGTTTTGTTATCTGAGGTGGGGATGTATGGCATGGCATGGCATCGCATGTTATGATCCTTTAATTTTTTTCTCTTCTTTTATGAAGGAAAAGAAAAGATAAAGGTTAAAGTGCATGATAACTGATGAGTGCTTATAAAGTAGTAGGGGGGGATTTATATTCTTTGAAATAAATAGTTATTTTAGAGAATGAAGCGGATAGAAATCATACGTGATATTATAGCATAAACTGTAGCGGACAACATTGTGATTCGCTACGGAGAAATTTTATAGAGGAAATTTTTTATCCTTTCCGGGGGGGTGTTTACTGATGAAGCAACTGTGCATTGCATGAAAAATGCATCCAGGATTGATGGTCATGATTTATGAGTTGTTGGTGTTTATTTCTCTTATTAATTGCAAGAAAGCATGCATCACTAAATTAAATTAAGAACTCTGATTAATTGCTTGTTTTGGGGAGGGGCAGCTTACATTTCTCTTGACAAGTTTCATATAGAAGTTTTCTACTCTGATTTTTTGCCATGTCAACACTTTGCAAAATCATCAAACAGTGTTAATATATAGGGGAGCAAAACATGGTTTCTAGCTCAGCAACTTCTTTTTCTTTGTGTTAAATCACTGGAATATGGAAAAAAGAAAAACTGGTACATCATGAATTTGATGGTAATACCATTGAAGGAGGCCAAAACAGTCAGGATAAATTGAAACTTGGCATGACATTTCTTTGTGCATTTTGACGAATCACACCAATCTCAGTGACAAACCAGAGCAAAATTCTTTAGAGAAGCGCCACATTCGATCCGGAGTAGAATTTTACATTTTATATATAATAATGCTCCTCCTTTGAACCCAAATAATAATTCCTCCAGTCCAATGCTGTTATGACATGTGGTTGGTACTTGGTACTGTGTAAAGCATGAAGAGATAGATACATCATACATGAATGCATATAAGATATAACATACTCTATTGTGCAAAGAAAAAAGAGATAAATTGATCAAACATTTGCTACATACATATATAGTGCTCGCATGAGATGGTGCTTCAATAGTGCTCTTGTCAGCACAGCAACCCAGTTTCACAGTTTAATTTGGAACATATATATTCTCGCCTGTCCTGGAGTGGCCTCAGAAAGAGAATGTTATTATAATCTATTTGCAAGAAAAAAATATATATATGAATAGTTCCATCGTACATATTTTTCATGTGGATACTATACTTCCATTTTGAATTTTATAAATAGATTTAGAAGTGATTTAAACATTTTAAGATATTTTAATATATTAAATAAAAGTGATTTAAGATATAATGAGTTAAAATATTTATGACTAAAATTAAATTATTAAATTTTATAATTTTTAATATTTTTTATTCTTACTACTTCATTTATTTATTTTATTATTATGATTAATATTTTAGAGTAATTTAATATTTATTTCGTTTTAATTTTATTTCACTTGTCAAATGAAAGATTATGTAGTAATTTTAAATGTATTCTCCATTTTTTTCTGACTGGTATTATAGTAACGAATTAACACATACACATGCATGTCTATGATTAATCCATCATATAAGGAAATAAATTAAAGACGTAATTTAATAACAATAAAGCAAAAATCTTGTGTTAGGATCAATTCATAAAACAGGTTAAATAGCGAGGATATTATCCATTCTGTCCAATTCAAAAAAATTATCAGTAGTAAAATATATCTTTATATATATTACATTGTTTGTATTCATATTTATATATCTGAGGTATGCTAAGGTGCTTTACAAAGCACACCACCTCATTTTCTTGATATTCATATTTCGGGTTTCAAAATTTAAACGGTCAATCCAAACCGTTCAACATGGTCTCCATATTAAAATCTCTTTAAAAACCAAATTTTATATTTTTTTTGAAAATTGTTTGCTATTTTTTCAAAGGGGTAGAAAATCATTACTATTGGATGATCCATAAATCATCATATCAATGAATTTTGTACTCCTCTGAAAAATAGCAAAAAAATCTCAACAAGTATAAAATTTGGTCTCCAAGGAAATATTAATACGAAGATCATGTTGAACAGTTTGGGTCGACTATTTAACTTTTAAATCACAGATACGAGTATGAAATAAGAGACATTATGCTTTATAAAACAATTTAGCATACCTCTTATATATTTGTAACCGTATTTGTATGAAATAGGATAATTATAGATAAAGATAATTTATACTATCTTACAAAAAATATGGATATCAAAATATATCATGTCCATATAAATTTGCATTATTTTGAATTTTAAACTTTTTTCTTCTTTTATTGAAATACTCACATATTTTATATGCTTGTTATAATGAGATGAGCAAATATTTTGCAAAGCATGTATCCTTATTTGTACTTTGACCTCCAATTTCAATTTTAAAATTAAAAAGACTGATCAGACAACTCAATGTGACCTCATATTAAAATTTTCTAAGAAATTAAATATTACATTTTTTTCTAGATTTTTTTTGTAACTACTTATTTTAAGGGAGAAAATTCATTTTTTTTTCAAAAAATTTGGACTATCTAATAGTATTTCTTTCTGTTATAAAAAAATACTATAAAAAAACTAATAGAATGTAAAATTTTATTTTATTAGATTTCAATATTTAGATCACATTGACCAATACAAATGCACCATTAAAATTTGAGAAATCAAGATTTAAATTTAAAAGTAAGAGATGATCTGTACTTTCAAAAGCAATTTAACCTGCCAACAAGTATGGCCTTGCATGCTCCACTAGATTGTACTATTAAATAATTTTATTGGGTATTTTAAACTGAGGAGAGATCCAATTAAGGAAGGAGGAAGAATTAAAAGTACTGGGGATGGTGCATGGTGTGGCATTTGTCATAGAGAAATTTTAAAAATTGTAACATTGGAAAATTATCAACAAGCCAGAAACTGTACATAGAAGCAAAATTGATGTTCCCTTATCAAGCAATATTCATAAGGATTGTTATCAACTTTTTTTTTATTTAAACCTTTTTTGTAATTATGAAAGGTTTACAATTTGTTATTACATATTTGTATTAGCATTTGTTAATTTTCCATTTCATATTTGTATTCAATAACTTGCTAATATTTATTCATATATGCTCAATCAAAAAAGGATACAAACATAATAGCATTATTTGTTTTGATACAACTCCATTTATTCTCTTATGAATTATTTTAACTTGATAATCTATTAATTATATAAAAATTACACAATTTTTTTATGTCATAAATTGCACCAACCTCACTCTTTTATGTTTTTTTTTTTTGAGAAAAATACTCCAAGCTAAAGAATAGCTTTCATTCCTTTTTTGAAAGTAGAGAGAGTACATAAAGGAAAAAGCCTAACAAAATTACACCATATAATTTTCCTAAATTCTCTAACATGTTGTTTTAGCCACTTGACTAAGTACAAAATGATTTAAAAGAAGAAATCCTTCAACTATTCATTGGGGTGTGTTTGGATAAAAAAAATGGTTAATATAGATTAGATGTTAACCCAACAATTGAAAATAACCACTAACCTAACTTTTAGTAAAATGATAATAATAATTCGGAATAATTGCTAATTCAAATTAGCACTATTACTCACCTCATTTAAATACACAGAAGGTTAAATTTTTAGATCTTTTTCTAATGTAAATGCTGACTATTGTCTAAATTTTTATTTTCATCATACTTAGAATATACGATATAAAACTAACGACTCAAAACAAAACAATGTTATTATTATCAGAGATCGTAAGTTCAAAATTTGTATGGAGAAGAATTCTTCATGAATTTTTAAAGTTGAATGACTTCATCCTATTTCTATTAAAAAAAGGAAAAAAAATTAACTGCTCAAATTGGTCAATATCCAATAGGTTCCGTACAATTGGAATTCACAGAAGCACTTACTGATCAAGATATAAATATTATTCTCAAAATTTTCTACTGTGGAATTGCGAATTGTCTGGTCTGAACTCTGAAGGTTTGGCAAAGAAAATTCCAAAAACAAAGAGCAATAAATGTTTCTAGCTAGCCTCATCAGGATGCAGTTTAGAAACCTCCAAAAACAAAATAGCAAAAATGGCTGTGCTCTGATGGTGTAGTAAGGAAACCACAAAACAAAATAGACAAGCAAAAATTTGGCATTTATATGTGATATGTGGGGCAATCAACTGGAAGTAGAAGCAGGATGAGGTTCACTGAAGAGGGAACAAATTAAGCTCTTGTCAGATGCCCCCATATTAGATAATATTTATGAATGATATCTCAGCAATAAGCTTTGTTTGGTGCATGTGTTGGTAGGAATTCATGTACCTTGAACAGTGCCTAGTCAAAAGAGAGATGCTCTCTGTAGTACCTCATGTACAACAAAGAACTCCACAGGAGGTGGGCCTGCTTCTAGAGAGAAAAAAACATCATTGATAATTTGACATCATACTTTATTTTTTTTCCAACATGTAGCAAAATAACAAGGTCAAGATTGAATGGTAAATATATATATATATATATATATATATATATATATATACGAATTAAAAATTGATTTACTAAAAAGTGACTAAAAAAATTAAAAATTGATGCATTTTGATGGGAAGTATTTGTTCCTGTCAAGCTTTTAAAAAACAGAATTTATACTCCGTTTAAACCGTGTAATCGTTTTTTAAACCCTTTGACGTTAAGTATTTGAGAAAAAACCGTTTTAATCATTTTTTTGACAATTAAATTATTTTAATCATAATAAAATATTTATTTATATTATTTCGAAGTGATTAAATACTATTAAATTCATTTTAGTGTGAAAGTTATATATTATGAGCAATTTTAAATGCCCAAAATAAACATATTGAATTTTTATGATTGAAAAAATTAAAATATAATTTACAGTGTCCAACTCTTTAGAACTTTTTATTTTTGTTTAATCTTTTATGATGTGATAATATTGTAGTATTAATTAGATTAAGCACTCATTAATGATATAATTATTATTGTTGCTTATTTTCATTATTTTTTAATTATTAAGTATAAATATGCATAACTTATTCTTTGTAAATGTCAAAAAATAGACTTTACAAGAATACCCGTATTATGATTTAACATCCGTTTAATTCCGTTTAAACGTTAAACCATTAAATGCTCACCTCATCGTTAAGAGCCGTTAAACGTTTTTTAAAAGTTCGGTTCCTGTATATATATATATATATATATATATATATATATATATATATATATATATATATAGTAAAGCTAGCGTGAGTTTAACTCAAAAATCCATCGAAATCGCTCCAAACGACAAATCCGAGTTACTCAATAAATTCTTCATATTAAAATCTCATAGAATACCAAAATTTTCTATTTTTAGGATTTTCTAACTATTTTTTTAGGATTTTCTAAGATGGTTCTAAAATAGTAATAAAATAATGAATGTTTTTATATGAGAATAGGTCATTTTCAAAAAAAATTCCAAAAAAATAGTTAGAAAACTCTAAAAATAGAAAATTTCAGTATTTTATGATATTTTAATACAAAAAATTTATTGAGCAATTCGAATTTATCATTTGAAGTCATTTCAATGAGTTTTTGAATTAAGTTCACCAAAAGACTTAGTAAGCTTAAGCTCACCAATATCCTTGATGAGATTAATTCAAAAATCTATCGAATCGACTTAAATTTTTAAATCAAGTTGCTCAATAAATTATTTATATCAAAATCTTGTAGAATACAAAAAATTTCTATTTTTAGAATTTTTTAAATATTTGTTTCAGATTTTTTTTTCAAATGACCAATTATAATATATAAACATTCATTATTTTATTATTATTTGGAACCATTTTAAAAAATCATAAAAAAAATAGTTAGAAAACTCCAAAAATAGAAAATTTCAGTATCCTACAAGATTTTTATATGAATAATTTATTGAGCTATATGGATTTGTCATTATTTCTTTGCATCTGCTTGGTTAATTTTTCTGCAGTCAGAGTCATGTATTCTGATATTTTAAATATGGAAAATATTTGAGAGATACCATTATCATTATCGATACTGATTTTACTATTTATATAAAATGAGTTATTATTTATGTTAACGACTTTATTATATAACTTATTTTGTATATTACTTTATTATTCAACTCAAATACTACTAAATATGAATAATAGCTCACTAAAGTTGAATAATAAAAGTATTATACAAATAAATTACATAATAAAATCGTTAATATGAATAATAACTCATTTAATCTAAATAATAAAGCCAATATCAACAATGATATCAATGACGATATTTATATATCAGCTCCCTTTAAATATAATACCTTGAGGTCAAAATTGACTTGACGTATGTATAAAAATTTTATACATTTTAATTAAAATGACCTTTTGGAGTAATAACATTGGAATACAAGTTCCAATCATAAAAAAGTGAACATGCAAATTAATTTGTATAATGTATAGTAGCATGCATGCTCAAGACTGACCTACCATGGATCCATCATCCATCACTAGGATAATTGATGAGTGTTCCCCATATACAATATTATTCTCTTCTTATCACATGATATGATTTTGCATGCTCATCATAACAGAGACTAAGGTGCAATCAATCATCTTTTTTGTAGCTAAATAAGGGTTCTGATAAGTGCTCAAGTTGTGGTCAATGTAAATATCAATGAAAATTATATATATAAAGTAGCACGCCTGTCATAGTTATGACAATGTCTTAGGCAATATTTGTTAATGAAATTATTATAGTTAAGTATTGAGACATTTTTGATAGTTTATTTATCTTAAGTATATTCATTTTCTCTTCTGTTGATTGAGTCAACTATTTAAATTTATTTAAGGGGGTTCCGTTTCACTGCCGGCGTCCTTTTAATCTCATTAATTGAGATGTTTTTTATTACTGGAATTTAATTAATTTTTTTCCGAGTCTGCATCTGCTGTCATTGTGAAGTTTATGCTAGCTTACTGTCATAAAATCACAATAATCCGATTTAATTATAGCGGTTCAAATTTTAACTTACAAGAGGAGTTTTTTAATAGTTGATTTATGAATCTCGGCTGCCATAGATTCAATAACAATAGGTTGTCATAGTATTCTGTGGCGACGGATGTGAATTCATCTCTCACCCTCTCATTTTTCCATAACAATTTTTATTCTCTTTTTAGAATACTATGGCAGCGGTTATGAGAATGATATCATTATCCATTTCTGTTTCACCTTTTCTATTAAAAACAGATTAATTAGAAATATTTTATATTTAAACTCCAATAAAATGTAAATTTATTTGTATATTGATAAAGAGAAGTTGGATGTTATAAGGGAGGAGGCAGATTTTTAAAATATGGGGGGTCAATTATGAAGAAGCTTTCCCTTGATGATAAGATTATGGGGGTCAATTATAAAACTCTTTTTCAAAATTAGGAGGGTCGATTTTAAACTATTTGTGATATTTATGTTGAAAATACATAAATATATAACATAAATAATGGAATTTTGAAGAAAGAATGGGGTCAATTGAGCCCCCTTCATCCATAGTAAATCTGCCACTAAACTTTTACAGTAATATTTTTTTGTCAAACTAGTTATTATTTGTTTCACGAAAGTATTATCAGAGAGGAATACGAGAAATTTGTTTAGAGTCAAATTTCAGAGATGAATCAATGATTAACTATGTGCTTGAAGGTATCATTCTATCTAGGCAGACGTGATTTGATCACTTGGTACATTAAAATAAAATCCAACCTTGTCTCATACTTATTATTTTATTTTATTTTATTCAATCAATCCGTAGAAAATACTTGATTTATTTATTAAATTTTGATTTTATTATTTAAAGTCCTCAATAAAAGAAATATTTTTGAGAATATTTCAACAAATTTAACCCCAGATGATGTTATAGAAAAGGAAAGTTTGAGTTGTTCCTTTCCTCACAAAGTAATAGTAATAATCACAAAGCAATTTTTGAGATAGAAATAGCCAATAAAGCTATGTTAAGATAAAAAAATAACTAGAAAATAAAGCTATACATATCTAACCGTATAATAAAATAATTTAGAGATATAAATAACTAGAGGATAAAATCATAGAAAATGTTATGGAGCATTATTGATATTGTTATCAATATGAACTTTATTATATACATTATATGAGTTATTATGAATATTAATGACTTTATTATATATCATATTTTTATTACTTAACTTAAATATCATTAATATACATAATAACTCATTTAAGTTTCATAATGACGATACTGTAAAAAAAAAGTTTGCATAATAAAATTATTAATATGCATAATAACTCATTTAATGTATATAATTAAACTCATATCAACGATGGTATCAACAACTGTATCAGTATATCAACTCCCTAAAATTATTCTCAGTTATCACAAATTAGACTTATCCTCTAACTATTTTTAATAATTCTTTCCAAGTTAATCTTCTTTCAAACAGGACCTAATCGGAGAATATTTGACCTATCAAGATCATTTAACTGATCCGTTTAGATTGTAGAATCATGCACTTTCCAACTTCACAACATCTATTGTATCTATTTCCTACTATATTAAAAAAAATTCCACCATATTGCTAGAAATTTCTCTCTAATTAAACCACCAGAATAGCAAATAGCAAATAGCAAACACCACCAAGTCAACCACACATCCACATAAATAGAAAGTATTGATAAATGAGCTTTAAAAAAATGATGTACTAGGCCCATTTTAATCGCATAATTGTGCTGGCTTAATGCAGCCCAACATGTAAATGAGCCTGTGAAATAGGATGAAGGCTTATTTTAGCTTCTTAACTATTGCATTAGTTTAATTAAACTCTTTTTTGAAAAAAGACATGTAATTAATTAACTCAACCAAGCTCCTCAATTATTATACTACATGGTTTAATCAAGTCTAACTCTTTTTTCATTCAATTAATTGACTCGTTCATAATGTTGAACTAGTTCTTTTTTTTCCTGAAAAGAGTGATAATTACACTCACATTTGCATATCAGGTATATTTATATTTTTTCAAAAGTATTTATATTTAATGATAAAAATAATTTTTCTTTTTTTTAATAGGTAAGTGATTGCCAACCATGATACTTTCATGTATAAATTTAATATAAATCTTTTTGGTATGCAGATATGGAGTACAAAACATTATATATAAAAATAATTTCTCTTTTTTTAATAGGTAAGCGATTTTCAACCATGATACTTTCATTAATAAAGAATAATGTTATACTAGTTCAAATTTTAGTATGTTGTTTGTTACTTAAACTAATATTACAATCGATGACTTTTGTAAGGAAGCCAAGATTTGGTAGACTTGTTTGTTCCGGAATCTTTTCTTTATTCTTTTTGGAATCGTTAGGTTTATAATTAAGTCCTAATTAATTGTAATTGCTGACTTTAGAGGGCTAATTGTACCACAAAATTTGACGCGCACCAGTTGGAGGATATGATTCAACTAGAAAATGTAAGGAATTGATTGAATCAAATATAATAATTGAGGGATCAAAAATGAAATTTTCTCTCTTAGTTATATACCTATATGATTCATTGAAGTTTTTACTACTATCACTTTTCTTTTTAAAATAAAGGTTTATATTAATTTGATATATATTTTTTTAAAATATTTTTACAAAATTTAAATCTATATTTTTCTATAAGAAGATGAGATATAACACCATTATATTAAATTTGCGGTTCTTTACTACTAGCACTTCACTAAAGAAAACTAAACCAAGAAATTAAACTTCTCCAGCACTTCTTCTTCTTCTTAATTTAAAATCATGGCTACAAAAATTCCTTAAATCATGGTGTCTAAACTTCCTTATTAATTAATTATCAACACATTAGCCCCCACGTGCACTATTGGAATGCTGCATAGCACCTAATTAATTAGTCGTATACATCATTAGTTCATATATCATTAGTCATTAATCAATTTTAGCATTAGTGTACAATAGGTTGATAATAATATTAGTTGTTGAATATATACATGGACAGCTAGCAAGGCACATAGAAGGCACAGAATCATTATCAAAATCTTGTCATGATTTTATTAAACCCACAAAAAGCATATTTCGCATCTAAATTATACTATATATCTGACCAAGTGTCCATGTATATTGCCTAGTCTCCTCATCAATTAATATATAGCCTCTCTATATATATGTTTATGAAAAGACATCGAATATGTATTATTTATTTATATATCAAACAAAGAGAAGAAAGATCTCTTATCCATGTATAAAATAAGCCACTAACCCCTTTACATTAACTCAGTTCATCCCCAAATCAATCTTTAACAAGCAATTAATCAAATCTCTCCTCTCTCTCTCTCTCTCTCTCTCTCTCTCTCTCTCTCTCTCTCAACAAATTAATCCAAATCATCTCTCACTATCTCTCTCTGCATCCATGGCGATCCCCTTTCCAGACCAACCAAACTCCACCACCGACCTCCTCCGGCCAGAGGAGAAGTGCAACCAGACCGTGCCAACCGACGAACAAAATCATTGCCGCCATCCCCGCTTCCTCCGAGTTATAATCTACACATGTCTCTTTGTTGGTTCCGTCGCCTCGAGTCTGCTATCTCGGTTCTACTTCCAACACGGAGGCTCCAACCGCTGGCTCGCAACTCTCGTGCAGTCTGCCGGCTTCCCTCTCCTCCTCCTACCGATCTGTCTCTCTCCTTCCTCCACCACCCGACCTTTCTCAAACTTACCGGGCCGTCTATTTCTCCTCGCTCTCTTCCTTGGCCTCATGTTGGGTTTCAATAACCTACTCTTCTCTTGGGGCGCATCGTACCTCCCGGTGTCGACATCGTCTCTTCTCCTCTCGACACAATTAGCGTTCACGCTCGTATTCACGGCAGTTTTAGTCAGAACCCCCCTCACTTTTACGAATCTCAACACAGTCCTTTTGCTGACGCTTAGCTCGCTGCTCCTCACATTTCAGAAGTCATCCAGTGGGGATAGATTGCCGGGAGAGAGCCAAGCTCAGTACTACCTCGGCATTCTGGCTACGCTCGGTTCCGCCGTCTTGTTCGCGTTGTACCTTCCTGTGATGGAGATAGTGTACCAAGGTGTCACCGGCTTTCGCATGGTCATGGAGGTGCAGGTAAATAATTAGTCTAATTAAAGTATATCTTATAGAAATTTTTTTTGTCCATATATGTATGTATATTCATAGATATATGTCTGTTGTTTCATGCTATATATGATATGTGCTCTCCTTAGCATATGGTGGTCAACACGTATTGTTAAAGTTTTTATAAAGATACCTACCTTTATGAATTTAATAATTATCATATATGTGAAAGAGAGAGCTAACAGCAATTAAATTGTGAATGGGAATTCTCATAATCAGCGGAATACTTTTGATCGACAAAATTAATACTACCATTGATTTTTTGCCCTTTTTAGGATACCAAGCTGCTTAGTATTTTACTAATTTGAGGACAAATTCAATGAGATTTAGTACCATTGAAACTTGTTCAATTTATTTGCTTTTTTATTAAATATATTTTTAAAACCCTGATCAAAAACTGATTTGGATTGATCGGATTCAACTTTGAAGAATCTGAAAGGAACAATTCTATACGGTCTTGAATTATCTATTTTCTTTTTCTAATTTCAACTTGTTTGATATACATTTATGGGAATGACCCATTCAATTCGCCTGCTCATTCTCTTAAAAAAACATTTTATTTCCTGTTATGTATGTCTATCTCTTAATGGTCTCTGTGGGTAATGCTTTTTCCTTCCAAAACTTGGGATTGGTCAAATCACACATGACCCAATCCATTTAATTTTTTGTACTAAACTTCCTCTATTATATTTTTTTTCAATTCATAGTTAATTTCATATCATGCAGTCCTTGCACAAAAAGAAAAAAGGAAATTTTTTTTTTTTATGAAAGTGTGTATATATGGGAGGGATCCCTTGAGAAAGTGTATATACTATTTTATATTTACTAGCTAGAGAAAGACAATTCTGATTTTTCATTCAAATTGCAGATAGTCATGGAGGCTATTGCTACTGCTCTGGCCGCTACCGGCATGGTGACGGCCGGCGACAACTGGCAAGAGAACTGGGACCTGGGCCCCATCACCTACTGGCTAGTCTTAGGAGCGACCGTGCTGAGCTGGCAGCTCTGCTTCATGGGCACGGCCGGGATGATATTTTTCACCTCCTCTCTACACAGCGGCATATGCATGACGGCGCTACTGCCCATTAATGTAATGGCAGGTGTTGCGATATTCGGCGACAAACTCGGTCCCGAGAAATTCATCGCCATGATATTATGTGTATGGGGTTTCTCTTCTTATGTCTATGCGGAATCTAAGAAGAAGAATGAGAATGTTGCCAATGGAGGAGGTGATGATGTGGAGACTGAGAGCAATGTAGTCACTGTAGTAGTAGTTGAAAGAAAGCATGGTAGTACTGGTAATGGAGTTGTTGAGAATGTTTAATCAATTAATACGAGAGACATTAATTAAGCATGCACCAAGTATGTGTAAGAGGAGGCAGTACTGATGATGACTGACCAGTAATAATAAACCAGCTCAGCAGTCCAAACTGGCTTGAAACATGAAGAATAGATGAGAGAGAGAGAGAGATCTAGAGAGAGAGTTCCTTGTACAGTGTGTATATATGAAAGAGTACAGTAATGATTTGGATTGCTGAGTCCAAAGGAGAGGGATGTACATATGATAAGCAGAAGGAAATTTTGTTTTCATGGGAGTCTTTTTCATATATAAGAAAAGTATGTATAATTGTACATATATTATATTATTATATTATATGATGGTTAGATGTAAATTAATTATTAAAAAAGGGAGGTGGTTATTAGTGGTGGTTTGTAGCTTATGGCAGTTAGTTTTAGTGGGAGAGGAGTAGGAATGAAAAGGATGTGTGTACTTAGCAAAGCAACTACATGAACAGGTTTTCTTCAAAAATAGTATAAATAATGAATCATATGAAACTGACTAAAGTATACATGATATGATCAATAATCACTACTTGGTCTAATTTCTGTGATGGTGATTTATTGCGTTCTTCTTTTACATTTTATTATACCACTTGTTGCTTAGTTGTCCAATTAATTATATATGTGAATTTTATGAAATTAATATGCACATTATTATGACTTGTGAGCAACATTGAGCTAAGCCATGATAGATAAAATATATATAACTATGAATTGAGAGATGACATGTGCATGATATATGTAACATTGTTGAGTTGGCACCCATAGAATAACATAATTACCACTCAGCAAGTGCCGTTGTTTTTTTTCTTTTTCTTTTTCTTTTTCTTTTTCTTTTTCTTTTTCTTTTTCTTTTTCTTTTCTCTTTATTTATTAATTGGTGACTGGTGAATAAAAAAAATGCAATTATGTAACAGAAATATATGATACACCAGACATGTCTCTGCATTAATTAGTTATATATTGAGATTTACTTGTTGTACGTCACTTTGTGTGGATATGCCTTTCTGCTGTCCTAATTAAATTAAATTAAACTATTACCAATTTCAGTAAGCAAGTCCAATGGTTTTGGCAGTATTTTTTTCATTTTTTTTTTATCTTTTCTTTCTTTCTATTGGCATATAAATATTCATGTCAAGCTACATCAAAAGGTAGGTGAAATTAAGTTTCCACAGTTTTCTTAGATATAGCAAATTTGTGTACATAGTGTTAAATATTATATCAAACAAAATCTATTTTAATTTTGTCTAGCACTACAATACCACAACTATTATTATTATTATTGTCCTAATTGTTGTGGTTGTTGTTATAATGATGATGATTAACATCATAATAATAATAATGTTGTCGTCATCGTCGTCATCATCATTATTGTATTAGTTCTTAACATTATTATCATTATTTATTTACATCTCAAGATGATGATATGAATGTTATTCTCTTCTTATTCCCCCACTTGCTCAACCAAATAAGAATTATTTAAGATGATATAACTTTACATAACAAAATATATTTTCATAACTTTATGCTCCAACGGTTATGCTTCCATCAAACATAGAATAAGAGCACTAATTAATATGTTCCATAATAGTAGAATGCAGGATGGATGTGTTAAAAACTTTTAAACTGAAGCTGTGGAGAATTTTTATCCAGATCTTCTGTGCACAACAAAATGCGCTCACATGTTGCATTTTTATACCAAACTTTTTCATAAAATAATTAGTTGTTTCTTTCAATTAAAAGCGGTTCAGAGATCCGGAATTGTAAAAATTAAAGTCTCAATATTCAGCAATCACATGAAGTTTGCAAACAAATAGATTGCTGAAATTTTAATTAATTGTGGATCAACAAAACATAATGATCTCTTTCTGTATTTAATGTCATTGGATTAATTAATGTTTTGAAAATAATGTAAAAGATAAATATTTGCTAAAAAGATTGAATTATTGTATTTATGTTTACCATATATATATATATATTCATGATGCAGAAAGAAAGAAAAAAAGATTCTCCACTTGTTTTAAAATAGTCTAGTAGGTTATTGAGATTATAAGCTGATGGTAATAACATTGTCTTTTGTGGTGGAGGTTTGAGATGAAGTTTCCTATGATGGCGCCTCATGATTAAATTTTCTAAATATAGTGTTTGAAATTTTGAATCATTAGGCGAACATTGCATTTATGCACTTGCATTAAGAAAAATAAAAAGAAGGGTGGGGATCTCTTGACAATTATTACTTTGATAATCTTGATAACAAATTTTCAAATAATTCTAAAAAAATCTTAAAATAGAAAAAAATTTATAAACATATTCTTTAACTTATAGAACAATTGTGTTTCAAATTTCATATAATTTAAGTATTATTTGATATACCATCAAAGACCATCAAAATTACATGATATTTGCAACAGTTCATATTTAACGGTCTTTGATGGAATATCAAATGACTCTTAAATTATATGAAATTTAAAACATAATCAATCTCTAAGTTAAAAAAATATGTTAGTCAGCCTTTTTCTATTTTTGAGAATTTTTAAAAATTATTTAAAAATTGATTATCAAAGTTGTCATGACTGCTATCAGTATTGTTATCTTAAAAGTTGAATTTCAAATCACATAAGCTTTTCTATTTTTTTTTTACGGAATATATTAGAAACTTTATATCTATCATCATATTCAAAAAAAATCTTCTTTTGATAAATAGATTTTTTATTTGAATTCTCAATGAAACTCTTTTGAGGTCCCCAACTAGTTGGGGGATCCACTCTTAAATTGTATTTATTTAATTCTTTAGTTGGATAAGTGGGAAGTAAGTGAGGTATAAGCTTGTTATTGGTTATCAATATCAACTTGATCATATATCTAAGCTTGAGGTGGGACCCAGTAGAGTCAACAGATTGTTTATGACAACTATTGTGTGATGTCTGGTGTGCCGGGTCTTGATCTTCTGTTACGTAGTACTGTGTTGCACAGCGTACAGATGGATGGATCATTATAGAAGGGGGTTGTTTTTTTAGATTTACTTTATATAAATCATAATGTGATCGGACGGACAATATACAATACAGCGCAGCAGAAAATATGAATCTTCAAGGAGTTATCCGTACTATATAATTTTTGCTTTTAGATCAAGGAGATAATATCTACATTGCCAACGTTTATATTTACATAATTGTAGGTAAGTATATTTCTATATCGATATATAACTACTTATAAAAGTAATTCCCATGAAAAAATTTGGAGAAATTTGACAAGTTGAATAAAGAAAAATAAAAGTTTCAAATAAAATAATTTTCAACCATAAATTTGCATGTGATAAATTTAAAAAATAAAAAAAATCTTTTCGAGAAAATAATAGTATGTATAGTTGAGAACAACACAATTAGTTATATAAAAATCTCTATATTGAAATATAAAAGAGTTGTATCATTTTAAAAAATTATATAACACTTTAAATATAACAAATACATTTTTAAATTAAGAGGGAGAAGGAAGTACATATAAACCATTCGATCACAATAAAGAAATAGGCCAAAGATTTATATTATATTAAATTTGAGGTGACACGTTTAAAAAATCTTAAAACCTAACAACTTTCACATAAAGTATAGATGAGAAACTTTTTGCATTCCACTGTATCCCTTTATATTTTAATATTTAAATTATTCTCATATAAATTTATAAATATTTATATCTAATAGAAAAAATGTCTTTTAATAATTATAATGAAATACAAGACAAATATTTTATTGAAAAAGTAACAAAACATACAACCTTCAAAATATAATTAATCCTCATAACATAAGGTATATTTGTTTTTATCATCAAGTATAAATACTTTTCAACAAAAACATTAACACATTTGGCTATGATTAAGAAAAACAAATAAGAACATTATTATCATTCCTATTCCTATAGACTATATTTATTTGTATTTGTTTTTTTTTCTATTTATTTGTAATGAGACCACTGAAACAGTATACTTTGATTAAAAGAAATAAATAAGGGACATTAATTATCATTCCTACAGTTGTTTGTATTTGTTTTTATATTTATTTATAATGACACCACTGAAACAGTATACTTTGGTTGATAATGATGACAAAAAATTGCATTTCCTTTGAATTAGCCAAGAAATAATAAAAAAATTCTTGAAATTAGCCTGGCCCAAAAATGAGTATATTTAATTATTGGTTAAAAAAAATAGTCAAATATTGTACCAATAAAGAACTTAGCTAATATCCAGCTAGATTATTTTGAATTGTTCAATCTAAGTGAAGAAACAAAAAAAAAAAGGCTTTTCCAGGAAAGAAAAAATAGGAACAATAAATAAATAATTTAAACCCAACTTAGACTAAATGATTTTTGCCCCCTTAATACATCCTTTATATTTAATTGATCAAGTTTCTTATTTTTGTGCTTTTAAATATTTGAGAACTAATAATAAAAGATCATTCTCTGTGAAGATTAAAAATTATCTTAATATTTTTCAAACAATTTATGGGAACCCCTAGCATATTAGTGGGCCACTTGATCCCACTCATCATTGAATAATTCATGCTAAAATTATTTTTTCAGACATTTTTTTATAATAATCAGTGGACACAGTTCGTTTGAAAAAATAATTAAATTTTAACCCCTGCCAACAGAAATGTGTGATGCCAACTGCTTTAACAAAGGTCCAAAACATAATCCTTGTAATAATAATAATTATTATTGTTATTATAAAAATAACTTAAGATTAAGAGACATTATTCTTGCACCCAAATTTATACCATATAGGAGCAAAATGGAATTATCACTTAAACATATGCAATTATCGCTCCTTACTTCCATATAGGAGCAAAATGGAAGGATTATTTAAGTGAAAACTATAATCTTATTTCAATGTATTTAAGTAAAAAAAATGATATATTATAACCATTGATCATAAAAATGGAAGGTTTATCTAATCATGTTCTAATTAACCGTTGATCATAAAACATTTATGTTAGAAGAATAATGATATATTATAATCTCTGATACTTCATTTCATCAAGAAAACTGGAAATTGATTTCCAAATTTTTGTTTGGTAATTAAAAAGAGCACCATTTCATGTAAATTAAGAATACATTATGTCAACTGTGATAATTAATAATTAACTATATATATGCATTAAGAAATTGAGCTGGTATGGATGGTGTCACAGTGATTTGACAAGTATATTTTTATTAAGCTAATGTTGTCATTCTGTTGTTAGATTTATGCTATTGTTGTGGAATATTCAAATTAAAATTATACAAAAGATTACTGTCCTTACAACATCTAATTAAAATTTTAGAAACTCCAAATAAAATTTGAACATAATTTGGATTGAAATAACACTAGAATTGCCCCTACAGATCAATCCAATTCAATCAATAATAAAGGAGGAGACACTGCTTAGATCTGGACTCATTTTGGTACCAAAAATTGAAAAACTAAATTTGAAGTTTGTTGTATTTAGTCTTGATGGTTTTAGGTTGTTTTATATTTCAGTTATTATCAGCATATCCTTAATTTTTGTGTTGTTGTTAGCTGTTTTTTGTTCTGAAAAACTACATATGTGTTTAGTTTCTAAGTAGAAAGCATGTAATATGTCTCCTGATATCTGGTACCAGCTATTTGGTACCATGGTATTCTTAATTTGAAGGTGTGTACTGAGTAGTATATGTACTTAAAAAAATATCCAACCAATTACAAAACCTTCAACTATATCCAAAATGATCATTGTCAATTTCCAATAAATTAATATCTTATCTGTAATTCTAGTTCATGAAATATTAAATTCAGAATGAACATGTAGTTCTAACTCTAGAAATATTAAATTCAAATTAGATAAAAATAATTTAAAATTATGAGAAATAAACCTTCAAAATAGGAATATTATGTTGCCTTGGATAGAAAATTCAAAGGGACTAAAATCACTTTTAAATTTCAAGAGTCATTAATTCATTTTTTTTATAGACACAAGATAATGCTATACTTCTAGATCTTCTACATCAATTAATAAGAAGGATTAATTTTGGTGCCATAAATTGTACCAATCTATTTTTTAAAATTTAAAATTCATAAAAAAGAATTTGAAGCGTTTATCTTGTTCTTTCACATCAAGGATGTTGTAATTTTATTAGGAAAATGTTTGTGAGATATCAAAATGGATACCAATTTTATTATTCATATTACATGAGTTATTATTCATATTAATTACTTTATTATGCAACTTCTTTTTTATAGTATTTTTATTATTCAACTCAAATACTACCAATATGAATAATAACTCATTAAAGTTGAATAACAAAAATATTGTACAAATAAGTTACATAATAAAGTCGTTAATATAAATAATAACTCATTTTAACTCCAAAAATATTTTGTAAGTTAATAATATTATTTGTAACAAAATAAAAATATGAAATTGTTTTCACATCCACATCCCTCATGAAGGAAAATAAAAAATCAACAATTCGGATTCATACTATTTATTTTAAATTTAATAAAAAAACATATAGAATCATATTGATGGACTTGAAAACAAATTACAACTGATTGCATTAACATAATATTATAGATATACTAATAAATTATGAACATATGCACTTTTCTAACAAAACAACTAAAAGAATAATTAATTTGAGTTGATATGAAACCTTCCATTGGAGTCAAGGGGCAATAAAATATATCCTAAATATTCTTAAATAACAACCAATGTAACTAATTAATTAAACCAATATGATAGATGTTTTAGATATATATACACTGATACAACCAATATTGCATCAATTAATTTGCCCCTTGGAATGAAGGGGTGCTGCCAACTGTTTCCAAGGTGACAATCACCTAAATTTCATTAATAATTAATAATTGATTAATTAATTAATTAATTATACACGTGGTCTTTCTATGCCCTTTTTTTTATTTAAGAAAAGCAATATTTAAAATTAATTAAATAAGAAAATTAGATGAAAAATTATAAATATAAGAGGGATGGATTTTGAAAATCCGTTTTACTAAACGTACGGAACGTTATTTTAACATTTTTTTATAAAAAATAATATTGTATTATGAGAGGGATTTTGAAAATCCGTCCCGTAATAAAATATTATTTTTTTATAAAAATGCTAACACGGTATAATATTTTTAGCATTTTATAAAAATAATATTCTTTTAGGGATAAATTTTCAAAATCCGTCTCACAATAAATTATTATCTTCTATAAAAAAAATAAAACAGTATTATATTTATTTGGGATAAATTTTACAAACCCCCTCACTTCTATATTTATAATTTTTCATTCAAATTTCTTATTTATTTAATTTTAAATATTAGTTTTCTTAAATAAAAAAAATTGGCTTTCTATGTGCACGCCATACCTACTTTATAAAAATCAGTATATCATCGAAGATTCGAACTACATAGAAATTGAAACTTCACCAACACAGCTAGCTACACGACAAAAAAAAGAAATTGCTAAAATATAATGAGAAATGACATGAACTAAAAAGGAAAAAGTTGGTACTACCTACACACGCTACAAGACCAAGGTTGAATTAATAATTAAAAAAAAAAAGCTGATATAGAGTTATTGTTATTGATACCATCATTATTGATATTATCATCGATATTAATTTTATTATTTATATTAAATAAAATATTATTAATATTAATGATTTTATTATATAATTATTTTTATTATTGTTATTCAATTTAAGTGAGTTATTATTCAAATTAGTAGTATTCGAGTTGAATAATAAAATATTGTACAAAATAAATTGAATAATAAAATCGTTAACATGAATAATAAATGATTTTACATGAATAATAAAGTCCGTATCGATAATAATATTAATAATGATATTTTCCGAATATTTTTCTTAAGAAAAAAATAATATTGATTGAGGTATCATTTGGAGAAGTAGAACCAACCAACACTTGGCAACATCAATCTTTTTCCATAAATTAATAGAAGACAGAAGGCAAATTGTGTCACATCACATACCCCACTGGCATCCATTTTATTAATTTGCAACTTATCCGCACAAATTTGTGAGCAATTCGTTTAATTATTTTTTTTTTTTGGAAGCCGCCATTAATTGTTTTATGTGGAAAATGATTTTGAAGGAATAAACTCATTTGGGAGATGGATATGAACAAAGCACAATCCTTATCATTATGCATGCAATATTCTTTTTTTTATAAATGATATTGTGTGGATATCACTTAACAATTGTTATCTTGACAATCTAAATAATGAAATTTCAAAAAATTCAACAAACAATCTTTAAAATAAAAAAATTATAGATATATTTTTTTAGTTTATAGTTTGATTGTATTTCAATTTTTATACAATTTAAGTATTATTTGATAATCTAACAAAGATCAATAAAATTTACATAATTTGTAACAGTTTTGATTTAATGACGTTTGATGCAATATCAAATGACACTTATATTATACGCAATTTGAAAAACAGTCAATCTATAAGTCCAGAACTGTGTCTATAATTTTTTTTATTTTTAAGATTTATTTCAAATCTCATTGTCAAAATTATCAAAATAATCATTGTCAAATGATCCTTCTCCTTAATTAAAACCCATATCTCCCTCCAAAATAATCTAAAAGTTTTATCCCTTCTCTGATAAAAAAGAATAATACTAACATACTGTCAAGAGAGCGAATCTTTTTTTTTAATAATTATAAAAAGATGAGGAGTGATAATTACACCACTTAACCACACTTCTTATCTGTACTCCAGATGTAATTATATATTTTTTTAAATATTTATATCTAATTAATAAAAAATGTTTTTACCTTTATTACTAAAATTAAAAGTTATGTAAATTATATTTTTACTTAAACAATAAAGTTTTTAACTCGCACATAATTTGGTAAGGAGTTTTCTTTTTGTTATAGTAGCATTCTTTTTATATTGTATCCACAGTCAAAATCTACTAGAAAAAAAAATTTCTATTTGAATTTGAGGGGGATTCCGAGTTTAGTTGAATGCAAGGAAGAATTTGAGTGTGATATATCCCTTGTACGAAAAATCTTAACACAAAAATTTTTTTTGTCAAGCCTAATCAAAATGATAAATCTCTAATCTATTTACTTTTAATAGATTAATGTTACTTAGATAGAATATTCTATCTATAATTAGAAAAGTGATAGTATTTTCGTTTTGATTTTGAACTATTTACAGTGGTTAGAGTATTGCTTTCGGCGAGAGTCATTGGTTCAAATCCAATAGTAGGTAGAACTTATTTTAAATAAGCAATAAAGTTTTTAACTTGATTTTTTATATAATCATTTATAAAAAAAATGATAAATATTTTTTATACTAACTATAAACACTTATAAATTCAAATATATAAATTATCTATTTTTGTATAAATATTTTTTGTGTGCGGATAAAAGATACAAAATGTGAAGTGTAAGAATATTTTTTCTAAAAAGATAATCAGCTTTCATTGTTTTACAAAAGCTTCAATCCTTTTATTTCATAATGGAACATATAAGTGTAGATTTTTTTTTGAGAAAAAGATTAAAAAAAACAAAATTACTCAAAATTAAATATTCATAAAAAAAATCTCCATCCGAATTTCAAACATACGAACTCCACACATGTAATTCGAATCATCTAATTCAAATCAAATATTACATTCTGATAGAAACATTAATTAATTAAGTGGTTTCGAATTGAACAACACATATATATTATGTGTTATAGTCATGCCATTAATATAACAGCTAAACTAGCAAATAAGAGTCATTATGGTAATAGTGACAAATACAAATTCACAACCTTTTCTGAAATATACAGAAACTGCAAAAAATAAAATTAAAAAAAAAACTCACTCTCACAATAGAGCTTTTACGACAGTTTAAACTAAATCAGACTATTCAAAATCAACGATAATTTACTATCATAGCATTGTAATGACAACAGATACAAATTCTACATTTGATCAAAATGAAGGTTGAGAAAACTTGTGATCAGAAATAGGACCCCAACACACACTGATCACTCACTGATCACTGATCAATCACTGTTCAATCACTGATCAATCACTGATCACTGATGCACAAGTGGAGGTGCAGTCAATGCCAGTAGCAGTGATGAACTTCTGGAGCTCATTCCAGATTTGCATCCGTGCAGCACGCACACATCAGCACTGAAAATGTCATGATAAGAAAGATGAGATGAGAACAGGTGTAAGAGGGGGGGGGGGGGGGGACAGAAAATAATGGCATGGACACTTAAGATGACCCCCTTTTTATTAATTAATTAATGCCTTTGCTCGTCATTAAAAGCTTTGTTTTTCTTATTAATTAATAGCTTTGCTCTTTTTTAAATACAACTGGTACAGAGTTTTAATTCCCTTCTGAGTTCAAAGATTCATCTCTATCCGCTCTGTCATTAAAATCTATGATAATAAATGTGTCATAAATTTTAAACGATTTAATTTAACTGTAGAGAATATTTTTTTTTAATTATAGTTTAATAGAATTCACGTGTCATATATTATGAATTTTAAAAAAAAACTATAATATATTTATGTTATAGAAAAAAAAAATATGACAGTAGATATAAATAACCTTTTCAATATTTTTTTGTTCAGACGATCCGACGGACGTGAGAAACTCAGCCCGACACACGGACCGGCACAAGGACCTGCAACTCTCTTTCTCTCTAAATTAGGTAATCAAATGGTACAGGAAACTTAATTAAATTAGGTAATTAACAACTCTTTTCTTTCCTCGCTGCTTAACAGCATTTTTTTTGAGATAAAAATGAAAATCTAAGTTACTCAACTTTAAATATTTGCTTAGATTGAAGGCTGATTTTCTGCTTAACAACATTTTAAGTATGTACCTTGTAAATTGTCTTTGAAAAAGAAAAAGAAAAAAAATAAGGTTCCTTTTTTTCTTCTATAAGGAGGGCTTTATATTTTGTGCAAAATATGATCAGTTCACTTAACTTTAAATATTTATAAAAAAAGTTCCTTATCCAAATTTAGAAATATGTTATCTCTTATATAAAAAAACATTATTGTTAACTTTCAACTTTGTGCGAAGATGTTAATAAACTAAATTTTTTTTGACTTATTATGAGCAACTCAGTCTTATATCTACAAGATCCTCAATTTTTATTAATCACAAATTTTCTACGTGATCAAATAAAAAATTCCACTATATAGAAACTTTTTTTTAATTAGACAAAGAACTTTCTAAGATTTCATTGTATAAAGAAATAGGGATCAACATAAAGAACCAATTAAGTACATTTTCCACATTACTTCCAAATCTAACATTATTTTCTTCTTAATTGTGGGATAGAATTAATTTTAATAATAGTTAAGCAGGAGCATTATAATCTGCTGATGTTCTAGAAATTATTGATTAGTGACTACTCACAAAATTAATGCGCTCTTTTTTCTAATTAATTATTCATAAGCTGAGATTCAATGAAATGACATGTAATGACATGAGAATACTTACTACTAAAATGGGAGACTAATTATAATTAAAATGTGCAGAATTAGTAATAAGATCAGAAAAGTATTTTAACTTTTTTTTTTTCTAAATTAGAGATGGAACTATATGTATGCCATCAGACACCCATTTTAATATTTTATCATTGCTTGAATAAAAAAAAAGTTTCCATATGGTTTCTGTTCTAAATAATGCCAATAAAAAGATTCTGTGTTTGTGCTTTTGTTGTTACAAAATATAAGCAACCATTTATTTCAATATAAAAAGCTAAAGGTAGACAGAATAATATAAAGCATAAACAAGAAGAAGAAGAAAAAAGAAAAAAAATATAATTTTTATTGAGGAGAGATGCACTTTTATTATAAAATAAGTTTCTTTTATTCTTGATTATAAATACAAAGAATTATAAGCCGCATTTCTAACATAAATGATGATGAATTTCACATCTATACATAAAGATATGTATTTAGTTCGCACAAGAGGAATATTAAAAAAACATAAATATTGAACTTTACGGAAATCCTTTCAAAAAAAATTACAAAAAATCGTTATCAATTCATGTTTCTTCTTTCTTTTTTTTGCATAATTATATATGACGGATACAAATTTCTTTTTCCTTTTTAGATGGCAAAAAATAAGACACTAAACTTCCAAAATGATTGGAGTAATATCCATATTCCTTACTCGTCAGAAAGAAAAAATAGGTCTATTATTTTTAATTTAGCACATTGGATTACAACAAACGGGTTGGATTGACTAATTTAAAATATTAGAGACCTTATTATATAATCTAATTAGTTTGTTTTAATCCAACTATTTCGATTGAAATAGTATGCTCTACTGTTGAGAAATAGTATGAAGGTGTCAATTCTTGATCCAATCATTACTGTCTCGATGTAATCTATGAAAAATGGATAAGATATAGATTTAGAATTTTTGGATCCATCTCGGGTCGGACTAGATTGTTCCATTCAACCGTATTTTGTTGGATTTAGTTCGAAATCCAACATTACTTAAAAGATTTATTTATATACTAATTAATATTAACTAGAAATTTATTGAGATTTAAGTTGTGTAAACAAATGACAAAAATAATTTCATTTACAAAAAGGGGCTCCTTTTTCACACAAGAAAAGCCCAAAATATATTTTCCTAAAAAGCCCAAAATATATCAATATTTGTTTTGGGCTCTAAATCCTTTTTTCAGATTTGAGTAATTTTTCCTTCTCTCTCTCTCTGAAAACCCTAAACCAAAATAAAACCTAGCGCCGAAATCTCTCTCTCTCTCTCTCTCTCTCTCTCTCTCTCCGTCTCTCTGCCTCTCGCGCCCGGCGTTGCTAATCGCAGATCTTCTCCGACATGGTACCTGTTTCTTGAATTCTCTCCCCCTTTTTAGTGCCTTTCTTTATTTGTTTCTCGTTTGATCTGCTGTTTTGCTATACTAATTGGATGTGAGAGGAGCGTGTCGTTGAATTCGTGATGTTATCGTTTAGAAATGTGGCGAAATTGCACAAAATTTGTATTTGTTGCATAGGTATCTGTTGTTTCTTAATTATCGGTTGTGTGTTGATCTTAAATGTATGGATATGGTTACAATGAAATTAATCTGTATCCTGAACGGTTTCAGGAGATGGAAATATTTCTGTTCCCTCATTTTAATTCTGGAATTAGACAACTCTTTTGGGATTAAGCTGTGATATAAGTATCTTTTGTAATTTAAAGTTGCAAATTCAAACACGAGATGACTATAATGAGTTGTTTAAGTGGGTAAATAATTAGTAATTGAAATATTATTAATCTTTCCACAGAAATTTTATCTGTAATTTAAAGTTCTAATACACTTATCTTTTTATTCTAGACGAAGCGCACCAAGAAGGCTGGAATTGTCGGCAAATATGGTAAGTAATTTGAGAAGAACATTCGCTGTCTTACCTTTTTCCGACTCTACTGTTTATTTGTCTGACCACTATTTGTTGCATTTTGTTTTGTTTTTTATTTTAACAAATAGGAACTAGGTATGGTGCCAGTTTGAGGAAGCAAATCAAGAAGATGGAAGTCTCCCAACATGCCAAATACTTCTGCGAGTTTTGCGGCAAGGTACCTGAATTATTTATTTTGTACTTTCGCACAAAATTATGCTCGGATGGGTCTTCACATTTTTTTATAAGAAGAGAAGTTAAAAGCTACACACATATATGTTTGTATTTTAAGCATTTAAGTTCTTATAAGTTGTTGGGTTAATACAGAGAAATAGCTGTATATGAGCGTGTACCTTTTTTATTCTAGATTTGAACCTGTTACATGTCAGTTCATCTCTTTATTTCTTATATTTTTAATTTGTGCAGTTTGCTGTGAAGAGAAAGTCAGTAGGAATATGGGGATGCAAGGATTGTGGCAAGGTCAAGGCTGGTGGTGCTTATACCTTGAAGTATGTTTTTTTTCTCATCCGATCCTCTTCATAGATATCAAATTTGCTATTTATTGTTTTTATCGAAGTATGGGTACAGAAATTAATTTCATAATGCGGGTGCTGTGGCTAGGTCAAGCATTGTAAATCTTACCAGATACTCCATCATAGAATAGTTTGACCTGTAGATGACCCTCTGAGAATTATTAAGCCTTTGAACCTATTATATTTTCTTAATTGAGTTTTAAAATTAACCCTCGTTGATCTGGGTCGACACAGTGAGGAAAAAGAGTCAGTTAAATGAACTTTTGCATCTGATGGGAAACAAGCGGTTGAGATGTTATTTTGATGTTTTCTTAGTATGTACATGTTTCCTGTCATGAGGGGCATGAATGATATTCTCCTTCTGCAGAGTTGGATGTGATATATTTTTGAGGTTTTCCAGGGTTATATATGAATTTCATTATTGTTATATTCTGCTCAAATGTTTAATATGTCTACCCATACGTTACAAAAGTTGTTGTCCTTGTACCATTTGTGATATATTAAATCCATTTTTCTTTGTCATTTGTGCAGCACTGCTAGTGCCGTGACCGTGAGGAGCACCATTCGTCGCCTGAGAGAGCAGACCGAAAGTTAGAAAGCTGAAAACTCAGTTTTGTTTGGGTTTAGTTCGTGTTATGTTTGTAGGGTTCATAAGAATTTGTACTGCATTTTGTTTTCTTTTTGGTTGAGAGTCGAACGTGATTTTGCTCTAGTCATTTAATCTCATCGCAGAATCTGAGCTTGTCAATGTTGTTTGCAAGATCTTTCTTTGAAACTTGTGATGCATCATGTTTCCCTAACATGTTTGCTGAATTACCTTTGTTTCATGTTCTTCTATTTTTCTACAACAAACAAACCTTGAAAGTGTATCGATCAGCTAGGAATCGGTAATCTTTGACAAATTTGCTTTGCTTGGGTAAATTGTGTTTCATTAACCTCTGATGTATCAAACAATCACTGGAGACTAATAGATTATCCTCTGATCATGTGTTTCAGAGGCTGAAATGGATGTGGTGTAGGCATGAACTTAAGCCAGTATTTTGTAAATTTCTTAGTGAAAATTTCACAGGAATGACATGTACAAAGAAGGCTTTCTGTTAACACAATATTTTGCAATGTCTTTATGCTACACAGTGCAAGGTATACATTTTTAGCCGAAATAATGTTCTTGTATCACCTTATAAATCCGTGCGATGGAACTCTAAAAATCGAATCCCCACCTTTCTGGCTAAGTATTCTTATATTATGTAATGTTGCTGATAGTCATAGGTGTCGTAATTCGGACACGGCAAAGGGAACCTGGGGCATTCCAATATCCATCGGACTATATTTTGATCCTATGGGGGTAAAATCACACTGGCCTAAATCTCATTTGTTTTAGGCGGTTGATAATTCGTACAATTATTAAAGTGTAATAGCGAAATTTTTATTCAGATTTTAATGTCATTGAACAGTTAGTTTGCCCGCAAGGAAGTTGCGTCATTGCGTGGGAGCTGAAATGCGCCAAGTCCGATGTGGCATTTTTCTCCTGCACAGTTTTTTGTGATGGGAAATGTTTGGGAGATTGACATCCATTTTTTTTTTATAATATATGGATTATTATTTATATTAATGATTTTATTATATAATTTGTTGTTTAATTAACATAATATTAATTTAAATAATAATTTATTTAAGTTGAATAATAAAAATATTATACAAAATAAATTATATAATAAGTTCGTTAATATGAATAATAATTTATTTTCTACGAATGAAAAATTAGTAGCAATGATGATATTAATAACAATATAGTATGATATTTGTTCGTATTTTCTGAGATATGAATATAAAAAATCCTTCAAAAGTTTATTATATTATTAGTATTCTTTTACTTTTGTTTTCGCAAGGAATAAGGAAGCACTTTGGATACAATTATCTGAAATTTTATATTTAAATTAATTTAATCAATGGTAAGACTATTATCAACTTTTTTTTCTTTTCATATATTTAACGTGGATAAATTATATAAATATAACATATTACATCGGCCTAAATTTAAAATTTAAAATTATTTTTTATGATCATCAAATTAATTTATTACTAGTAAAATTTCGTTGACATCAACATAGACAAACAAAAAGAACTTGATCGTAGCAAAATTGATTTTTGTATGACTTGGTTTCACCTCTCCAACTTCCAAATAGACAAATTCTCAAACTTGAATTTAATTTCTTTCATGCGAGTCGGAGAAAGCTTCCCCAATTTGACCTCCTCAAATCCCTCTTCTAATTTGGATCTGAATTTCCACACCTTAAAAGGCGTAATTTAAATTTAATCCGTTCTATAACCGGATAGACAAAATATATTTATAATAACTATTAAAAATATATTATAATAATTATTTTTAAAAAATTTCATAGACGTATCTAAACGTTTCACATACCAGCTAGACACTTAAACGTATTGTGTCGTACTCAATACACTTATCGTCTAACACGATATTTATAAAAATACTATATATAACACATCAAATACGATACCTCTAAATACACATATCATATTTTGACTATACCTAAAAATTATAATTCATATTATACTTACATACTACGTATTTTTATTAATCCACTGATCTCACAAGAGTAGTGTCCACGTGAGAAATCCTCAGTCAACGAGCACAGACACAGAGAATCTCCTTTGTATTATGCGGTACCGAACCGAAGTCCGAAATCGCCGTCACACACATATAACACGTCACAAATAACGTGGTTTCGTTATTATTCAGTGTTTTCGTATGCTTTTTTGTAAGGACCTCTCATTCTGCCCTTTTGACAGCTCATAATGGTGCATCAACAAAGCAACAAGTGAAATAGAAATGACAGCTCATGATCCATCTTGGCATTCACTTGCCATCTGCCTCGCCAACTATACACGTCAAATTTGTCTCAATTAGATGGATACTTTATATAGATTTTATGCGTTTAGTCGTTTTTAAACTAAAGACAATATTATAGTGGTATTATTATTATTATTATTAGTATTATACGGATTTTATTATATATATATATTTTTTTTATATAAAGATTTTTGTTAATTTCAATATTTATTTATTTTTAAATGTTTTTTGCGGGATTTAAACGTGTGTCTTTCAGTAGAGAAATGAGACTTATTACCACTGTATTGAGCATGCGGTTTCTTTATTATACATATTAAATGAGCTACTATGTATGTTACCGATTTTATTTTATATAATATTTTTTTTATTTAATTTTAATACTACTAATATACATAATAATTGATTTAAGTTAAATAATAACAGTACCATACAAAGTAAATTTACAAAATAAAATCATTAATTCAATCTGAAAGATATAATTGTCTTTCACTCTAATATAAAATGTTAGGTTGTCAATCTGCACTCGTTAGAATTAAACTTGTTGGTAAACTATTTTTATGAGTTAGACAATATCATATCCTTATACTTATATCTTAAGGATAACAACAATGAACAAAAACAAACAATTATCAAATAAATTTATCTTTTAATAATCTAGCTCAAATAAACAAATATGTATATCATGGTGTACGTCTGACTTTAATGATACATATATTCATTTTTTTTTATTATTATGACGTGACATTTGCAATTATAATTTTAGAGATGTGAAGTTCTTACCTACTTAATAATATATCTAAATTATTAAGTCTTTTTGAAATATGATGCCAGCATTTGTAATTTCTTTGGAAAGTGGTATGAGTATTTTTATCCTTTCAATTATTTAAAAAAAATGATTTTTTTCCTTACTAATTAGAAATGACCACGTCGCGGAATTAATAATTATAGTGATGAAAATATTATAAAATTAATATGTAAAAAATTACTCATAATGTGACAAATGAATTTAATTTCTCCGGATGAATACTCTTAATTTTAAATCAAATAATTTTTAATTTTTAATAGCTGAGTTTTATTGACTTTTTAATAGATGAATAATTAAATTTCAAATAAACTTAAAATCTCCATATGCTTTCTATCTAAATGATGGAGAATAATCTACAAATATAATTTTCAATTCAAACAATATTTTTCAAAATACTGAAGGAATATACGCTAGAATCTATAGAATTATATGACAAACAAAACTCATTTCATTATTTCCGAATTAAATAAAAAAATTTCATTCCCTAATACCGCATCATGACAAACATTATATGGCAACGACATAGGATCAGAAATTCGGATTCGCTTAATATAATAATAGTTAATAAATAACCTCATTCCCAATTTATTTCCCAAAAAAAGAAAAGCTGATACACAGTTACACTTATTGATATCGTCATCGATACAGACTTAATTATATACATTAAATGAGTTATTATATATATTAATGACTTTATTATGTATTATTTTGTACAATATTATTATTATGTAACTTAAATGAATTATAATGTATATTAATGATTTTATTATGTAAATTCATTTTGTACAATATTATCATTGTACAACTTAAATGGGTTATTATACATATTAATAATATTTAAGTTAAATAATAAAAATATTATATATAATAAAGTCATTAACATACATAATAACTCATTTAATATATATAAATAAACCCGTATCGATGATGATATCAATAATATTTTCATAATATTTTTTAAAAAAAATTCCAAAAAATGGGATTTGCAACTTAAATGAGTTATTATACATATTAATAATATTTAAGTTAAATAATAAAAATATTATATATAATAAAGTCATTAACATATATAATAACTCATTTAATATATAAACAAATTTATCTCCGCTCATATCGATAATAATATTAATAATAATATCTCCGTAATATTTCCAAAAAAAAGAATTCTAAAAAATGGGATTTGCGCTTACGCAGCGAGACATGCGGCACTGACCACCGCTCACCTCCCTCTCTATCCTCGTCCCCACACGTGGCGGGTCCCACACCTACCGACCCCACCACACCAGCACCTAACGCTGTATACACATTCATTCATACTCGCCAAGGAAAACGACAAAACATCATCAGACATTATCTTCTCAAAAGAATAAGTAAATAAAAGGGAAGAACGATCTCAGCCGTTGATCACACCGTTTCGCGCCGTGCGCGTGCGGATACGAAAATTGAAACCTCGAGCGAGCGGAGTCGTCGAGTCGGGACCTGATTTGTGGGGCCCTCGGTTTTCTTCTCTTTTTTCTTTTTTTTGTTAAATAATTACGGCGTCCAGTTGATGCTTGCCAGCTGTGCGAGTGAGTTTCGTTGGTTTCGGTTGAGCATGAGCTGGTCAAAGGAGACTTGATGTGCGCACTCGAATCTTTTTATTGGATTGGTTCTTTTTTTTAATCTCCGACGGACTGACTACTTGTTACTTCACGTTAAATTGAGGTAAATTTCATGCCGCTTCACGTTAAATTGAGGTAAAATTTCATGTCGCTTCACGTTAAATTGAGGTAAAATTTCATGTCGGAAAAAAAAATTATATAATAAAAAAATATTTTCGATAAATTTAGAAAATAAAAAATAATACCTTACGGAAAGGTGATAGGTCTCATTTGAAAAAACGCAAGTTTAAATTCTGTAAAATATATTTGAAAAAAAATAAATGTCAAAATTAATGGAAGCTTTCATTTCACAAAAAAAAAACCGTACTTTAAGAGTACGACCTCTTTTGAAAATACCGTTTTCTCAGAGTGCGGCCTCCGGGCTTCTTACTTTTACTTTGCTTTAGACATTTCAATCAATTTTATTCATTTTGGGAGTACGACCTCCCAATGCGAGGTGCATTCTCGGATTGTAGTTTTTTTGTTTTATAAATTTTCAAAAATATGTTTTTATTTACAATTTATTTTCCTTTTTTTTCCCGACTTAAAATTCACCCTCCATTAATGATAAGTTTTAGCATCCGAATCTAATCCATTTAGTTTTTTTTTAATATGATGGATATATACACCGTGTTGTAGCATGTATAAATTGGTCATATTTCTCTGTTTATTAAGAGTTACACACTAGAGCTATTTCTTCTAACATCTCCGTAATATAAAGAATGAAATTCACGAAGATAAACTAATTCAAAAAAAGAAAAAGAGAATTAATTTTTGGTCTGGTGGTAAAAAATAATACTATCTATGTAAGATGTTGTATGTTCAAAATCCGAATAGAAATTTTTTTTATAGACATATTCAAAATTAAGTAACTTGAACTCTCCTCTTTATCTCAAAAAATAAAATTCAAAAAATAAAATATATCATTTTCATAAAGTCACAATGAACTTCTTCAGTGAATAATTAATTTATGTACTAACATAATAAACAATTGGTATACATTAACATAATATAATGTGTTGACGTGCATTGACACAATGCACTGATGTATAAAATGTATAATGAAGTAGTATACCAATGTTCTCTATGTAAAAAAAAAAAACAAGTATTTTAGTGAATAAAATGAACCAAGGCATTCTCAATGTGTACAACCCTTGCATTATTTACAAAGCAACATGAATAGACCATTTAATTTTTGTGAAAAATATGTCTAAACTAGAATGATATAAATCGGTTTCCTTCAAAAGGAAGAATTATCCAAATGCCTAAATTAAAAAAATAGGCTCAGACATGATCTGGCTTTAGTCAGCTCTTGACCCAACTCAGGCTGTTCCAAACTAAAAAAATAAATACATAAATATTTGAATTATAATTGTATGAAGAGAAAATCGGATATATATTCATAAAAAATGTCCAATTAGGTATTTATTCATTGAAATTTAAAATTTAAATATTTACCCATAAAACATTATAATCTTGGATATTCACTCATAACATATATATTATGTCCTCACAAAATTTAAATTAAAACCATTTAAATTATAATATGATAAAAATGTCCTTTGCGTCAATGTTTCTCTCAATAGTCTAAGAGAGCTTGAATATATTTTTTTTATAATATTAGAAATTTTTTAATTTTAATTTTAGTTCATCAACGACAGTTTCATCTTTGACATTAGCTTTAGTGAGCATGTTTGTAAAATTATTCAATTCAATTTGTTATTACCGAACGATAAAAAAATCTCTTATACATGATTGAGGCAAAATGACAAAAAATATATAATTATCATATAATATTTAAATCAATTTTAAAATTTCATTTATTTAGAATTTTACGACGAATATTCTCAATGTTAATATTTTCACGAGTAAATATTAAAATTTTAAATTTAGAAAAATAAATATCTAATTGGATTATTTTTTGAGTGCATTTTCTTTATGAGCTCATCAACTCCTTAAACCAAATCTTTGTGTATATATTCAATTTTCCATTGTATGAATGTATGGGCACCAATCAAACACAAAAACCTTTTGCTTTGAATCTTCTCCTCTAAACTTAAATAAGCTATCAAATGAGAAATTGGCAATGCCAAGAATCTATCTCAAAATACATCTCAATCCTTGCTACTTATGTATTTAATTTATATTTGTTTCTCATTAAAAGATCATCAAATAAAACTAATGTTAGTTGCATACCAAACCACTTTATCATATGCAAACTATGCTCATATAATGGAAGATTATCTATCCTCTCATATGCATGATACTTAATTCCTATTAATTTAAAAAAATGTGAATCATTTTTATGCCTAGAAACTCCGCAATTATTAATTTTGATGCAAAAGCTATTCCATATCTAACAAAAAGGGGACTCAGAGACACAAACTATTTTAAAAATGCTATATTGTAAGAGAAATCAAGTAAATTTCATGTTTGAATTAGTCATCATGATATAGTACCTTTTCACATTAATTAATAATATTTCACATTCAGATTTTAAAAACCAAGTTAATTAAATTACTCACTGAAACTTACCAACCACATACATTTCAAATTTCCCACAGGGGTGGATCTAAGCATCCGACAAAGAAATCAAGTAAATCTTCAACATTTCATTCCCTTTTTAAAAGTTTAATCCCCCAATAATATGTTATGATAGATTGTAATTAAAACACCAAATCTCTAAATAAAATCCCAAAGTTAAAAAGTACATTGTGTCATTGATAATGATAATGATACCATAGCCACGCGGCCACAATATTTTCTGTCATGGCTGCACTGCATTGCATGCAATCAAGAATATTTTATTTACCATCTCCATAAAGTATTAACATATTAAAAATTAGGAAAAGGATATAGAGATATTATTATTGTTTTCGTCGTCCATATATATTTTATTATACATATTGAATGAATTATTATATATGTTAATGATTTTATTTTATATAATATTTTTATTATTCAATTTAAATATTACTAATATACATAATAACTCATTTAAATTGAATAATAATAATATTGTATAAAATAAATTTACATAATAAAATCATTAATATGTATAATAACTCATTTAATGTGTACAATAAAGTTTGCATTGACGACGGTATCAACAATCATATCAGTGTATTAGATCCCAATTAATTAAACTTTGCTTACTTCAAATATCAATATCAATTCACATCCGCTGTCATACTTTATTTTATAGTACATTTATACCATAAATTTTTAGATCTATGATACATAGAGTCCACTGAAATATAAATAAAAAATATTTTTATTAATTAAAATTAAATCATTTAAATTAAATCCAACTATTTAAATATTATAATAGTGATGGTGTCATGAATTTTATAGAAGCGGAAATTTGTGTAAGTATATCATGTGGTGGTAAGTGTCTTTAGTTTAAAAAAGAAAAAAAAAAATACATAGTAAGGTAACTTAGACGACGCGCACGTTAGCGTGTTTGGTTGGCGAGACAGTATCTTAGTTGGCCTCAGTACATCGCATTTCTTCTTTTCTGTTCTTTACTTACTATCTATCTATATACTTCACAACTACCCTTTTTTAATCTTTTATTATTTTGGGTTTCAAGTTTTGGACCTCCATTTTTAATGTGAGGAAGAGAGTAATCATTTTTCTTGATGACATTCTCTCCGCAACCGCATTGGATCCCTTCCATAACAATAATAGTATTATTATTTTTATCATATTCGAATTTAATTAATTAATAGGAGTTCAGACAGCCTTCAGAGTGCTTATTACTAGTAGACAAAAGAACCTCGTCTTTTCTCCTCAGCACCTTTCGTTCGTTCTCCTCCCATTATTCTCCATTCCTAGATCCCCGTAGCTGTCCCGTTCGTGCGTTCTTGGCGATAAATGGATATCTCCAGTAGTTTGGAACGGAGATTATATGGTAAATTCTGAACCTGCCAGCTACTACTGGTATTGTATATAGCCGCTAATAAACGCAACCAAGAGAGAGAGAGAGAGAGAGTTGTGTGATCCAAACTCTCCAGAACAGAGCAAGAGAGAGAGAGAAAACAGAGGAGAGAGATACTTGTACTGTATTCGTATCTCCTCTGTTTGCAGAGTAGAAAGAGAAAGAAGAAAGAGGAAGAGAGAATGCGCTTCAATCTGTACCACCATTAACACTGCACGCAGAGTACTCTCTCTCTCTCTCTCCCATTCATTCTCCACTAAACAATGCGTCAACTCCAGCTCATCGTTCTCTCTCTCCTCTTCTTCCTCCACCCCTCTCTCTCCTCATCGCCTCAATCCCAATCTCTCCAGTTCAAGCTCCGCCGCCGCACTCCCGTCCAGCTCCATCATCCCTCTCATCTCAAGCCCCTCTTCCTCTCCGATCTCCGACGGCAGCATTGGATCAGATCCACCATTAAACGAAACTTAGCGAGCTCGGAAAACTACCATCCCACATGCCACCAATCCACCAGCAGCGAAGCATTCGAAATGCCGATCGGATCGGGCGCATACACCGGCATTGGGCAATACTTTGTGCGGGTCCGTGTGGGGACCCCCGCAAGGCCATTCCTCTTAGTAGCCGATACAGGGAGCGATCTCACCTGGGTTAAGTGTCGTAAGCAGCATAATTACGGCACGAAAGAAAAGAAAGATACCGGTGGACCGAGGGTTTTCACGCCCGAGCAATCGTCATCGTGGCAGCCGATCAAATGCTCAACCGACTTGTGCCGGAAGACGCTTCCTTTCGCACTCGCGACATGTCCGGCACCGGATAACCCCTGCTTGTACGATTACAGGTACGCAATATATACATTCACAACATTTTGATTTTAATTTCTTTCATAACATTAAGGTCAAAAGATGATTTTGCTCAAACTGAGATACATGATCAAGAAATCGGCCGGTTCAAATTCCAGTATCATGATATTCCATCCTTCCATTTCATTTCATGACAAAAAAAGAAGATCGTTTCTGACAAAAAGTGTCTCCAGTTGTGGGCTAGAGGAGGAGTGATGGATATAATATCTATCGCTGTTAGTTATGTTGTGTGTTGGATTCTACTGCTTTGAGATTAGGATAGATGATAGATGATAGATGAAGGCGCCGAGATCGCTACGGTTAGTGTGCCATATCTTATCTAACAAATTTGGCTGGCCACAACCTGACACGTCGTTTTTGTTTGTCTTAATGCGCTAATAAGGACACCCAGAATGCACCCAGAAAGTCCCTTACCTAGCGAAATAGTATTTGATATCTTTACATACAGCCCCTTGAGTCCCTTGCACCTCAATAAGAGAAATAATAGAATAAATTATATTTGTACGGGTTGTCCTTAAATTATCAGAAGGATGCTTCAATTTTTATTTTTGTGTTGAATTGGTCCTACGTACAACAGTCGCTGGCACAAAAGTTGGATGGAAATTCACTTTAGCGTCTATGTTATGATAATATCCAAGGCGAGGATGTATGTAGATATTATTTCAAATTAATTGTGCTGACATATACGTCATCCGCTTTTTCTTGTACGATTTCAACATTATTCGAGAGACTATGAAAATATTGTCCTCTTCAAATATGGGACTAATTTGATATAACATACAAATTTGAATGATCAAAATAATATTTCTTGAAAATTTAAGGATAGAATAGTAAGGTGAATGAAAATTTAAGGAGAAATATTTTCACTCTAAATTATCAAACACAAGTTATAGAACCAATAATGTCAGTCCCATCTCAAATTGATTTTTGGATTGATTCCTTAGTTGCGCTACCCATTACCAGTAATAACCGAACTATAAATAATTTGCTTCAAAATTTGGAAGCAAATTAACTCATTCAAGGTCAATTTCATTATTTGATTAGGATATTTGTAGTATATATTTAATTTTTATGATATATTTAACTTTCATATTATATATATATTTGTGAAATATAATTTATTAAATAATTAAAATTGTAGACGTATTCGTATATTTTGGTAGGATGTATATCAAAATAACTCATTCAAGAGCCTATTGATTATTTAATTATAATTTTTCTAGAGTATATTTAACTTTCATGATACATTCAACCCTTACGATATAATGAAATATTATTATATTAAAAATTCAAATTATAGATGTATTCTAAATTATTTAGATAGACGTGCATTAAATTTAAGTCAATTTAAAGTTTGATTGGTCATTCATCATAAAGTCATTAAAATTTCATTATTAATAATTTTAAATTACTTGATGAAAGACTAGATATTTTTCAAATTAATTCAAATTTAATACACGTTCTTTCTAAATAATTAGAAATACATTTATAATTTTATTTTTTTTAATTTTAATAATATTTCTATAAATTATATATCTAATGAGATTAAATATATTATAAAAATTAAATGCACGCTAAAAATACTCATTTGATTATACACGAAGCGACTAAAATCTCACATTACTAAAGCAAAGTCTAAACCCAAATTCATTTATAGTAGAGAGTAGCATCTTCACCATAGCTAATTAAATTTCCGACGTATCAAAAAGGTTTCCATTTATAAGGCAGTACAAAAACTGCGTGCACCAGGCATTAAATCCATCATAGTCAGAGGATAATGTCATCTCCCTCTAAAATCCTGGTATTATATTACTGCGTCTGCGTAGCTGTAATAGGCCCTTCTAGTGATGAAGATCAACTTTGAATTTCCACCAGAGTTCTGCAATTCTTTAATATTTGTGCCCGGAAGTTGGTTGGTGTGTTGGTGCGTAGTGCATGTGCTATTGCATTTGGTGGTTGCATTGATTCCCGCGGTGTGCATATTTTTAGGGTTTATTTTGTATATCCCTCATATAGAAAATATTTTCCCCCCTTATCTCAGTTGTCACCTGACAATAAATATGGCCATATCTGTTCAGCTGTGCCCTTTCAGCTGCCACTTCCTTTGGCTTATAGCTTGCTGTTCTTTCCTGTCAGGTAAATCCTTAGCTTGTTAGCTGCAATGAAAGTTTTAGCTGTTTAGTTGACTGCCGTTGAGCTTATTTATGTCATATATTTTTTTTTAAATTTCAGTAATTACCAAAATCTTGATGTCTTCAGTGGACTGAAAAGTACCAAAATGATGTGAAGGGTTCTAACTCAAATCCATTCTTCTTTCCTATTTATACTAGGGTTGTGTATTGTGTGGTCCTGTCTCTGTACCAGAGTATGGGCTACTCTGATTGCTGGTAACCCCCTCAAAAATTACATGCTGGTTTTTTTTTTTATCTTGTTCACTGTATTTGGTTGCCTTTGCAAAAGGCATGGACTTATCTCAACAGTTATGTGCATTCGTATCTGCTATTATTCCCAAGGGAAAGTTTGACCTGCTTTTAGTTTGAATCGTCAAACTTAAAAATGCACGGACTGAATCAATCTGCCAACATCGTCTGAGGGAATTTTTAGTGTGAATCTGGTCTTTCTGTTTTAGATTGGATGGCCAAATTTAAAAAGCAGGAGCCTGTATTTTTTGGTGAGAATAACAGCAGAAAAATTAAGTTGCAGTGGCATGGTAGTTGTAAGGCATATTTAATTCTCGAGTTATCTCGTTTTCTAGGTGAGATTACAAATGCAAAAAACCATAAATTAGGATCGTAGATTTTACTTCCAGATCTGGCAGGAACTAAGCTCGAAGAGAATAAAATTTCTAGCAGTCTACATGGGAGCTATAACTACTTAGGGAAAAATCTTGTGCTCAATTTGAAAACATCAAGAGCATGAATACGGATCAATCAGACAATAAATTTTAAACTTTCTTTTTTCGGATAAATGGATGTCCGAGCTTTCTAAACTATTTTGAAAGATGCTGAACTACAAAAGTAGAAATATTATATTGGACTAAAAATAATTGGATTTAGTAAACATGGACAATATGAGAGAATTGACATTTGTACTTGTGGATGTAACTAATTATGTTTTACAATTAAGCCATCACTCTTAGAACTAGAAGGATGATTAATTTGCAGATCTAATAGATTTGGGATTAACACTGAAGTTCAGATATAAATCGCAGATAAAACACATATGCGCTTATCAAAAGAGGTAATAGGACCTAGATTACTCTTATGGCTAATTATGTTGAAAGATACTTGTAGACAATCCAGTCGGTTTAAAGAGATACTGTACGAGTAAATCCATTAGTTCTGACTCTTTTCTTTTAAAACATATAACATCCTTTCAACTATGAAATACTTTAAGCTCCGTTCTGTTAGTAAACAATCTATCCCAACTGACAATCTAATAGAAAAGGAATACTTTTACTTGGATACCCCCAACATAATTTGTTAATTAGCAGGGCCTGTACGTGATGAGAATCAAACTTTGTTTTATTCCTCTTTGACTTCTCAAAGTAGCATAATAGCACCCACAAGGTTCTTAATTTACTTTTTATTCTTAGTTTTCTTCAACTCACACAAATCTCCACAAAATGCCTGCTGTATGCGATGGATAAATTCAAATTTTACTAATTTATCATTAGAATATTTATAAAGGATAAGTTTTACTTGTTATCAGAGAGATATCTAAGTGCAATATTTGTTCAATCTGGGTCTGCAAATATAATAAATGCAAAGTTCAAAGAAGAATACAGATTGGATTCTCCTCGCATCTTCCCATTTATGAACCTGTCCCATTCTTCTCTCTTCAATGCAATAGGGTTGGCAACAATTAATTTAGTCTCAATTTTCTGCGGCCAGTAAGGTCTCCATACCAATATAGCAATTTACTGGTTTGCTGAAATCCAGAGTCCGTGAATCTTTATTTCACTTAATTCCTTGTTATGAAGTTTAGTTCCTGTGCAATTCATCTAGTTATGACTCTCCAAATTTGGTATGCACCATATACGCACTAGAAAATCCGAATTGAATCAATTGGAGTGTCCCCCATGCATACTGCATGGATAGACCATCAATGTCTCTCCCCTCCAGGTGCAAGGGGGCTCTCATTAATGTCTCCTTGCTTTATAAATACATAACACTATTCAATTGATCTTGCATGTTAGGGATTTAATTTTCTTTTTGACTTTTTATAAACTAACCAGTCAATCTCATTTAACCCCGTTGTATTTACCTACAACCAATGATCCCATGTTTAATTCAGCTTAAATGCTAATTCTACTTCTCAATTCAAATTCTTCGTGTGCTGCAGTTACTCGGATGGGTCCCGTGCGCAAGGAATCTTTGCCAATGAATCTGCTACCATCACACTATCAAGTGGGACGAAGACCAAGCTACATGGGCTGGTGGTTGGCTGCACCACAAACTCGTCAGGCTCAAGCTTTAGCTCCTCCGACGGTGTGTTGGGCTTGGGCTACAGCGCCACCTCTTTCACATCACTTGCTTCATCACTTTTTGGTGGTCTCTTCTCTTATTGCTTAGTCGACCACCTAGCGCCCCGCAACCTCTCATCCCTCCTGACATTTGGCCCCACGATTTTCACTTCCCTTATCACATCAACCCCACGTGTCACACCTCTTATCCTGGACTCCCGTTTGAGCCCTCTCTATTCTGTTTCCATCAGATGTATATCAGTAGATAATGAAACCCTAGACATCCCGCCTGAGGTTTGGGATATAAACTCTGGTGGCGGGACAATTTTGGACTCAGGTACTAGCTTGACAGTTCTAGCAGACCCAGCATATCAGGCTGTTGTGACTACTCTGAGTCAGAAGCTTGCCGGGTTGCCACAGGTTCAGATGGACCCATTTGATTATTGCTACAACTGGACAGGTGTAGACTCAAACGCTGAACTTCACATACCGAAATTGGTCTTGCATTTCGATGGTGCAGCACGGCTGGAGCCGCCATCCAAAAGTTATATAATTGATGTGGCAGCAGGAGTGAAGTGCATAGGAATTACATCAGCGCCGTGGCCGGGAACATCTACAATAGGAAACATCTTGCAACAGGAGCATGTTTGGGAGTTTGATATAAGGAAAAGACAGCTCAGATTCGAGCATTCGAAGTGCCAACGGCACTGATTTGTTTTGGCCGAGATGAGATATCCGAAGGATGTGATTCTTTTGCAATTTTTTTTTTACTCATCTTTTTTGCAGTTTTCAACTTTTTTTTCCCCCTTTTATGTTTTCATTTTTCTTTGCTGGTGTGAATTAGTGACGTGAAATGTGAAATGTGAAATGTAATTGTAATTGTAACGATGATCAGAATTGGTGATTATAATAATGATGATAGAGATCATAACAAGATTGTAAGTGTAAAAGCTTGGAGATGGATACCCACAGTGCAAGCTTCAGTTCGGTGCAATTAATTGAGGACACAAAATAACAAGGAAGAATATTACAAAGAAGAATACCAACAATTTATAATGAATAAACATAAAAATTAGTATTAAAAAAAAGTGTGCAGTGTCTCCTTGATAAAACTAGACAGCTAGACATGTCTCGGTCAGAACTAGACTTGGAAATTCGGCCGGATAAAAGGTGATTTGAGACCACATTAATTGAGAATGCTACAAGGAGCAATGTTATTATGACATCTGTACCAGACTGGTACACATTAATGGAGAAGTCTTGGAAGATAAATGTCACGTGCTTGATGAGCATTACCCCATTGTGTCATGTCGGTAATTAATCAAGCAATCACTTGTCACTGGTTCTTTCTATGAAGCAACTTACTTGACTATTGTTCTTCACGCCAACTTAGGATATGTTGGTATAGTCTTTTGAGTGTAGGTCCTGATTAATTCCTGGCTTTTTTGAGTTTTTGACTTCACTATTATTTTTTAAGTTCTTTTTTTTTTCCTTTTCAGGAAGTCAATTTGATTTTTTTTTGCCTATAATTTTTTTTCATAATAACAATAACAATAATAATTGTGCGGCCCTTTTTCGCGGCCCACGCGCGAGGCATCGGCGTCCTCGCTCACAGGGGAAGAAGGTGCAGGTACATCCCTGCGCGTGTTTGTGCGCTCAAGGACTTATTATTTAGGTGATTGTGGGAACTTTTATTTTCCGACGGGCGCAAGCCCCCGCCGTTAATTACCCCGGCTCTCGCCTCGGGAACCTCTGATTAATGGGCTAAACTAATCAAAATATATGGATCAGATTTGTGGCTTTATTTCTTCCTTCCAATTTATTATAATGCATACTTGAAATAACCCAAAGGTATAACTTTGGATAATAAGACTAAAGACGTATGATCTAAAGTCAGAGAAACGTATAATTTCTCATAAATCAGAGATCGAGGATGTATAATCCTATTGATCTCACGGAGTTCGAATGTGAAGCGCACTGCCAACTCGATACTCGAAGAACCAGAGATGTTTGATCTCTAAAAAAGGTTCATGTCAAAGACAAGGACGTATAATCCTAAACAGTCTATTGACCTTCCAAATCCCGAATCTGAAGCGCTATGCCAATTCGAAACCTGGGAAAATTGGAGGATCGGGAACATATAATTCTTTATCGATTTCCAAAATGAGGTACATTAAACCTGAAGCGCACTGCCAATTTAATGTTCTCGAAACATGATTTGATATGATTTGGTATGTTGGTATGTTTTCACCAAGTTTTGGACTTATCTGCATATTTGGCATATTTGGCCAGAGATTTGGACATATTTGCATATTTGACCTATTTTATCAAGAGTTTGGACATATTTGTATATTTGGCATGTTTGGCCAGAAATTTGGGTGTATTTGTATATTTGACATGTTTGGTCAAATGTTTGGGTTTATTTGCATATTTAACATGTTTGGTCAAAAGTTTGGTCATATTTGCATATTTGACATGTTTGGTCAAATGTTTGGGTTTATTTGTATGTTTGACATATTTGGTCAAATATTTGGACATATTTGTATTTTTGACATGTTTGGTCAAATGTTTGGGTTTATTTGCATGTTTGACATATTTGGTCAAATATTTGGACATATTTGCATATTTGACATGTTTGGTCAAATGTTTGGGTATATTTGTATGTTTGACATGTTTGGTCAAATATTTGGACATATTTGTATTTTTGACATATTTGGTCAAATATTTGGGTATATTTGCATATTTAAATATTTTTGATTTGTTTTATCAAAATATAACAAGGTTTAATTATTTTGAACATTTTTATTTGTTTCATAACATGATTCAATCATCTTTGAATATTTTGATTTGTTTTATCAAAATATAACATAATTTTGATTATCTTGAATATTCCAATTTATTTTATCAAAATATAACATAATTCAATCATTCTTTAATATTTTTGATTTATTATATCAAAAGATAACATGATTTGATTATAATATCATTTGATTATTTTGAATATTTTTATTATTTTTTTTATCAAAATATAACATGATTTGATTATCTTTGAATATTTTGATTTGTTTTATCAACATATAACATATTTATTTATTTTATCAAAATATAGCATAATTCAATCATTTTTGAATATTTTGATTTGTTTTAACATATTTAACCATTTTTGAATATTTTGATTTGTTTTATCATAATTTGATTATTTTGAAAATTGTTGATTTGTTTTATCATAACTTTCACTTATTTTTGAATATCCTATTTGGTATTTTGAATTTATTTTTTTTTACATATATCATATATTTTGAATTTTCTTTTATTTTATAATAAAAAAAAAAAGAAAATAAAATCAAAATTGGCATTTTATAGTCTTAAAAATATTCATAAGTGAAATCATGATTTTTGATATATTTTTCATAATTTTTGGGTTTGAGAAATCATTTTTATTTGGTGTTTAAAGTTTATTTTCAAAACAGATTAATATGGGCCGTCAGATTTGGGCCCACGCATCAAGATCTGAACTTAAGTTCAGTTTTTAAAGCATCTTTTAAACTGGGCCGTTGGATCTCTGGCGCGCATCAAGCCTTTACTGGGCTGTTCGAATTTCATCAAGATTCGCGCTTTGAGATGCATCAACATTCGTGCTCATCCTCCCCGACACTGATCGAGGCCCTGCCGGCGTCGGATCTCCGATCAGGAGGCATGGCTAGCATCGCCGGAGCGTGGGGAGTCCATCGGCGGTGGTCTCGGCGGCGGCGGCGGCCTGGATCGCCGGAAATGGGGGTAACCACCTGGTTTCGGTTGGGAAGTTGGCTGAGATGAGATTTTGAGGGATTTGAGCTGATTTTTGACGAATTGACTCGATTCCTTTGTCATATAGCATCGTCAGAACATGTTTATCAAGATTTTGAGGCTTAATTTGAGTTTAATCCGTCAATTTTGCAACTTTGGCCATTTGGTACCAAACTGGTTTCGGGGCTTTGGTACCAAATGGTATTTCATAGCTTTCCTTTGCAATTTTCTTTCAATTAACCTTCCAAACAGTGTCGTTTAGTATGTTTGAACATGCTTGGATGATCAATTTCATCAATTTAGATGTGCATTGTCCTTTATGCACATTGGGTCATTTCTGGTTTTATTTTCAATTTGGTTTCCTTTTGATTTCATCACATTCTTCTCAAATTGCATGTTTGATTATATTCATTTGGGTCAATTACATGTTTTAGAAAGGTTTTATATCAATTTCACACATGAATTTCACTTGAACACGAGTTAATTTCATTTTTGCACTTTTCTGGTAATGGTCCAGAGCCAACTCAATTTCAATTTTGACAGACCCAATTTCAAAAATTCACAGAAAATCACAGAAAATCCCAAAAATGGTAAAATTTGGTGAGTGAGTGCATTAAGACTTGTTCTAGATGCCCATGAAATTTTAAGTTAATTGAGTGAAAAGAAAGTATGATTATTGTATTTTTAGCAGACTGGACAGAAATGCCCTTTCAGCTTTATTAAAACCAAATTTGGCTTAACCTATGGATTAAAGCCTGGTTTAATTATTCTAAATCCTTTAAAACATCACATGAGGTGTCATAAAGGTGAACTAATCAAGGAATTTTGGATTTTTTGAATCAAAAGAAGAATGAACTTCTCAGTTTGACCCAAAGTTGACCTTTTTGGAGTTTTTGACAGATGAGATTGTAAAATTCATAACAATTCACAGAAAATTCCAAAAATTATAAAATTTATATGGTAAGTTGGTATAAACCTAATCTACATGACTGTGAAATTTCATAAGAAATTAACAACCAGGCTGAGAGATATGGATTGATCTCTCAGCTGGCCAGAAACAGGAGTTCACTGGACTCAAACCAGTATTGATGTTTATTGCTTTTCCATTGCTCAATTATGAACTTGAGCTATTAAGCACATCAGAGAACATGAAGGAAAGAACTAAAAGGAAAATAAAGCCAATTTGCACCAAAATATCATATATTATAACAAATTGAAATACAATACTCATATAAAACATGGGATTTTGTTTTTCCATGGAATTTTGACAGCATAACAGCTTGTATAAAGCCATTATTGAGCTTTACATAGCTACTGCACATGTGCACAGAGCTTGAGAGAGAAAGGGGATGAACATGTGCCCATCCCCATGAAACCAGATTGGCATGTGCCAATTGGTTGGAGTATGCTGCCAAAATCCATGGTGAACTCACCATGTGAGCTCCTGAGACTCAAGCTCAGCCACCAATTGGGCTCTGGAAGGAGGGAGGCACATGTGCACCTCCCCAGCCATAGGGCTAGCCATCTCACCCAGCAAGGTGAGACTGGCTCCTTGAGCTCAATTGGGACTGAGCCAAGCTCAAGGCTTGACTCCTATGTCCCTTACCTAGCTATTCAAGACTTGGTTTCTTCTCAGCTGGCTTTCTTTTTTTGTGGAAATTGGTGGAGTTGAGATTTTGGCAGAGTTTTGGCTATGTTGCTCTCTCTCCTTTTTCTTCTTCACTGGGGGTCTATTCATAGCCCAGGGGGCATGGTTTAAGCCTCAGGGCTGAGCTGGCATCATCCCAGCCCTTGGTTTGATCAAGTGGCCAGGATTGAGCCAGCCAGGCCTGTGCTGGCCTGAGGCTTGTCTGTGGAAGATTCCTCCAGCTAACTGGCGCTCAGAGCTCTCCATTGAGGTGCCTACACGTGTCCCTGACACAGGCCCGGGGAGAGAGAAGGAGCCGTTAGCTTTGTCTTCTTCCTTGGGTCAGTGTGTCATGCCTTTCGGGTGTGAGCATATCCCGAATATTCCTTGGCCTTGCTGGCGCTTGACATGTCACCAAGGTGTCACTGAGTGTGCCCAACGTGTCAATTTGGCTGCTTGAGTGCTGAGTTGTGCCAATTGACCACCCCCAGATCAGACTTGAGTGCCAAGTGGTGCACCTGTCAATTGAGTGCTTTTCACTCCAAATTGACACTTCAGGCAGCGTCGTGGAAGCATCTCGGAGCTCCCCCAGGTGTTGGCTTGGCCTCTCGAGCTCCCAATTGCCCTGTCACCTTCAAGGTCGAGGTACTTTCTCCTTCGATTTTCTCCTTATTTACTTTACTATTTTCAATGCTGTTTGTGGCATTGAATTCCCCTTAAGGTGTAGATTAAGTCCCTAAAATGGTTTAAGCCAACTCGCGTTGTACACCTAGACTCCATTTTCGAAGCTCCACTGAGCTCTGGAGCTCGAGGAGGAAGAAAGGAGGGAGAGAGAGAGAAATTCAAAAGGTTTCTCTCGCTTGGGTTGGGTGCACGTGAACCGTGCTTTGGTTTCGGGCTTGTCAGAGGGAGGGAGCGCTTGCACCGCGCTCACCTCTCTTTCCCTTCTTTTCTTTTTCGCTGGCCAAAATAACTCTGGGCGCTGGGCCCCCTTGGCAGTGAGACTGAAGGAGAGGGGCCCAGTCGTCAGGTTTAATGAGACACAGCCCCAGCGAAAAACTGAGGGTTGGGCTGTGGGCTTGGTCCTTGTGCACCAAAACGTATTGTCAGTGGTATGGTGCATGTGTACTGGGTCCACGCAAAGCGCCTTTAACACTTTGTGTGTATGACAGGCGGGTCCCAAGGGCAGAAGTCGTGTTTGAGCTCCCCAGATTGCACCCAGAGTGTTGCACATCCCCCAAATTGCACCCAGAACTATCTCCAGTTCTGATTTTTGGTATTTTCTTTATTCCTTTTTCCATTTTATTTTATTCTTCATGCAAAAATCCATGAAAAATTACTGAAAAATCACAGAAAATATATTCCATGATTCTGTTATTTTGGGTAATATTTTTGGTATTTTTGGGTGTGAAATTAGGCATTAATTTCACTTAAATCATTAATTGTATATGATTAGGCATATTAATCTTATACAATTAATATTTTGGCATGATTATCCCAAAGAATCATTTTTTAATTCCAAGGGATAATATTTGGGGCATTTTTCATGAATGAAATTCATGATTTTTGGATTTGGCATGTTTAATTATATGAAATTGTTTCTTGATTTCATATAATTAGGGTTTTGTGCATATATTTTTTTTTTGCACACATGTGTATATATTTTTTGAAGGGGTTTGGTATGATTATTTCATGAAATTATTTATATATTTTTTTTTAATTTCAAGAAATAATTTTGGGATTTAATAAATCATGAGATTGGACATAATTTCATGATTTAATATTTGACATGGCTATTTCGTGAAATTGTTTCTTTAATTTCAAGAAATAATTTTATGAAATTGAACATAATTTCATAATTTCAAATCTTTGGTATAAAAATCACATGAAATTATATCATTAATTTCATGCAATTTAATTTGTGTATTTTTCTGGCAACTTTTAAACAGCAAACAAAGAGCCACCCACCAGAACTGGTCATGAGGCTTTGCTGGCCGAGAGGCCTGTTCTGGTGCCAATGTCTTTCCTTTCTTTTTCTTTTAAGAGCCTTGAGGAAACAAGGGTGTGTCCCTGTTCTTCAAGTTAGGGATTGGTGCACATGTGCCTCCCCGTCTCTCGTTTTATTGGCTGGTTATTTTGCTTTTTGAAAAAAAATGAGATTGGGCACATGTCCTTTCTCTTATTAAAGCACTGGGCACATGCCTCGTTGCTCCCTTGAAAAATCAGGATTGCCCCCGGTACAGGGGTGATGCTGCCGGATTTTCCTCTTTTCCTTTTGCAAAGATTTATATTACTTCATAGGCTTATCATCTTTTATTTTGTGTTTTTCGCAGGATATTATGGCTTCCTTTCAGGGTCCTATGCCTTTATATTCGCCGGGTCATTTTCCACCTCTCATGAAAGACCCAGCAGATTGGACACCCCAAGGCCCTGATCACACTGGCACATACAACATGATAGGGAACAACCTCGTCATGAGAGAGTATACTCCGTGTACAGTGAGGGTGTTGAGCCCAAGTGTCGGGACGACTAGCCCGCCTCCTTTGCACCTTCTGGGCACGGAGATGACATCATATCGGGCGTGTCCTTGGGACGACAAGCGTGTGCTCCGCGGGACTTTAGAAAGGCGCCCCCGACAAGTGGAGTGGGTCCAGTTCACCTTGCTTACAGAGGAAAGCATGCTCAAGCAAGCGGGGATTTATGAGGCGGTGTACCTCTCGCTTTTTGGATACACCCAGGACATATCCTTGTTTCGGGCACTTGATTTTCAGGGCTTTGACAGCAAGGTGCTATTAGATTCTCCTATCGCTTCTCAGACAGGTGATTATTATTTATGGCCTCTTTTGTTTACTGTATTTGTATCCTTGAAGTTTCTTATGTGACTTCTTTATGATATACTGATGTCGGAGAAATTGCAGGAGGGTCGACCGACAGAGAGGCACCTGACTCCGTCTTGGAGGAGCTCTTCATTTTTCGAGCGGGTTTGCCAGGTACTTACATTTGTAAGGTCCTTTACATTTAGGGAAATGATCATTCTTCCCTTATATTCTCCTTGATTTGTTTCCAGGCTTTGAGAGCGCTGACCTTTCTACAACGGAGGCCCAGGAAAACTCACCTACCGTCTTGGGGGACGAGGCGGTCGTAGGTATGATTTTTTTCTTTTCAGAATATTCTACTAAATATCCTTCACATAATTTCCCTTGCTTGTTTCACTCTTCTTTGAAACAAAAGGGGACGCTGAGAGTCCATTAGCACCAGCTCTCGGCGGAGAATTTGCTTCACCTGCAAGAGTTTCTCCGTTAAGGGAAGCGGAAGATTTGGCTGTCCTTCGGGAGCCTATCATGATTAGTGACTCAGGCATAATTCCATTGTCATTTCACCATCTCACAATACCTTACTCTCTTCATTTCTCCCTTCGGGGATCTTATTCTTGTTTTTAATTCAGACCCTGAAGATTTTGTCATTGCCGAGGCGACCGGCACAGAGTTCGGTGATAGGTTTGATGTCAGATACAACGACAATATTGAAGAGGAGCCTGACGAAGAGATTGAGGCAGAGCCAGAGGTTGAGCTCGATGCGGGATTCAACGTCGTTCCCGAAGAAGGCTTCGAGGCGGACCCTGAGGAGGAGAGACTCTCGGGTGACATTTCTCCCGATGGTACGTGCTCTTATATCCCCTCACTTTGGATCTCATGTTTATATTGCATGTGATGACATTGGTTTGGTTTGTAGGTCCTTCTGTATCGGAGATGCGGCATCTGTTGGAGAAGCTATGTTCCCTTAGCAACTCTACTCGAGCCCACCGTTCATTGGACCTTCGTGTTTTGGATTTGGTCCCTGTTTCCGGGAACTCTCCTGATTTCCAGGGGGTGATTGACGACTTGATCGTCCCCTGTCAAGAGCATTTGTCTTGTATAACCCGCGAGCGTTTGGCCTGGGCTTTCGGGGAGAGACGAAAGACTCTCTCGACTCTCGCGACATCGGTGTCTCGTGCCGAGTCGGAGTTATTCTCACTTCGTCACCGCCTCAGGGGTCTCCAGGATCAGCTTACATGTCACCTGGCTTTCAGTGCAGGTATGCTAGCTTCTGGGGCTGATTACAGGGCTTCTAGCCACCTAGCTGATCAGACCCAGTCACTCAAGAGTGAGATCAAGGGCATGGAGGGTTTGGTAGACACCGCCTTCTCTACTCTTCGTGACTACTCATATGATTATGAGGCCGCCCGAGCTAGCGTAGACGACCTAGTGGCTGACGAGGAGCGTCACTTTACCGCCGCCTGTTCTTTGTTTGCCCGGATCGACGGGTTCTTGGCCCAGCTGCGTAGTCGCTATCCTAGCCTTTAGGGTGGCATTTGTTTGTATTTTTGGCATTTTGTTTGTTTTGGACATGGTTTTAGTTATTTATTTTTAGGAGCTTAGGTTTGTTATCCTATTTTGTACGATGTATGGATTGAGTATATGTTTTGGGAAGATTTATATTATTATCGGTATTTTGGTATTTTGTTTGTTATTTTGTTAGGCACAAGATAAAAAGCCTGTTCATCTCTTTATGACTGGTCAGATGAACATACCAGTGTCAATTGTTTATGGTACAAATTGGCAAAACAATTTTGAATGTGGATTCTTTCTATTCTCTCCACTCATTATTAAGTGTGGAACCCTCACATTTCACTCATTCTCCACGCATATTTATTTGTATATTTGGAGTGGGATTTCGCCCTGATAAATTATCCAAGCTTATCATAAGGATAAGAAGGTTTCATTCATTATAGGGCTTTTTATTTATGCCTCCAATACTCTGCCTTACTATTAATTAATAAGGCAATGTTTTATTCAGCAATGATTTGTTTAAAGCGACAAATCATAACGCTGCCCATTTTCATATTTATTCTGTATCAAAATGGGCAAACACAGTGGTAATTGTATTGGAGGCACAAATACCAAAACCATTTCCCCGCTTTAGTGGCTCCAAAGTTCGGGCGCCGACTTCATCCGGCGATGTGGACAAAACCTTTCTTTTTGGCCTGTCAGAGGTTTTGGTAGCTTTTGTATTAGCCACCACATGTGTTCCTTGATTAACGGCTCAAGGCGACAAGGCCGATTTATGCCCGGAGGGGACATTTTGGTTTATGGTATTTCTTCAGTGGACACCATCCACGTCCCTTGATTAACGGCTCAAGGCGACAAGGCCGATTTATGCCCGATGGGACGGCTTTGTTTGAGGTATTTCTTCAGTGGACACCATCCACGTCCCTTGATTAACGGCTCAAGGCGACAAGGCCGATTTATGCCCGATGGGGCAGCTTTGTTCGTGGTATTTCTTCAGTGGACACCATCCACGTCCCTTGATTAACGGCTCAAGGAGACAAGGCCGATTTGCACCCGGCGGGACATGGATAAGTACCTTTTACCCCGGGACTTTAAGCCACCTTTCTTTTGGGCGTATGAGTTTAGCCACCTTTCTTCTTGGTGTTTGAGTTTGGCCACCTTTCTTCTTGGTGTATGGGTTTAGCCACCTTTCTTCTTGGTGTATGGGTTTAGCCACCTTTCTTCTTGGTGTATTATGCATGGTATTTCTTAAGATACCGCCCGTTTATAGGAGGTAATGGTCTTTCGCCTTTATGATCTATGAGTTGGTATGCCCCTCCGTCAAACACCTTCTCAACCACATATGGGCCTTCCCAATTAGGTGAAAACTTTGGGCCGACATGCCGGCCAATTATGGGCCTTCGGAGAACGAGTACTAATTCCCCTTGACGAAAAGTTCTTGAGCGGGCCATTTTGTCGTAGGCCCGTGCCATCTTCGCTTGATATATTTCCAAGTTTTGTTGGGCTATGATTCGCCTTTCATCCATAGCGTCGAGTTCGTCGAGCCTGAGGTGCTTCTGCTCATCTAACGACATTTCGTTCTGGAGCGCCACCCTTAAGGACGGGAGTTCCACCTCAAGCGGCAGGACAGCTTCGACACCAAACACCAGGGAATATGGTGTCGCTTGAGTGGGGGTTCGACATGTGGTTCGATATGCCCAAAGCGCTTCTTGTAGCCTTTCATGCCAGTCGCGCTGATTTCCTTTCAACGTCCTTTTCATGATTTTTATCAAGGTCTTATTGAAGGCCTCTGCTAAACCATTTGCTCTGGGATTGTATATGGAAGAATATTTCCAATCAATCTTGAACTTTTCCGCAAGTGCGTATACTTTAGCACTTTTGAACGCGGCCCCGTTATCAGAAATGATTCTCCTCGGGGTCCCAAATCGGTATAAGATATGGTTTTTGAAGAAATTCACGACATCGATTGCCTTCACTTCCCTAAGCGGGACTGCCTCGGCCCACTTGGTGAAGTAATCGGTCGCAGCCAAGATAAACTTATGACCCTTGGAGGAAGGCGGGTCAATGGGCCCGACTACATCAGTACCCCATGCATCAAACGGCCAAGATGACACAGTCGGGTGTAACGGGTTTGGGTGTTGATGTATGAACGTGCCATGTATTTGGCACATGTGACACTTCTTGGCATGCTCGATACAATCGCGTGCCATGGTGGGCCAATAATAGCCCATGCGCTTTATCTTAAGTCGCATTTTGGGTCCCGGCTGATGTGCTCCGCATAAACCCGAATGAACTTCCTTCATGATTTGGTGGACTTCTGAGTTTGACACACAGCGAAGCCACATTTGGTCGTATGATCGCCTGTATTGTCATTAACGTAGGCGTAGCGAAGCGCTCTCTTCTTGAGTTGCTCTCGCGCTGATTTCTCATTCGGGAGAACCCCGTATTTGAAGTATTCAACGAAAGGTTGGCGCCAATCGTCATTCGGCTGAGTCACCATGACATCTTCCAGGTCACTTTCCATTTCTTCGGCCATAGCCACCTGGATTTTATCTTTGGTCCCCGTGAAGCATGAGGACAGGGGTCGTCGATTTTTGACAACAATTTGCACATTTTCGTCGCTAGGCTCGCCTAATTCTTTAGCCACCCGAGCGAGCGCATCAGCTTTGCCGTTTGTGGCTCTCGAGATTTTCTTGAATAGGATTTCGGGAATTTCATCTATTAATTCCAAAACCCTAGCGTGATACTTTATCAACTCCGGTTTTAGTACCTTGTATGCTCCGGTGATTTGATTTATTATCAATTGGGAGTCACCAAACACATGGAGTTTTCTAAAGTCGACGCATATGCGTATTTGCCCGAAAGTCGACGCATATGCGTATTTGCCCGTTCTTCTTCTTTACGGGAACGATGCTAGCCACCCAATCGGGAGTTTCTTCTTCCCGCACAAAGCCTGCATCGATAAGCTTCTTGGTTTCGACCACGACCTTTTCTTCAAGTTCTATTCTCATTCGTCGCGGTGCTTGTTTGACCGGCTTTATACTTGGGTCAATTTTGAGTTTGTGGACTGCAACTTTGGGATCCAGTCCTGGCATTTCTTCATAGCTCCATGCGAAACAATCAACATATTCTTGGAGCAAGGCCCTCAAAGGTTCCCGCTTCTCTTGGGGAAGGGATGCGCTTATGAAGGTTGGCCTGGGGTCTTCATCTGTCCCGAGGTTAACTTCCACCAACTCGTCAATGGTGTTTGGCGCGCCGTCCTCCAACTCCTTTGGTGCGTTTTTAGCCACCAGGATGAAGTCTTCTTCTTCTGGCTCCTCAGATACCATATAACAGGTAACTCTGCGGTTCTTGAAGAAACTTCGACACCGTTCGTCGGGATCCCCGTCTTCTTCTGACTCAGAGTTGTATCCCAAACCGCGGGTGTATTTGATCTTGTCATCAAGGCCCCTGACCGTATTAGTTGAGCCATTCCATAGTCTTTCAAAGTAATACATCTTGGATTTTGATATGGTTTGAGGACACCGGGCCTTTTCCATCAGTTGGCCCTGATTCTTCCCGAAATACCGGGACGCCTCGATATTGACTTCCATGTCATCGGAGTCTTCTGACAATAAGCCACTCCACTCGTGGATCAGGGCGTTATCACCAGGATTGATTGCATCGATTTTGTAGAATCTGATTGGTCTATGAGTGACCGTCTTCCCTGGCAAGCGTTCGACCTTAGAAGGAACAACAAACGTCCGCAACTTCTGGATTTGGTTCACTTCTTTGGGAGAAAGGTCCTTGTAATGTCTTTCGGGTACCTTTTCAACCCTTAAAGACGATTCATGGCTCTCGTCAGTTTCGAAGTTGTATGTCGGTTTGACGTGAAATAGGATTTCTTCTTCTGATCCACTTTCCGATTCATACACCTCTCCATCTATAGGAGCTTCCTCTTCTGACTCATCGTCTGTTGAGGCCCCGTATAGCGGGATAACCCGGCGCGTCGAGATCTTCTCATCTTCTTCATCAGAAGAGGCGCCAAATAAGGGGGTGATACCATACACTCGTTCCTTCTTGTCTTCCTCTTCATCAGAGGATAACCCGTAAACGGGTTTATTACTCAAAGTTGGTGCCTTTTTCTCATGAGATGACACCAGCTCAGGCGTGGATTTGGTTTGGCTTGTTTGCATTTCCGAGCCATTTCCTTGTAAGACGGAGCTTAGAGACTCCATCAGCGCTTTATGCTGATCCTTCTCCTCCTGCGTTAGGAAATAACGGGCGTCGCTAAGGCCAATTTCATGGACCCCGAACGGCTTAATGTCCCCATTTATCCTTTTTTGCCTTCCGTCTTTCATGTATTTCATGCATTGGTGAAGAGTTGATGGTACCACCCGGTTTTCATGCAGCCAAGGGCGACCGAGTAAGGCCTTGTATGACGTATCGGCGTCAATGACATAAAATTTGGTCGAGGTTATCAGGCCCCTGAATTGGAGTGTTAGGGTCACCGCACCCATGGCTTTCTGCGAATGTTGATTGAACCCATGAATGGTCACTTTCTCATTCGACAATGGTTTGGTATCCAGCATTAGGGTTTTCAGGATCCTCAAGGGCATAATGTTTATCGATGACCCCGAATCGACCAAAATGCGATTCAATCTTTGCCCCTCACAGTCGCCAGTTACATACAACGGCCGGTTGTGATCGGCGGTGCCAGTCAACAGGTCTTCATCAGTGAAATGGATACCCGTTGAACGGCTGTTGACGTATGCCGTCTCATGTGATTGCTTTTCAGCAAAGTAGGCCTGGAATTGCTCAGGATTTTGGAGCGCGTATATTAATATGTCGCGCATATCCTTCGACATCATCAATGCATCAAAGACACTAAGCAAGGCTGGGATCTTACGGAGATGCGCCAGCACATTGTAATCTCCTACCGTGAGTTTTGACTTTTCACGGGTGGGTAGGCCATTTTCTGATTCTTTGCTTGTACTTTTGGTCTTCGCGACATTTCGGTCAGACTCCTTTGGAGGTTGACGTTCAGGGATGTAGGTGCCCGAACGCAGAACGACCTGACATTCTGTCTTTTCCTTTTCAGAGGTAGTGGCCTCATTACCTTCTTCGGGATAAAATAGACTCCCGGGAAAGTGTGCGTCTTCTTCAGAATCGCTATTATGATGTATTGCATGGCACCATTCTTTTTGGTTAGGCGCGGAACGGGTGTATTTGTGAGGATTTGATTGCCCTTCCTCCCTGTTTTCTATTTTAAAAGAGCGTTTTCGGCCGTCGACGGGCCTACCCTCTTTCCTTGATTCAGGGTTTATTGACCCTCTCCTTGGGTTTACAACGGAGAAGTTCCTGGCTTGAGTAGAAACGGCCTGAGACTCGCCACCTCTTTCCTCACTTGTGGTTTCAATCGTCAGCCTTTCTTCGTGGCCGCAATCTTGCCATGCTATGCTTTCCAACATCTCTTTGTCATCTATGTTTACTAAAAAGACATTGGGAGGTTTCCTTCGGGCTTGACCCGGCCGAAACGCCTCATTACTGGATTGATGCCCATGAGAAACTATGATCACCATGTCCTCTTTCGGGCGCCCCGAAGATGAGTTTCCCTCGTCTCGGGTAAATCCAACTCTAAGGAACCCATTCATTTCAGGTCCCTTCTCGCATTCCTTTCTCATTCGACAGGGCATGTCTTCCACTAACCCTTTTATGCCTTCGGGTTTGAATTTCCGAATTGTCGACTTTGAGTCTATGCTGGTTGCCTTTTTGCTGCCATTCATAAAATGGTGAACTTGCCCGAGAAGCTCGTTGAGATAAAGCTCCTCCCGACAAGGGAGAGTATCAGAGTCTTCTGACTCACTCACCTCATGAGTTTCTACGTGGGTGATGACACGGCATTCTTCATCCCAGAACTCATCTCCTTCATCTGTGGTTTCGTCTTCATCGACTATACCCATTAATTTGTTGAGAATTCGTTTAGGAATGAAGTCTCGAAGCATGGCCGGTATCGGTTGACCTTGTTCGTATTCTTCGAGCGCATCAATGTACTTCTGGAGTTCTGACTTTTCCGGATACTCCTTTGGCTTTACTGGCTTCTTGTCCCGTTTGCGGCTGCCATTTTTGTTCGCTTTCTTGTAGAAGGCCACCGATTTTCTTGGTGGTTCAGGGATAATGGGAGTTACATCATTCTTCCACAAAATACCTGGTTCTTTCTGAATGGATTTGAGGAGTTTCTTTGCTTTCCGGGACAGGTGGATACTCCAAGGTTCGGTCGAAGAATCCTCAATATTGATCTCTATATGAGAGACCGCGTTCACCTGCTCATGCGGGGCTGGCGTTTGGAGGATACTATCAGCCAGAGTTATCTCGCCATTCTTGTACCTCCTTTCTATCCAGTCTTTGAACACCCAACAATCTTCTATGGGGTGCCCAAGCACTCTGTGATATGGACAGTAGTTCGGGTCATTGGATTTCTCCATGTCGGCGGGCCGTTTACATTTAGGTAATTGGAGCCCGTCCTTCAAGGCATCTTTGAAGAGTCGCGCGACTTTATCCCTTTTGAATGAATAAGGCTTGCCCTTCAATTCCTCCAGACTTTTAAGAGGCTGCCCGCTTCCATATACGGGTTTTGCACTGCTGCCGCCGTCATTTTTATTTGACGAGCCATCATTGTTCACAGTGTTGACATTAGCGGCCGTGTTTTTGCTGCTGGATTTGCTTGTATTGGCTACCTTGGCTTCAGCCTTTCCTCCTCTTTGGAATCTCTGACCCGAGTAGTTGGGCCATGAATTTGGAGGTGCATTTTCGAGCCTGGACACACAGTTTATCAAATCCTGATATGTCGTAATTTTGGCTATCCCTAAGAACGGTGTCATCCAGTTGTCGACGTTCCTGAGTATTAGCTCGACCGCCTCCCTTTGGGTTATCGGGCGATCACACCTAATGCTGAGGTTTCGCCAGCGACTAATGTACTCCAGAACTTTCTCATTCTTCTGGGGCCTAGTATTGGCCAAGTCCGCAATGCTGATTTTGTCAGTCATGACCGCGAACTTTGCCCTGAACGCATCAGTCATGTCATCCCACGTTTTAATACTCCCATTTTCTAATGAGTAGTACCATTCGAAAGCGGGACCCGTCAGACTTTGCGGGAATTGACGCAGCAACAAGGCGTCATTGCTCCCTGTATTTCCACACGAGGCCATGAAATGGGCCAAGTGTTGATCCGGGTTGGTGTCTTTTACACCTTCTCCCGAGAAGGATTTAAACTTCGGGACTATATACCCCTTTGGGTAAGGTATAGCGTCGTAATCGGCTGGATACGGCCTCCCCGTTCGTTTCAAGGGTAAGACGGTAAATCCTGCGCCCGCTATTTGAAGTTGTTGACTAATTATCTCTTGGATCTCCTTTTTAGTCAATCCTTGATTCTCGTTAGTATATGTACGAGTGTTAGAGCCCCGAGCAATATTGACTCGAGAGCTCTCTCCTCCACATGGGAGGTCTTCTTTGTGACCGTCGGGGTCTCTGAAGCTTGGATGTTGTGATGGTTGAGGTCCCGCATGTTTGGAGGGTCCTTCATCTTCCATTCTCTCATTTGTGATCCCCTTTTTGGTCAGGAAGTCACTTAAGGACTTGATCAGGCTTAAAGCCTCTTGATTTTGCTTTCTGAGCTCTCCCATTTCTTGCTCATTTCTCTGTCTATACTCTTCCATTTCTCGTTCTCGTATAGACAGTTGTCGTTTTAACTGGGCGACGAAATCATTCGCGGAGCCACCAGTGTCTTCCATTTCTGCCTCATTATGGGCTGATTCGTCGTCAGTTGGAGGGCCGCCTTTTTGCCCTCTTTTGGTCCTGGCTCTAGTCCTGGCCGCATGAGCGTTCTCGACGTCTCTACCAGGCGGTGGGTCATTGGATGGGCCCACTTCTTCATCATCAGCCATATATGTGGCGTGACGTTCTTCTTGATCGTCAGAGGAGCTTTCGTCATACGCCCCCACAGTATAGACTGTGAAGTGTTCTTCTTCGTCATCAGCGTAGGGTGCCGGACGAGAGACCCGCCTCTTCTTTCGGGCCTGATCAGGAACAGTGATAACCAGTCCTTTGCTTGACTTTAATGGCTTAGGGTTTAGTTTTGGCCCTAGCCTGTCAAACACAGTCGTGCTTGAGGCTTGGGGTTTTATCTTTGGCCCCAGCCTTTTAAACGCGCTTTCACTCTCGATATCTTTCGAGAGAGCGGCGGTTTTGACCGTAGCCCGTGTTTTGGGCTTAGCCACCTGTATATAGGTGGATGGTGTCTGGCTTGTTTGGGTCAGACGAGATTTTGGGATCCATGTTTGTTTGGTCCCTGGTGCCCGTTCATATGGGCGGTTCCCCGATTCCCGGGGGAAATGGACCTGTCTCCCTTGGGCTTGCGAGACAGAAGCTTGAGGCTTGTTTCGACGCTGTTGTTTACGCGCCTTAATAGCTTGGTGAGTCTCGTACAGAGACTTACCTAGGTTGACCTGTTTAAGACCTGAGGGTCTTCCCGACTCGGTCGAGAAGTTTTGGTTTAGGTGAGGTTTCGGTTGTGGAACCTCCCAAACGCTCCGGATGCGAGCGGTTGGAGAGTTCCTTTTCACAATCCTTAAGGATGTGAAGGGGTTGGAAACGGGAAGATTTGGCTCAGCCACCAATTCATCCTGGTAGGCTTGGAGAGCCCGTTTCCTAGTGACCTTTGGGGCCACCGGTGTCGGAAGGGTCGGGGAGACTTTGTTCACTAAGCGTTGTCTCCTGGGGCGCTGAGGTTTTGGAGGGAGCGCCATGATTTTGTTGTCAATCCCCTTCTGGGTGATCCTGAAGGAGACTTCATGGTCCTCATCCTTGACCAGAGTTGGTGTCGGTGATGGTGAAGTAGGAGGAAGAACGATCATTTGGGGGAAGTCCCCAAACGAGAACACCATATGGCCCGCCTCGTTGAGGGAGACGGGGACGGCGATCGCAAACGGAGAATTAACGCCAGACATCATTTCCTGAAAAATATAGACTCCACAAATCAATTAGCCATATTTCATGCAAAATATATACATATATATATTTTTATTTGATCCATATATTTAATTAGTTTAGCCCAAGAGATGAGAGGAGAAAGAAATGTCCCACCGGGCGTGCCAGAACCTGTGCGGCCCTTTTTCGCGGCCCACGCGCGAGGCATCGGCGTCCTCGCTCACGGGGGAAGAAGGTGCAGGTACATCCCTGCGCGTGTTTGTGCGCTTAAGGACTTATTATTTAGGTGATTGTGGGAACTTTTATTTTCCGACGGGCGCAAGCCCCCGCCGTTAATTACCCCGGCTCTCGCCTCGGGAACCTCTGATTAATGGGCTAAACTAATCAAAATATATGGATCAGATTTGTGGCTTTATTTCTTCCTTCCAATTTATTATAATGCATACTTGAAATAACCCAAAGGTATAACTTTGGATAATAAGACTAAAGACGTATGATCTAAAGTCAGAGAAACGTATAATTTCTCATAAATCAGAGATCGAGGATGTATAATCCTATTGATCTCACGGAGTTCGAATGTGAAGCGCACTGCCAACTCGATACTCGAAGAACCAGAGATGTTTGATCTCTAAAAAAGGTTCATGTCAAAGACAAGGACGTATAATCCTAAACAGTCTATTGACCTTCCAAATCCCGAATCTGAAGCGCTATGCCAATTCGAAACCTGGGAAAATTGGAGGATCGGGAACATATAATTCTTTATCGATTTCCAAAATGAGGTACATTAAACCTGAAGCGCACTGCCAATTTAATGTTCTCGAAACATGATTTGATATGATTTGGTATGTTGGTATGTTTTCACCAAGTTTTGGACTTATCTGCATATTTGGCATATTTGGCCAGAGATTTGGACATATTTGCATATTTGACCTATTTTATCAAGAGTTTGGACATATTTGTATATTTGGCATGTTTGGCCAGAAATTTGGGTGTATTTGTATATTTGACATGTTTGGTCAAATGTTTGGGTTTATTTGCATATTTAACATGTTTGGTCAAAAGTTTGGTCATATTTGCATATTTGACATGTTTGGTCAAATGTTTGGGTTTATTTGTATGTTTGACATATTTGGTCAAATATTTGGACATATTTGTATTTTTGACATGTTTGGTCAAATGTTTGGGTTTATTTGCATGTTTGACATATTTGGTCAAATATTTGGACATATTTGCATATTTGACATGTTTGGTCAAATGTTTGGGTATATTTGTATGTTTGACATGTTTGGTCAAATATTTGGACATATTTGTATTTTTGACATATTTGGTCAAATATTTGGGTATATTTGCATATTTAAATATTTTGATTTGTTTTATCAAAATATAACAAGGTTTAATTATTTTGAACATTTTTATTTGTTTCATAACATGATTCAATCATCTTTGAATATTTTGATTTGTTTTATCAAAATATAACATAATTTTGATTATCTTGAATATTCCAATTTATTTTATCAAAATATAACATAATTCAATCATTCTTTAATATTTTTGATTTATTATATCAAAAGATAACATGATTTGATTATAATATCATTTGATTATTTTGAATATTTTTATTATTTTTTTTATCAAAATATAACATGATTTGATTATCTTTGAATATTTTGATTTGTTTTATCAACATATAACATATTTATTTATTTTATCAAAATATAGCATAATTCAATCATTTTTGAATATTTTGATTTGTTTTAACATATTTAACCATTTTTGAATATTTTGATTTGTTTTATCATAATTTGATTATTTTGAAAATTGTTGATTTGTTTTATCATAACTTTCACTTATTTTTGAATATCCTATTTGGTATTTTGAATTTATTTTTTTTTACATATATCATATATTTTGAATTTTCTTTTATTTTATAATAAAAAAAAAAAAGAAAATAAAATCAAAATTGGCATTTTATAGTCTTAAAAATATTCATAAGTGAAATCATGATTTTTGATATATTTTTCATAATTTTTGGGTTTGAGAAATCATTTTTATTTGGTGTTTAAAGTTTATTTTCAAAACAGATTAATATGGGCCGTCAGATTTGGGCCCACGCATCAAGATCTGAACTTAAGTTCAGTTTTTAAAGCATCTTTTAAACTGGGCCGTTGGATCTCTGGCGCGCATCAAGCCTTTACTGGGCTGTTCGAATTTCATCAAGATTCGCGCTTTGAGATGCATCAACATTCGTGCTCATCCTCCCCGACACTGATCGAGGCCCTGCCGGCGTCGGATCTCCGATCAGGAGGCATGGCTAACATCGCCGGAGCGTGGGGAGTCCATCGGCGGTGGTCTCGGCGGCGGCGGCGGCCTGGATCGCCGGAAATGGGGGTAACCACCTGGTTTCGGTTGGGAAGTTGGCTGAGATGAGATTTTGAGGGATTTGAGCTGATTTTTGACGAATTGACTCGATTCCTTTGTCATATAGCATCGTCAGAACATGTTTATCAAGATTTTGAGGCTTAATTTGAGTTTAATCCGTCAATTTTGCAACTTTGGCCATTTGGTACCAAACTGGTTTCGGGGCTTTGGTACCAAATGGTATTTCATAGCTTTCCTTTGCAATTTTCTTTCAATTAACCTTCCAAACAGTGTCGTTTAGTATGTTTGAACATGCTTGGATGATCAATTTCATCAATTTAGATGTGCATTGTCCTTTATGCACATTGGGTCATTTCTGGTTTTATTTTCAATTTGGTTTCCTTTTGATTTCATCACATTCTTCTCAAATTGCATGTTTGATTATATTCATTTGGGTCAATTACATGTTTTAGAAAGGTTTTATATCAATTTCACACATGAATTTCACTTGAACACGAGTTAATTTCATTTTTGCACTTTTCTGGTAATGGTCCAGAGCCAACTCAATTTCATTTTTGACAGACCCAATTTCAAAAATTCACAGAAAATCACAGAAAATCCCAAAAATGGTAAAATTTGGTGAGTGAGTGCATTAAGACTTGTTCTAGATGCCCATGAAATTTTAAGTTAATTGAGTGAAAAGAAAGTATGATTATTGTATTTTTAGCAGACTGGACAGAAATGCCCTTTCAGCTTTATTAAAAATCAAATTTGGCTTAACCTATGGATTAAAGCCTGGTTTAATTATTCTAAATCCTTTAAAACATCACATGGGGTGTCATAAAGGTGAATTGATCAAGAAATTTTGGATTATTGAATCAAAAGAAGAATGAACTTCTCAGTTTGACCCAAAGTTGACCTTTTTGGAGTTTTTGACAGATGAGATTGTAAAATTCATAACAATTCACAGAAAATTCCAAAAATTATAAAATTTATATGGTAAGTTGGTATAAACCTAATCTACATGACTGTGAAATTTCATAAGAAATTAACAACCAGGCTGAGAGATATGGATTGATCTCTCAGCTGGCCAGAAACAGGAGTTCACTGGACTCAAACCAGTATTGATGTTTATTGCTTTTCCATTGCTCAATTATGAACTTGAGCTATTAAGCACATCAGAGAACATGAAGGAAAGAACTAAAAGGAAAATAAAGCCAATTTGCACCAAAATATCATATATTATAACAAATTGAAATACAATACTCATATAAAACATGGGATTTTGTTTTTCCATGGAATTTTGACAGCATAACAGCTTGTATAAAGCCATTATTGAGCTTTACATAGCTACTGCACATGTGCACAGAGCTTGAGAGAGAAAGGGGATGAACATGTGCCCATCCCCATGAAACCAGATTGGCATGTGCCAATTGGTTGGAGTATGCTGCCAAAATCCATGGTGAACTCACCATGTGAGCTCCTGAGACTCAAGCTCAGCCACCAATTGGGCTCTGGAAGGAGGGAGGCACATGTGCACCTCCCTAGCCATAGGGCTAGCCATCTCACCCAGCAAGGTGAGACTGGCTCCTTGAGCTCAATTGGGACTGAGCCAAGCTCAAGGCTTGACTCCTATGTCCCTTACCTAGCTATTCAAGACTTGGTTTCTTCTCAGCTGGCTTTCTTTTTTTGTGGAAATTGGTGGAGTTGAGATTTTGGCAGAGTTTTGGCTATGTTGCTCTCTCTCCTTTTTCTTCTTCACTGGGGGTCTATTCATAGCCCAGGGGGCATGGTTTAAGCCTCAGGGCTGAGCTGGCATCATCCCAGCCCTTGGTTTGATCAAGTGGCCAGGATTGAGCCAGCCAGGCCTGTGCTGGCCTGAGGCTTGTCTGTGGAAGATTCCTCCAGCTAACTGGCGCTCAGAGCTCTCCATTGAGGTGCCTACACGTGTCCCTGACACAGGCCCGGGGAGAGAGAAGGAGCCGTTAGCTTTGTCTTCTTCCTTGGGTCAGTGTGTCATGCCTTTCGGGTGTGAGCATATCCCGAATATTCCTTGGCCTTGCTGGCGCTTGACATGTCACCAAGGTGTCACTGAGTGTGCCCAACGTGTCAATTTGGCTGCTTGAGTGCTGAGTTGTGCCAATTGACCACCCCCAGATCAGACTTGAGTGCCAAGTGGTGCACCTGTCAATTGAGTGCTTTTCACTCCAAATTGACACTTCAGGCAGCGTCGTGGAAGCATCTCGGAGCTCCCCCAGGTGTTGGCTTGGCCTCTCGAGCTCCCAATTGCCCTGTCACCTTCAAGGTCGAGGTACTTTCTCCTTCGATTTTCTCCTTATTTACTTTACTATTTTCAATGCTGTTTGTGGCATTGAATTCCCCTTAAGGTGTAGATTAAGTCCCTAAAATGGTTTAAGCCAACTCGCGTTGTACACCTAGACTCCATTTTCGAAGCTCCACTGAGCTCTGGAGCTCGAGGAGGAAGAAAGGAGGGAGAGAGAGAGAAATTCAAAAGGTTTCTCTCGCTTGGGTTGGGTGCACGTGAACCGTGCTTTGGTTTCGGGCTTGTCAGAGGGAGGGAGCGCTTGCACCGCGCTCACCTCTCTTTCCCTTCTTTTCTTTTTCGCTGGCCAAAATAACTCTGGGCGCTGGGCCCCCTTGGCAGTGAGACTGAAGGAGAGGGGCCCAGTCGTCAGGTTTAATGAGACACAGCCCCAGCGAAAAACTGAGGGTTGGGCTGTGGGCTTGGTCCTTGTGCACCAAAACGTATTGTCAGTGGTATGGTGCATGTGTACTGGGTCCACGCAAAGCGCCTTTAACACTTTGTGTGTATGACAGGCGGGTCCCAAGGGCAGAAGTCGTGTTTGAGCTCCCCAGATTGCACCCAGAGTGTTGCACATCCCCCAAATTGCACCCAGAACTATCTCCAGTTCTGATTTTTGGTATTTTCTTTATTCCTTTTTCCATTTTATTTTATTCTTCATGCAAAAATCCATGAAAAATTACTGAAAAATCACAGAAAATATATTCCATGATTCTGTTATTTTGGGTAATATTTTTGGTATTTTTGGGTGTGAAATTAGGCATTAATTTCACTTAAATCATTAATTGTATATGATTAGGCATATTAATCTTATACAATTAATATTTTGGCATGATTATCCCAAAGAATCATTTTTTAATTCCAAGGGATAATATTTGGGGCATTTTTCATGAATGAAATTCATGATTTTTGGATTTGGCATGTTTAATTATATGAAATTGTTTCTTGATTTCATATAATTAGGGTTTTGTGCATATATTTTTTTTTTGCACACATGTGTATATATTTTTTGAAGGGGTTTGGTATGATTATTTCATGAAATTATTTATATATTTTTTTTTAATTTCAAGAAATAATTTTGGGATTTAATAAATCATGAGATTGGACATAATTTCATGATTTAATATTTGACATGGCTATTTCATGAAATTGTTTCTTTAATTTCAAGAAATAATTTTATGAAATTGAACATAATTTCATAATTTCAAATCTTTGGTATAAAAATCACATGAAATTATATCATTAATTTCATGCAATTTAATTTGTGTATTTTTCTGGCAACTTTTAAACAGCAAACAATAATAATTAATAATGACATAAGAATTCTCCAAAAATTTTCATTAATGGTGACAATTTGAAATGCGTTTGAAAAGCTTTCTAGTATAATTTTCTGTATAAAACATGTCGTATTGATAGCTCAGATAAACTTGTTGCATGTAGAAGGCATAATTTGGAATATTTCCGTGAATTTTGATGATTTTACGATCATAAATGAAATATAAATTGATTAAATGCACGAACATAATCATACAACATTTTCTAGTAAATTTGTACGAATAAAACATGTCGTATCTATTTAATTTTGCCTAGATAAATTTATAAAAATATTATTTCAAATATTTCTATCTTGATGATTTTATAATCACAAATGAGGCATAAATAGATTAAATGCTTGAGAAAAATAATTAAAATAAGTTAAAAATGTTATCTAATAAATTTTTATGTATCAAGCATATCATATCTATTTAATTTAGCTTAGATATATTTATAAATACATAAAAGCTATAATTTTAAATTTTTTGTGAGTTTTGGTGATTTTATGAGTACAAATAAAGCAAAAAAATTAATTAAAAATATGAACAAATAAGTATAATTTCATGTATAAAATATATTGTATCTATTTATTTTAGCTCATATCTCTACCTCTCTACTCTTATATTAAGCACCTAGTGATCCAACGGCTCAAATTTATTGTTAAAATTTCAGAGCTGAGTTGAGCCACTCAATGAAATGCTTAGATCAATATGAAACAACTTGGTTGGTATTATTTGAACATCGCTTATTATACAGCTGCTCTGTCAGGTTACTTGATTTCTGTGCTGTCATTTCTCTATCAGAAAATAATTGCTCACTTGTTCTTTTAGAAAATCTCTCTCTCTCTCAAATTCAAGTGGTGACAGAGCAAATCAACCACAAGAAAGCTCTATAGATCTTTTGAAATTCTATTACATTCTATACATCTGGTATTTTTTTTTTGTGCATTCTTTTTTGTTATATTTCATAATTTGTCATTTTGTTTATTTTGACATAATTAAAGATTAGATTCAAGTATTTTAAGGATCTTCATTTTGATTAATTTCTCAAATGAGGGTTTTTAATTTTGCTGTTTGGACAATTATGTAGATTATTTTTCTTCAATTCATATGGATCTTTGTATATAATTTCTTGCAAAAAAAAAAATCTAATGATCATATATGTGTAGACTGTAAGATAATAATGTGATTTGCCAATTTGGTTTATGTTGTATATTTAACCAAATTTTGAAAATTAATTTTGTTTCTTTTTTTTTTTTTTGCAAATGAGTTTCTAGGAAAGCAATAACTGTTGCCAAGAAAGAAACTAATTAATGATGCTTTAATCATAGCAATAAAGGCTTACATCATCTTTGCCTATTAATTCTTGCAATTGATATAGCATTTATTTTTTTCCTTTTATGTTAGCATATTTGCATTGGGACAGATGATATTTATGGAATATATATGATTCATTTATAGAAATGGGGTTTTGGCATTGCAATTAAAGAAATATTAATTATGACATGAACCATAAAGGAAAAAAGAATCTGGCATATTCATAAAAATGTTAACTACTCCGTAACGGATTGGAATACCACATTTTATAAAGAAAAAAAAATCTATTTTTCTAAGTATTTAGTCTTTCTATCTATTCAAATAGAAAAGTGTAGAAGATCTAGACCTGATTTTGTATATCTACTCCAATTTGTTTGAGAATTATTTTCTTCTTCTCATTGCAATTTTTGTCTTACAATTTATTTGTGGTTCATGTCTTTTTTTTTCAAATTTATATGTGTTATTTTTAGCGGATTTTTTAATTGATTTATGCATTTCAAAACATGCTGAAAAATTACAATAGCGCTTAATCACAATAGGACTGGTGCACATTCCCTTTTACTTTTGTTTATTAATATATTTTTTAGATAATTTTATTTAACTTAATTTTGAATTATATTTAGTATCGGTTTGCTCCAAGGAGATTTTTAATTGAAATAAATTTATTTTCTTTATTTATATTTTATTGGATATCTGAATTTATTAGTTTATCCAAATTTAACTTTGATGCTAAATTTATTCAAAAATACTAGAATTCGAGTCTTATCAAAATGATTGCGATTTGGGCTTTAGTACCGATACCTATTTTGTCAAAATTAACTGACGTAACAATATTGAACAATTGGTTTTTCGGTATATATAACTTGTGCGGGAGAAAGTGAGTATCAAGATTATTATTATCCCTCAATATGAGTTATGATTATTATTATTATTATCTCTCAATATGAGTTATGATTATTATTATTATTCCTCAATTGTGCGGCCCTTTTTCGCGGCCCACGCGCGAGGCATCGGCGTCCTCGCTCACGGGGGAAGAAGGTGCAGGTACATCCTTGCGCGTGTTTGTGCGCTCAAGGACTTATTATTTTAGGTGATTGTGGGAACTTTTATTTTCCGACGGGCGCAAGCCCCCGCCGTTAATTACCCCGGCTCTCGCCTCGGGAACCTCTGATTAATGGGCTAAACTAATCAAAATATATGGATCAGATTCGTGGCTTTACTTCTTCCTTCCAATTTATTATAATACATGCTTGAAATAACCCAAAGGTATAACTTTGGGTAATAACACTAAAGACGTATGATCTAAAGTCAGAGAAACGTATAATTTCTCATAAATCGGAGATCGAGGACGTATAATCCTATTGATCTCGCGGAGTTCGAATATGAAGCGCACTGCCAACTCGATGCTCAAGGAACCAGAGATGTTTGATCTCTAAAAAGGTTCATGTCAAAGACAATGATGTATAGTCCTAAACAGTCTATTGACCTTCCAAATTCTGAATCTGAAGCGCTATGTCAATTCGAAACTTGGGAAAATTGGAGAATCGGGAATATATAATTCTTTATCGATTTCCAAAATGAGGTACATTAAACCTGAAGAGCACTGCCAGTTTAATGTTCTCGAAACATGATTTGATATGATTTGATATGTTGGTATGTTTTTACCAAGTTTTGGACTTATCTGCATATTTGGCATATTTGACCGGAGATTTGGACATATTTGCATATTTGAAATATTTTATCAACAGTTTGGACATATTTGTATATTTGACATGTTTGGTCAGAAATTTGGGCATATTTGCATATTTGACATGTTTGGTCAAATGTTTGGGTTTATTTGCATATTTGACATGTTTGGCCAAATATTTGGACATATTTGTATTTTTGACATATTTGGTTAAATATTTGGGTATATTTGCATATTTGACATGTTTGGTCAAATATTTAGACATATTTGTATTTTTGACATATTTGGTTACATATTTGGATATATTTGCATATTTGACATGTTTGGTCAAATATTTAGACATATTTGTATTTTTGACATATTTGGTCAAATATTTGGGTACATTTGCATATTTGACATGTTTGGTCAAATATTTGGACATATTTGTATTTTTGACATATTTGGTCAAATATTTGGTTATTATTTGCATATTTGACATGTTTGGTCAAATATTTGGACATATTGACATATTTAAATATTTTGATTTGTTTTATCAAAATATAACAAGGTTTAATTGTTTTGAACATTTTTTATTTGTTTCATAACATGATTCAATCATTTTTGAATATTTTGATTTGTTTTATCAAAATATAACATAATTTGATTATTTTGAATATTTCAATTTATTTTATCAAAATGTAACATAATTCAATCATTCTTTAATATTTTGATTTATTATATCAAAAGATAACATGATTTGATTATTTTGAATATTTTTATTTATTTTTTTATCAAAATATAATATCATTTGATTATTTTGAATATTTTTATTTTTTTATCAAAATATAACATGATTTGATTATCTTTGAATATTTTGATTTGTTTTATCAACATATAACATATTTTAATCATTTTTGAATATTTTTTTATTTATTTTATCAAAATATAGCATAATTCAATCATTTTTGAATATTTTGATTTGTTTTAACATATTTAACCATTTTTGAATATTTTGATTTGTTTTATCAAAATATAACATAATGTGATTATTTTGAACATTTTTATTTGTTTTACCAAAACATGACATAATTTAACTATTTTGAATATTTTGATTTGTTTTATCAAAATATAACATAATTTGATTATTTTGAGTATTTTTATTTATTTTTATCAAAATATAATATCATTTGATTATTTTGAATATTTTTATTTATTTTATCAAAATATAAAATAATTTGACTATTTTGAGTATTTTTATTTATTTTATCAAAAGAATTCATTTGTTTTGAGTATTTTCATATGACATTATTTCCATTTATTTTAAATATTCTATTTGATATTTTGAATTTATTTTATGCATATATGATATGCCTTGAATTTTCTTTTATTTATAATAAAAAGAAAATAAAAATCAAAATTGGCATTTTATGGCCTTAAAAATATTTATAAATGAAATCAGGATTTTTGATATATTTTTCGTAATTTTTGGGTTTGAGAAATCATTTTTATTTGGTGTTTAAAGTTTATTTTCAAAACAGATTAATATGGGCCGTTGGATTTGGGCTCAGGCATCAAGATCTGAACTTTAGTTCAGTTCTTAAAGCATCTTTTAAACTGGGCCGTTGGATCTCTGGCGCGCATCAAGCCTCCTGTGGGTTGTTTGAAATTCATCAAGATTCGCATTTTGAGGTGCATCAATATTCGTGCTCATCCTCTCCGACACTGATCGAGGCCCTGCCGGCGTCGGATCTTCGATCGGAGGGCATGGTTGGCATCGCCGGAGCGTGGGGAGTCCATCAGTGGTGGTCTCGGCGGCGGCGGCGGCCTGGATCGTCGGAGATGGGGGTAGCCACTTGGTGTTGGTTGGGAAGTTGGCTAAGATGAAATTTTGAGGAATTTGAGCTTATTTTTGACAAATTAACTCGATTTCTTTGTCGTATGGCATCGCCAGAACATGTTTAACAAGTTTTTGAGGTTTAATTTGGGTTTAATCCATCAATTTTGCAACTTTGGCCATTTGGTACCAAACTGGTTTCGGGGCATTGGTACCAAATGGTGTTTCATGGCTTTTCCTTGCAATTTTCTTCCAATTAAACTTTCAAACAGTGTCGTTTAGTATGTTTGAACATGTTTGGATGATCAATTTCATCAATTTAGATGTGCATTGTCCTTTATGCACATTGGGTCATTCCTGGTTTTATTTCCAATTTGGTTTTCCTTTGATTTCTGTACATTCTTCTCAAATTGCATGTTTAAGTATGTTTATTTGGGTCAATTGTATGCTTTGGAAATGTTTTATACTAGATTTGCATGTGAATTTCGTTTGTATGTAAGTTAATTTCATTTTTTTCCTCTTCTGGTATTTATTCCAGAATTAACTCAATTCTGATTTTTACAGATCCAACTTCAAAAATTCATAGAAAATCACAGAAAATACCAAAAATGGTAAAACTTGGTGAGTGACTGCATTAAGACTTATTTTGTATGTCTATGAAATTTCAAGCTAATTGAATAATCAGAAAGCATGTTTTTTATATTTTCACCAGAATGGACAGAAATGCCCTTTCAGATATGTTAAAAATCAAATTTGGCTTAACCTTTGGATTAAAGCCTGGTTTAATTATTCTAAACCCTTTAAAACATCACATGAGGTGTCATAAAGGTAAATTAATCAAGAAATTCTGGATTTTTGAATCAAAAGAAGAATGAACTTCTCAGTTTGACCCAAAGTTGACCTTTTTGGAGTTTTTGACAGATGAGATTGTAAAATTCATATCAATTCACAGAAAATTCCAAAAATTATAAAATTTATGTGGTAAGTCATTATAAACCTAATATACATGACTGTGAAATTTCATAAGAAATTAACAACCAGACTGAGAGATATGGATTGATCTCTCAGCTGGACAGAAACTGGAATATGATGGACTCAAGCCAGTACTGATGCTTATTGCTTTTCATTGCTCAATTGTGGTTCTGAGCCATCAAGCACATCAGAGAACATGAAAGAAGGAACTAAAGAAAGAAATAAAACCAATTTGCACCAAAAAAATCATATATTATAACAAATTGAAATACAATACACATATAAAACATGGAATTTTGTTTCTCCATGGAATTTTGACAGCATAACAGCTTGTATAAAGCCATTATTGAGCTTTACACAGCCACTGCACATGTGCACAGGGCTTGAGAGAGAAAGGGGATGAACATGTGCCCATCCCCATGAAACCAGATTGGCATGTGCCAATTGGTTGGAGTATATTGCCAAAATCCATGGTGAACTCACCATGTGAGCTCCTGAGACTCAAACTCAGCCACCAATTGAGCTCTGGAAGGAGGGAGGCACATGTGCACCTCCCCAGCCATGGGGCTAGCCATCTCACCCAGCAAGGTGAGACTGGCTCCTTGAGCTCAATTGAGACTGAGCCAAGCTCAAGGCTTGACTCCTATGGCTCTTACCTAGCTATTCAAGACTTGGTTTCTTCTCAGCTACCTTTTTTTTTGTGGAATTTGGTGGAGTTGAGATTTTGGCAGAGTTTTGGCTATGTTGCTCCTCTCCCCCTTTTTCTTCTTCACTGGGGGTCTATTTATAGCCCAGAGGGCATGGTTTAAGCATCAGGGCTGAGCTGGCATCATCCCAGCCCTTGGTTTGATCAAGTGGCCAGGATTGAGCCAGCCAGGCCTGTGCTGGCCTGAGGCTTGTCCTTGGAAGATTCCTCCAGCTAACTGGCGCTCAGAGGTCTCCATTGAGGTGCCTACACGTGTCCCTGACACAGGCCTGGGGAGAGAGAAGGAGCCGTTGGCTTTGTCTTCTTCCTTGGGTCAGTGTGTCATGCCTTTCGGGTGTGAGCATATCCCGAATATTCCTTGGCCTTGCTGGCGCTTGACATGTCACCAAGGTGTCACTGAGTGTGCCCAACGTGTCAATTTGATTGCTTGAGTGCTGAGTTGTGCCAATTGACCACCCCCAGATCAGACTTGAGTGCCAAGTGGTGCACCTGTCAATTGAGTGCTTTTCACCCCAAATTGACACTTCAGGCAGCGTCGTGGAAGCATCTCGGAGCTCCCCCAGGTGTTGGCTTGGCATTTCGAGCTCCCAATTGCCCTGTCACCTTCAAGGTCGAGGTACTTTCTCCTTCAATTTTCTCCTTGTTTACTTTACTATTTTCAATGCTGTTTGTGGCATTGAACTCCCCTTAGGATGTAGATTAAGTCCCTAGAATGGTTTAGACCAAATCGAACCATACACCCGAACTCCATTTTCGAAGCTCCACTGAGCTCTGGAGCTCGAGGAGGAAGAAAGGAGGGAGAGAGAGAGAAATTCAAAAGGTTTCTCTCGCTTGGGTTGGGTGCACGTGAGCCGTGCTTTGATTTCAAACCTGTCAGAGGGAGAGAGCGCTTGCACCGCGCTCATCTCTCTTTTCCTTCTTTTCTTTCGCTGACTGAAGCGTCGCCTGGGCGCTGGGGCCCATTGGCAGCGAAACAAAGGGAGTGGGGTCCGCTTGTCAGATTTAATGAGACTCATCCCTCAGCGAAAAACTGAGGGTGAGTTCATGGTCGCGGTTCACATGAGCCAAAGCACAAGGTCAGCGAGTTGGCTCACGTGGGCTGTGCTCATTCAAACCCCTACAAATATCTTGTGTGTATGACAGGTGGGCCCCAAGGGCTGAGGTTGTGTTTGAGCTCCCCAAATTGCACCCAGATCGTTGTATACCCCCCAAATTGCACACGGAACTATCTCCAGTTCTGATTTTGGTATTTTTCTTATTCTTTTTTTTTCATTTTATTTTATTTCTCATGCAAAATTCCATGAAAAATTACTGAAAAAAAATCACAGAAAATATATTCCATGATTCTGTTATTTTGGGTAATATTTTTGGTATTTTTGGGTGTGAAATTAGGCATTAATTTCACTTAAATCATTAATTGTATACGATTAGGCATATTAATCTTATACAATTAATATTTTGGCATGATTATCCCAAAGAATCATTTTTTTAATTCCAAGAGATAATATTTGGGGCATTTTTCATGAATGAAATTCATGATTTTTGGATTTGGCATGTTTAATTATATGAAATTGTTTCTTGATTTCATATAATTAGGGTTTTGTGCATAGATTTTTTTTTGCACACATGTGTATATATTTTTTTGAAGGGGTTTTGGTATGATTATTTCATGAAATTATTTTTTTAATTTCAAGCAATAATTTTGGGATTTAATAAATCATGAGATTGAACATAATTTCATGATTTAATATTTGACATGGCTATTTAATGAAATTGTTTCTTTAATTTCAAGAAATAATTTTATGAAATTGGACATAATTTCATAATTTCAAATCTTTGGTATAAAAATCACATGAAATTATATCATTAATTTCATGCAATTGAATTTGTGTATTTTTCTGGGAACTTTTAAACAGCAAACATCAATATGAGTTATAATTATTATTATTATTTCTCAATATGAGTTATGATATCAGTGGACCCTTTAACAAAGTGGAATTATAATGTATGCGATATAACTAAGGTAGTTATATTTATAATATATTTAAGATATCAAGAAACAAATATATTGCAAAAATGACATGATTCTATTTTACATAATATTCACAACATCATGAGACAAAGATAGACACAATAAAATGTTGATCAAGATGTAATCATGTATATATTATTTGAAATGCTATAATGTAGGGATACAACCTCTTATAGCCTTTTAGCGTAACGTGTACGCGAATTATCAAGATAACGTAGATCCTTACAAATATCACATCAAATAAACGAGAAACAACAAGTATTTTATATTTTATCGGATGCATTTATTTTTCATATAATATAAAATAAAATGCATGAGATAAAATTATAAAATAAAATATCATGTGCATGACATGCTTAGATAAAAAAAAATTAATTTATGGGGATATGAGAATATTATTAGTGTAATGTTTCAAGACATTATGAGGAATGATATAATTTCATAATTAATAATATTGGGTTATATTATTAAACCATAAATTAGGTCCATTGAATTAATTAAATGAGATGAGAACTTAGCCCAAAGAACTTAGCCCAAAGAAGAGAGCCCATTAGATTGGATCACATTTGTATAAATCAACTCAAATAAGATCTTAATGCATTAGCCTATAAATAAGGAGGATTACTTGAGATATTTTGTCTCCTCAACTTCCCATTCTCTCCCTTCTAGTAGGCAGCCAAGAAAGAAAATGTGTAATAAATACAAAAAAAAAATAGAAAAAGGCTCAAATTGATTGAGTTCTTAATCTTTTTCTTCATCTTTCATCTCATCTTTCTTGTTCAATAAAACTAGTTTATTGGCAGCAAGAGGAAGATGATCTAAGCTTCGAATACCCTCTTCATCTCTTCTATATAGAGGTAACGTATTTATTGTTTATGTTCAGGGTGAATCGAGTGGACAAGAAAGCTTTAAGAGATCTTGAGTAGAGATAATCTCTCTCAACCAAAGGATTTGATAATCATTTTAGGTATAATCTTCTAAACTCCTGTTGGATGGTTTTTATGCAAAGTGTATTTGCATATTTTCAGTTGTACATAAAGTGTTTGATGATTTGCTATGTGTAGTTAGTGTTGTTTTTACCGCACATGCAAGATTCTTGTGTAGATAGAACAACAAAAGGGGTGGAAAATTTTAATTTCCACAACCTTGGGTTACACTTGAAAATCCTACATATTTGACCTGTGATAACGCAAGGGCAGCTTGTTGTGCGGCCCTTTTTCGCGACCCACGCGCGAGGCATTGGCGTCCTCACTTACGGGGGAAGAAGTTGCAGGTACATCCCTGCGCGTGTTTATGCGCTCAAGGACTTATTATTTAGGTGATTGTGGGAACTTTTATTTTCCGACGGGCGCAAGCCCCGTTGTTAATTACCCCGACTCTTGCGCTCGGGAACCTCTGATTAATGAGCTAAAATAATCAAGATATATGGATCAGATTCATGGCACAGTTTCTCCCTTCAAACTTATTATATTTTTTGTATTTTATTATTTCATTTTTTGATAAGACTTGTGTAAAAGTAATTTGTTTATTAACATGGTTATACCTTTCCCCTTTCTTTATTTATTTTTATGTTGTACTTAATGGTACGCTTGAAATAACCAGAACATATAACTTTTTATAATTAGACTAAAGACGTATGATCTAAAATCAGAGAAACGTATAATCTCTCGCAAATCAGAGATCGAGGACGTATAATCCTACTGATCTCATAGAGTTCGAATATGAAGCGCACTGCCAACTCGATATACACATTTTTGTTCAATTTAGCCTCATTTCAGATTCAAATATCATCAAAATCCACACATAAGCTGTTGGATATGTTAATTTACGTTTTAAACGTGTTTTTGGATCTAAATTGATTAATCTTGATCTATATTTCACGTCAAATTCCGTTAAAATACATTTAAAACACTTTTCAGCATGTTTATACACGTTTGTAATCAATTTAGCCTTATAGATTTAAATATCATCAAAATCCACACATAAGCTGATGGATATGTTTATTTATGGTTTATACGTATTTTTTGAGCTAAATTTATGAGTTATGACATATATTTCTTCTCAAATTTCATTATAATATAGTGAAAACGCATTTGATCATGTTTATACATGTTTTTAATCAATCTGACCATATTTCTGATTCAAATATTATCAAAATTCACACATAAGCTGCTAGATATGTTTATTTATTATTTATATATGCTTTTGGAACAAAATTAATGAGTTATGACCTATATTTGACCTCAAATTTCATTAAAATGCTTTTGAAACACATTTCAGCATATTTATACATGTTTTTAATCAATTTGTCCTAATATCTGATTCAAATATCATCAAAATTCTCAAATAAGCTGCTGGATATGCTTATTTGTGGTTTATACATATTTTTGAAGCTAAATTGATGAATTATGATTAATAGTTCACGTCAAATTGCATTAAAATGCAGTTAAAAATCAAATATCATCAAATTTAACACAGGCTGCGGGATATATTTATTATGTTTTTACATATTTTTGAACCTAAATTGATGAGTTATGACTTATTTCACCTCAAATTGCATGAAGTGCAGTAAAAACGCATTTGAACATTTTTATAAACGTTTTTAATCAATTTGACTTCGTTTCTAATACAAATATCAGCAAAATTCACACATAAGTTGCTAGATATGTTTATGTATTAATTATATGTGTTTTTGGAGCTTAATTGATTAGTTATGACCCATATTTCTCCTCAAGTTGCATTAAAATGCAGTTATAATGCATTTGAACATGTTTACACATGTGTTTAGACAATCTGGCCACATTTCTAATTCAAATATCATCGAAATTCACGCATAAGCTGCTGGATATATTTATTTACTTTGTGTATGTGTTTCTTGGAGTTAAATTGATGAGTTATGACATATATTTCATCTCAAATTGCATTAAAATGCATTTGAAACGCATTTGAGCACGTTTTTAATCAATTTGGCCTCATTTCTGATTCAGATATCATCAATGTTCACAAATAAGTTGATGTGTATGTTTATTTATGGTTTATACAAATTTTTGGAGCTAAATTAATGAGTTATGACTAATATTTCACGTCAAATTGCATTAAAATGCTGTTAAAACTCATTTCAACGTTTATACACGTTTTTAATCAATATGACCTCATTTCTGATACAAATATCATCAAAATTCACACATAAGCTGCTGGATATATGTATGCATTAATTATATGTGTTTTTGGAGCTAAATTGATGAGTTATGACCAATATTTCACCTCAAATTGCATTTAAAATCCAGTTAAAATACATTTGAATATGTTTACACATGTTTTTCATAAATCTGACTACATTTCTGATTCAAATATCATCAAAATTCAGCGTAAGCTGCTGGATAAATTCATTTGTTGTTTATATGTATCCTTTGGAGCTAAATTGATGAGTTATGACTTATATTTCACATCAAATTGCCTTAAACTGTATTTAAACGCTTTTGGACATGTTTATAGACGTTTTTAATCAATTGGGCCTCATTTCTGATTCAAATTTCATGACAATTCACATATAAGCTGGTGGATATATTGATTTATTGTTTGTATGTATTTTTGGAGCTAAAGTCAAGAGTTATGATATTTCACTTCAAATTGCATTAAAGTGCATCAAAAATGCATTTGAACATTATACACGTTTTTCATCAATTTGGCCTCATTTTTTACTCAAATATCATCAAAATCCATATATAAACTACTGGATATGCTTATTTATTGTTTATATGTATTTCTGGAGCTAAATTGATGAATTATGACCAATATTTCATCTCAAATTGCATTAAAATGCATTTAAAACATATTTTAACATATTTATACACGTTTTTGATCAATTTGGCATCATTTCTGATTCAAAAATCATGAAAAAATATCACACATAAGCTGCTGGGTATGCTTATTTGTCTCTGTGTTTTCAGATCTAAATTGATAAGTTATGACCTATATTTCACATCAAAATGCATTAAAATACATCTAAAACACATTTGAGCAAGTTTATACACGTTTTTTAATTAATGTGTCCTCGTATCTGATTCAAATATTATGAAAATTTGTTCATATGCTACTATATATATTTTTTTATGGTTTATACGTTTCTGGAGCTAAATTGATGAGTTAAATTGCATTAATATCTAAAAAATCATACATAAGCTGCTGGATATGCTTATTTATTGTTTATATATGTTTTCAGATCTAAATTGATGAGTTATGACCTATATTTCTTCTCAAATTGTATGAAAATGCATTCAAAATATATTTGAGCATGTTTATACACGTTTTTAACTATTTTGTCCTCATATCTGATTCAAGTATAATCAAAATTCATGCATATGCGGCTGAATATGTTTATTTTATATATATTTTTGAAGCTAAATTATTGAGTTATGATCTGTATTTCACCTCAAATTGTATTAAAATGATGTGAAAATGCATTTTAATAAGTTTATACACGTTTTAAGTCAATATTGCCTCATTTCAGATTCAAATATCATCAAAATTCACAAATAAGCTGCTGAATACTTTTATTTATGGTTTACATGTGTTTTTGAAGCTAAATTGATGTGTCATGAACAATGTTTCATGTCAATCGCATTAAAATGCAGTTAAAATTCATTTGAACATGTTTATACATGTTTTTGATAAAGTTGGTCTCATTTCTGAATCAAAATCCACACAAAAGCTGCTGGATATGCTTATTTATTGTTTATATGTGTTTTTGGAGCTAAATAGTTGAGTTATGACCCATATTTCACCTTAAATTGTCTCAAAATGCATTTAAAATGCATTTTAACATGTTTATACACGTTGGTGAACAATTTGGCTATTCTAATATCATGAAAATTCACACATTACCGGTATGCTTATTTATTGTTTATATGTATTTTTGGAGCGGAATCAATGAATTATGACCTAATATATTTAACCTCAATTGCATCAAAATGCATTTAAAATGTGATTGAACATTTTTACATACCTTTTTGATCAATTTGACCTCATTTCTGATTCAAATAACATAAAAATACAAACATAAGCTCCTTGATATGCTTATTTATTGTTTATATGTGTTTTTGGAGCTAAATTGATGAGTTATGATATATTTCATCTCGAATTGTATAAAAATACATTTAAAACACATTTGAACATGTTCATACACATTTTTGACTCAAATATCATAAAAGATCCACACGCTCCTTGATATGCTTATTTATTATTTGTATATGTTATGAGACCTAAATTCATGAGTTATGACCTGTATTTCACCTCAAATTGCATTAAAATGCATGTAAAATGCATTTGAGCATACTTATTCACATTCGTGATCAATTTGGTCTTATTTTTAATTCAAATATTATGAAAATTCATACATAAGATGCTGGTATGCTTATTTGTTGTTTATATGAATTTTTGGAGCAAAATCGATGAATTATGACCTATATTTCACCTTAAATTTCATAAAAATGTATTTAAAACACACCGGAACATATTTATACACGTTTTTGATCAATTTGGCCTCATTTCTGATTTAAATATCATAAAAATACAAACATAAGCTCCTTGGTATGCTTATTTATTGTTTGTATGTGTTTTTGGAGATAAATTGATGAGTTATGACCTATTTCACCTCAAATTTCATAAAAATGCGCTTGAATATGTTTATACACATTTTTTATCAATATGGCCTCATTTCCGAGTGAAATATCATCAAAATTCACATATAAGCAGCTGGATATGAACATTTATGGTCTATATTTCACGTCAAGTTACATTAAAATGCATTTAAATCTGTTTATACATGTTATTTATCAATTTGGCCTTATTTTGGATTCAAATTTCATCAAAATCTGTACATAATCTATTGGATATATTTATTTATGTTTTATACGTGTTTTTGGAGCTAAATTGATTAGTCATGACCATATTTCACGTCAAATTGAATTAAAATGCATTTGAACGTGTTTATATACTTTTTTGATCAATTTGGACACATTCTCATTATATCATGAAAAATCACACATAAACTGCTGTGTATGCTTATTTATTGTTTATATATATTTTTGGAGGTAAATTGATGATTTATGATCTATTTCACTCAAATTCCTTTAAAATGCATTAAAACACATTTCAGTATGTTTATGCATGTTTGTAGTCATTTTTGCCTCATATCTGATACAAATATTATCAAAATCCATACATAAGCTTTTGGAAATGTTAATTATGGCTTGTACATATTTTTAGAGCTAAATTAATGAGTACCTATATCTCTCGTCAAATTGTATTAAAATGCAGTTAAAACACATTTGAATATGTTTTTGATCAATTCGTCCTCATTTCTGATTCAAATATCATCAAAATTCACACATAAGCTGATAAATATGTTAAGTTATTTTTTATATATGTTTTCAGAATTAAATTGGTGAGTTGTGACCGATATTTCACTTCAAATTATCTTAAAACGTAGGTAAATTCGTTTGAGCATCTTCATATACATTTGTGATGAATTTGGCATCATTTCTGATTTAAATATAATAAAAAATCACACATAAACTGTGGATATGCTTATTTATTTTTCTATATGTATTTTCAGATCTAAATTGATGAGTTGATCTATATTTCATCTCAAATTGCATAAAAAACACATTTGAGCATATTTATATACGTTTTTAATTAATTTGGCCTCATATCTGATTCAAATATCATCAAAATTCACATATAAACTGCTAAATATGTTTATTTATTGTCTGTATGTATTTTAGAACCTAAATTGGCAAGTTATGACCTATATTTCTTCTCAAAATGCATTAAAATGCATTTGAAACATATTTAAGCATGTTTATACACGTTTTTAATTAATTTGTCCTTATATCTGATTCAAATATAATCAAAATTCACATATGAGCTGCTGGGTATGTTTATCTATAGTTTATATGTGTTTTGGAGCTAAATTGACGAGTTATGACCAATATTTCACCTCAAATTGCATAAAACTGCATTCAAAACACATTTGGGCATGTTTATTCATGTTTTTGATCGACTCATTTCTGATTCAAATAGTTACTGGATATACTTATTTATTATTTTATACCTGTTTTGAAAGTTAAATTGATGGGTTATGACCTGCATTTTATCTCAAATTGCCTTAAAATGTATTCAAAACATTTTTAAACGTATTTATAAACATTTTTTTTATTAATTTGACATAATTTATGATTCAAATATCATGAAAATTTATACATAAGCTGCTGGATATATTTATTTATTATTTTTATATATTTTTGCATCTAAATTGATGTATTATAACCCATATTTAATCACAAGTTACATTAAAATGAATTTAAAATATTTTTGGAGATGTTTATATAAGTTTTTAATTAATTAGTCTCAGTTTTTATAGAAATATCATCAAAATTCACATAACCCGTTTGATATGTCTTTTTATTATTTATATATTTTTTGGACTCGTGTAATGAGTTATGACATATATATTTCATCTCAAATTAAATTAAAATATTTTAAAAGATTTTTAAATATATTTATATACATTTTTAATTAATTTCGGTTAATTTCTGTTTAAAATAAAATAAAAGCTCATATATAAGATTTTTGATATATTTATTTATTATTTTTATATATTTTTGAAGCTATATCTATATCTATGTGAAAATTGATTCCGATCAAATTGTCGACAGATAAACCCTCCTCCCTCTATTTGTCAATTCCCCTTCTCCAAGTAACTAACAGACAAAATTCCAGTGACACCTCTTCCCAGAGACATTGCCACCTGCCATCACCACACTCCCACACATAGCCGCGCAGAGAGAGAGAGAGAGAGAGAGAGAGAGAGAGAGAGTAATGGAAGGGGAAAGAGGTGCAACCCCTCCGCCGCCGGAGCTGGCTCAGGTTCTAGAAGCTTCCTCCGAGTTCGCTTCCTACCCTGGTATCTAACCAACCCTAGCAATTAGAAAGAACCAAAGGAAAAAAAAACAAGAAAAAGGAAGAAGAATTTGAAATGCAAGAGGGATTTCATTTCCACAACTCCGCGCTATATTTATTATCATTTTTGACTCGTTTATTACAGGTTTACAGAATGATGCCTCTGTCAAAGAGTTCCTTGATCGTTTCCCCCTTGAGATGCTTTTGGCGTAAGTATTTATTTATTTCTACGCAGTTTCTCGCTAAAAGTGTTTAAGCAACCAGAAATTTCGAGTTATTATTACCTCAAACGGTTGTAATTTGGCATTGTGAACTATGAAATTGGTTCTTGTTATGGCTTCTTTCCTGAGTATAATCCAGTGTGGATAATATAAAGAACAAAATAGTCGAATTAGTGAAATGACAGCGAGATTAGACTATAACATGCAAGAATAATTTACCAGAATGTTTTACCAATTTGTAATTAAAGCTTTAGTGGACATATTGGCAAAAAATACCTCTTTCAATGGTTGTAAACTCAGTTCTGATTCTTCTTTTTATGTGACCCGACAATATTTCTGTTGCATATACTGTTTGATATATGTCCAATATCAGGCGTATCTCATGACATTAGATTTTTTTGAGGGATAAGAAAAATGCTGTCAAAATAATCTATGCTGGGCACAAGAATATTTAATTTTGTATAATTTCTTTTTTTTTTAATTTTCAGTGCACTGCAGAGTGAAGTATATGTGCCAGGGTTGGAGGATAGTGTTGTCTCTTGCTTAGATAAAATATTCAGTACGAAGTATGGCGCATCGTTCATTCCGAACCTCGTGGTGCGTACACATCATACTATAACTTATCTAACTTTTTCATGCTTAATTTATCTGTTGATGGTTTCAAGTTAGAACTTCAGATAGCAATGATACCTACTCTAATGCGTATGTATTACCAGTTAAGACAGGCACGGGTATAAGCCAAACTAGCACCAGTGTGAATTGAACTATAGTGTTTTCTTCAGGACTTGGACTCGGTGCTTAATGCCGAGGCCTTGTTTTCAAACCTTAGATAAGTTCCCGACTCTGATAAGGAGTCATTTCTTGATTTAACTAAATGCTAAGCAATTCACTAAATTGAGGCTGAAAGCATAAACTGAAATTCTGTTATGTTCCAAATATAATAAGAACAGTCCTTGTCTTTGTTGTTAATAACTGATGTTTCTTTTTGGCATTTTTGCAGTCTTTTCTACAAGCTGGATTGCAAGCCAAATCTGAGAACATAAAGTGGCTGGCATGTAGAGCTGTATGACTTTCTTCTCTTGGGGTCTTCTAAATTTGAAATTACAGAATTAATGTCTATTTTAATGAAGAAAAACATTGTGCATGCAAATAGTGGCGGAGCTTCTCAGGGGCCAAAGTGGACCCCCCCCCTCACTCCAAAAAAAATATGAAGCCACAGTATATTTCTAGATCAATTATCGTTTGAACTTTGACATGGCCCCCTCTTATTTCAATCCAATTCAAATCCTAATTTCATTTCTCCTTTTATTAAATGTTTCTTATCCAAAGTTTTTATCGATGCTTTAATGTTTTTGCTCTCCAGTCCAAAGATATTGCCCCTTCTCCTATCATTAAACGTTTCCATAGAGTTTAAAAAATGACACGCCGTAACTAGTTATGTTACGAAACGTCACGGCATGTCACAGCACACATGTCAATTATGTGACGTGTCTCACGTGTTGCGTGATCTATCCTTTCACGTGACGTGTCTCCTTTCAACTAAAATTGACACGTCACAACACATCACATGAAATTATTTAAGCATGACACATGAGGTCATACATCCAAATTTTTTTTAGTTTTTAATATAAATTATTAAATATGAAACATATTTTTTATCATAAAAAAATTCTAATGTTGTCATACACTTTACAATAAATTTCATAATTTTTTCACAAATTTAAATAACTTTTAATATTTGTTCAATGAAATGATAAAATTAAAAAAAAAAGTGACGTGTTATATGTGTGTCACGTATTGACATGTCACGATATAGCACGGCGTGTTTAAACGTGATGCGTCTTATGTGTGTCATACCATAGATATGACTTGTCTTATGCATGTCGTGTCATAGGCGTGACATGTCTTTATTTGTCACTTTTGATACATCACATCACGTGACTGAGACACACCAAGTTTTTACATTGAACGTCACGGCACGTCACGTTTTTTTACACTACGTTTCTAGTTCAAAGCCCTAGATTTTTTACATTTATTATTAGTATAATGATATCAGTTTAGTATAAATTTTTATTAATACAAAAAAGTTGTACTCTATCATAATTGTTGATCGGTCCCCCCAAAGTATGGCTCAAGCTCCGCTACTGCATGCAAAAGATCATATAGTCTATGGAATATTCACTTCATGAACAACCTTCATGATTCTTCCTATTTGCAAGGATTTTTTTCTATGTTTATATGATGTGTTCAGGAAGATTTCAATTGTTTTGTTTTCTCTCCCCTTTTGCTTGATTCTAAAACAAATGAAGGAAATCTTAAAAAGAGTTATTTTTTTTTCTTTGTTAGGTTCACCATCTTATGGACATGGCTGATGACAAAGGGGCTGCTCTGCAGATAATTATAGATCATAATATTTACTCTGCACTGCTTAGTTGCCTGATTGATGGGTATTGTATAAATATACTGCTCCTTTATCTTTTTTTTTTTTGAACAAACAATGGCCATGATGACCAGTACGAGAATATATGGTACTAGCAACTATGTAGGTGGTGCTAGAACTTAATCTTGGTATGGTACTAACAATTTTAGTTGTGGTACTGTAAACTAAAATCTTGGTCATACTAAACTCAAATAAAAAAAGCAAGCCATGAGTATTCGTGGTAAATATTGTGAGCAAGGCAGTTTTTAATTGGTAGTTTTGTGTACAGGTATCTGACATGACAAGTTGTTACAAGCTAGTATTCTATTTTTCCTTTTTGCAGGAATGAGCATACGTCAGCAGCTTCTTTGGATGCTATAAAAAGCATTGCACAATCTTCTCAGGGAATTGTAAGAATATGATTTACTTCTTTTATTCTATTTCAGATCATTGGTCTTAATGCATGGATTCTTACTATTTTTTTTTCAGGCTGTTGTATTTCCTGTCAGTGATGAAAACCCAGTTCAACTAAGAAATCTAGCAGCTAGATCCTCTTCTCTTGTAAGTGAAAATGTTATCTAAAAGTTGTATCTTTCTTTTTTATAGTTGATACACATTCATCTAGGAAACACAATGAGATATCAGATAAGCTAATCAGAATGAATCACATTAAATGATTTAATAGTTCTGGAAGTTTTCAATAGATTCTCATTTTGGTCCCATCAGTCTTAAGGCATACAGATTCAGTAATATTTGTTTGTATTATTCTGATCTTCAGATCAGTTGGATCATTATGTAACACTAAACAACTTCTGTACATATTTATGAAGGTTGAATTACGGGATAAAATCTTCTTTTCATTTGAAGTTCTTTTTGATAATATTTTGTTATAGTGAGTTAATGGCATCGAAGCAATTAAATTTTAGAATAATATGAAGGACAACTTGCTCAAGGACAGGAATGAAGATGATAACTCCACTTAGCCAATTTTAGAAAGGGGTGGAGATCCCTTGACAACAAAATATTTTAACAACTGCAATAACATCTTCGCAAAGCATGTCAAAAGAATTTTAAAAATAGGAACTTATAGATTGATTGTGTATCAATTTTCATGCAAGTTGAATATTACTTGATATTCCATCAAATGTTGTTAAATATGGACCGTTGCAAATTTCATGTCAATTGATGAATGGTAAAAACTTGCATAAAATTTCATCATTTTTTATGTATTATATATAAAATATAGACTACATTTTATTTGTCGGATTTCAAAAAGATAAGTTATTTTTAAAGGTTGTTGCGGTTGTCAAAGTAATTGGTTGTCAATGGATCCCCAACCCTTAAAGAAAAGACCAAAATTTTAGGAATCAATCCCAGTGAATGGAATTTATTTTGAATTTGCAATGACCCTTCTTTCTGAGCTGATCATACTCAACCTAACCTGCTAATAGTTTGGATCCTTAGATGACCGATACATATTCTACAAAGCCTGGTGACAGTCCAGGCTGCTCCAGCAATCTTTTTCTTTATTTTTGGTACAACCAAGATATGTGTCGAACTGTGCAACGGATACAGCTGTTTGCCTGCAGCGGTTGAAGCAGATGATGTATTTTCATGATAAAATGTAGGCTGCCACAGCCAATTGCAGCACTTTATGCATTTCACACCTAGCGGATCCCATGCAGGCAGCGTGTTGTTTTATTTGCGCATTCATTTATCTCCATTAGCTTGGAATGGGATGATGCTTTTATGCATTGACCTTATATATAAATGGAATGAGAGAGAAGCATGATGATTGAAATGGAGAGAATCTCATGCTGGAAAAGTTGTGGTCCCATCCCAAAGACCCGAACATTCATGTTCTCCTGTATGAGAAGACTGGAGACACAAGTGGAATGTACAAAATAATTTTTCAAGTTCGTGTTTGAACTGTGTTTGAATAAGTTCCTTTGCGGTCGGCATTGTGTGTCCCTTCCTGTTTTGAGAATCATCTTTTAGGAAATCTGTACTGAGTCAGATCAGACAGCCCATAAAGCATTTTATTTTACTAATAATTTTCTAATCAGATTGCTTTCGCTTCAGGTAAATTTGTGTACTATTTTATTTGTATATGTATATAAGATTCATGCCTTGAGAAAATATTTAAATTAAAAAATACAATTTGTGCTGGTCATAGATTTTATACAATTCTTAATTTGTAGATTCTGATTTAAAATAAAACAACTTTGAATGTATAATACTGAGGTATATTGTGCATTTACATAGTTTTATTTTCTCTAAACAATAATATGTGCATCTCAATACAAAAGGTATTCACCACGAAACGCTGGCCCTAACTCTAGTTTAGTTCTTTGTGAAGCATAATAGTGCTGTAGTTCACATTTCTTTCAGTTTTTTAAACGTGGCTGTAATTAAAATGGCATCAAGCCAAGCTGAATCCTATTTGACCCTGACTCTTCCCCCTCCAAATCTAACTAAAGGACAGTACAATTTAATGTTATTAAGAAATTAATGCATTAGAACATAAAGAACAAAAGTGCTTCAAGTTCGATGGAAATTTCCATGAAATATACTTTATAAGCCATTTTATCCTGGTAAATTATACTCTGCTATAGTCTTGGAACTTTTCTTTTTATGTTACTGTATTTATGTTCTGGATTTCTTCTTTCGGTTGTTTTTTCAGGCCAGGATTCGGATATTAGCTCTAATTACAAAACTGTACCCAGTTTCTGGCCAAGTTGTGAAAGCAATTCATGATTGCAACCTCCTTACTTTGTATGAATCAGAAATCAACAATGAAAGGGATCCCCTTACTTCCCTCAGTGCCATGGAGCTTCTCTATGAGGTATAACACCAGCATTCGTAATTAAGCCCTCTCAACACTGTATGTATAATCTTAGGAAGTTTGGTTGCTATTTGTTAAGTAAAACTTAGTACCAAATCTCAGTTTATTTATTTTTAGGATTATTAATTTTTCACTCTTTGATGCTTTTGTTTCAAACAGTTGGTTGAATCTTCAAATGATGCCACTCTTCTTTTAAGGTCAACCTTGCTTCAATTATTGATTGGCATAATCAGGTACTCTTCAAAAAGTGAATTTCCCTGATGGTGCAGTATTTACTTCCCAATTCATAGATCACCTTTACAAAACATTTGTGCAGCAATTCTTCAGTCGACTCAATTTTTCGATCTAGAGCCGCCTTACTGGGCGGTAGGCTTCTAAGATCAGCAGATGCCTACACAGCTGTTGACCAATCTGGTAGTACCATAATTTTAGTTTCATTACCAATGTAGTTTCTAAATGAGTTTTATATCAATATTTGAACTTATTTTCAAATTTCTGGGAACTAAACCAATTAGTTCTCATATATTGTAACTAATATTCAACATATTTTCAGTTATTTGCAAATCAAGCCTTCCTTCCAAGTTCTCAGAATTTTGCCCCTAAACTAAAATGAAACCATAAAGACATGTATGAACATTTTAGAAAGCTTATTTTGTTTGCTAATTTTGAAAAGGACTGCAGTCATCTAGTCATATTTCATTTGACTTGCATTATTTTAGATGGTACAGCTCAAAAGATACTGTGTTTTAGTTGGAAGTATGAAAATTATCTGTCTATTCTGTTGCTTTTTCCGCTAGGGTTATACTAGGGTTAATTTTGCAAAAAAATGATCCTTTTATCCTACACGTGTAGTAATGTTTTCAAATTTGTGCTGCTTAATATGCCTGCTATGCATTTGTGTGAACTCTGAATTTGGTAACAGTTGTGACAAGGCTACTGTCGGCCGTTGGTGGAAGACTTGTGGAGCTAGAGAGCCAGAATACTGATGAGGCTGAGGCAGCATTAGAATCATTGGGCCTAATTGGAGCCAGTTAGTGTTTTTGTGTACTTACTAGGAGTAGGATTTAATATTTGTTCATAAAAAATGGTCCAGTCTCAGTCTTGCACCAGGTGCAATTGTTTCTTTTGCCTAATTGAGTCATAAATATTGCAAAATTATCTTGGTGTATATTGTAGTGCTGGGTTGGTCAAGATACCTGGTTTTCTTGTTAGCTTGACTTGAGAACGGTCCTTCAGCTGTTAATAATTGTACAAATTTTCCTTTAAAATGTTTTTCAGCTAACCTAGGTGCAAATTTGATGCTAACAAGTTCACAAGATTCGGCAAAATTAGTCGTCGAGTCGGCCTTCAATCGCCATCACAGAGGAAAACAACTGGTATGTCAACTCAACTAGAAATTGTTTTGATCGCAAGTGAGATCAGATCAGGCTACATATACCTTAAAGTCATTGAAGTTGTTTTGACCATGCTTTCTCTCTGTAACAGGCAGCTTTGCTTGCCCTTGGAAGCTTATGTGGGGCCGACCGATCAGAGGATAACATAATATTAAATGAGAGGGCAGAGGGATGTCTCAAGCACTTGATATATACTACTGCTGCTAATAGTTCCAAGCTCACACCATCAGTTAGTACTTTTACAAACAATATTCTGTTGATACTTGTATGCTAGCCTAATTTAATAGTTGGCAAGAAATAGTTTTCCATATAACATAGAAACCGATTGTCCTAAAATTCTCTCTATTTGTGATGGAATTAGCTATTTCTTTTCTTCTGTTGTTTAGTGTTGAGTTTTGGTTTTTTATCAACTAGACACATCAGCATCCAACATCAGCCACAGAAAATTATATAGAGTCAAAGAAAGATAAATTGCTTTTGTTGCTTATATTTCAGGGTCTTCTTCTGTCTATTTTAAAACAAGAACCTGAAGTGCGATTAGCTGTAAGTTTTGCCATAAATACGTATTTCCATGTGTAATTTATTGTTTTACAACTTTTTAGCCTGTGACTTATATATGTTTTATTTGCATTGGATTCTGAAACAGGGCTATAGAGTTGTAGCTGTCTTGGTGACTCGGCAATGGTGCCTAGCTGAAGTATGCTTCAAGCAAGAAATCATTTCTATTGTCACTGATCCACACATTGAGACTTCTAAACCTGGTTTGGCTTATTTATTTTCAACTTTAGATGTGTTGCATACTAAAATTTAAATGTTAGCAAGAAATTACAGTTTGAAACCATGAACCTAATTAGCTCTGCATTGCAGGAGAAGCTGAGAATGGAACCCCATGGTTTGCTGTTTTTAAATTATCAGTAAAATAAAAGATTGGAACTAGAGCAAAAAAGAGATTGTGCTGTTTTGTTAAACACAAGCCCTCAATCTTGTGTCTAATTTTAGAAACCTAGAACCGAGATGCAGGTCTAATTAGAGGCATTTATTTTCCAAACAGCAAAAAGATTGTGCTATTTTGTTACCTCTTGATAATTCTTTGGACTATGGAGCTTTGGCAAAATTCCACAATCTCCCGTTTTTTCTTGTGTTTGCAACTCTGTGAATGTGGATCTAGGATATAAATATCACTTGCATAATAGTTATCTTGTGATTTATTGACATCACATACAGGGATGGAAGCACGACATGATTGTTGTGCGGCAATAAACAGGGCTCTATCAGCTTCTAGCTTGCTCCATGATGCAACTGCTGTTGGTGTTGCCGGAAAGGTAAATAGAGTTAGTTATGTAGTAAATCCCTAATCGTGTGATTAAGGCTGTGACCAACTGAGTTAAGTTCTGAATCAACTTGCAAGTTTGTCCGGTAAAGCTATTATTACTCCATTTGGACCTAATCAGTGTCCATTTGAGCCTGATTGTGTAGTCTCTCTATGCTATAATATTGCCTTTACTCAAAACCTGTATCAAGCGGTTCATGGCTGGAATAGCCATATACTTTCTTGTGACTAATTTTAAACACTTCTGTTGCTTTAAATTAGTTGCAGGAAGCTGTGAGAAGGGGTCCGTACCTGGCAAAGAAACAGGTTGAGGCACAGCCAGTGGTTGGTACCATGGAAAGATTTTGATCTTTTGGTTTCAACCGTTGTTAGTCTTTTATTCCATATGTAGAGCCAAAGAAGTAGGTTGGAGGTTAATGCATGTTTAGGATGAAAGAAGAGTGAATTTTAGGTTTTTTTTTGTGTGCGACTTATTTCTTTAAGAACTCAACATCTATGACGATAGTTTTTCTGGTAAAATCCTTGAACAGCAAAAAAATGAGCATCATCCAATCTATATAAGAAAAAAAAAAAGGTGTTCAGATGTTCACATTATACCTTCATTATTGAAAAGTTAAATAAAATAAAATTTAAATGACTTGAAAGTATTGGATGTGACTTTTGACACAAAAAAATTAAGACATTTTGGTTTATAAAAATGAAGAGCATGAGAAGAAAATGCTTTAGAAAAATTCGAAACTTTACAAACGTTTTTATGCTGATCTATAAAAGAGTGCAGTGATATGTCATGTAGATTAAATTTAATATTTTATTTTGTTTCTCAAGTTTTGAACTACCTCAAATCTATCAAGTGCTTTAGCGGTGACTAAAAAACCATTTAAGAAGTAAAGCTAAAAGCATGTGGTTTAAACTTAATGCATTGACTTTTTAACTTCTAACATAATTTATTTTTAATGTTTCACTTGACCACATTGCACATAAAGATTTTATTAAATACTATTTAATCTAGTTTTACTACAATAAAGCGCTAATATTGAAATGCTTCTGAAAAATTATCATAGAGAAGAAATCATGTTTACTGTTGTCTTCATAAAAAGGTATTTGTGATCGACTGATGCTCGACTCCAGAAACCTAATTTTGAAGGTGAAGTGTACAAAGTGTGTGAAAGTCTGAACATTAATTGTTAGGTAATTTAGCCAGAAAAATTGTGCAGAAGACAAAACAGACAACTTGAAGCATTTTTCCATTAAGTCCTTCCCAGGAACAAAAGAATATTCAACACAGTAGAATCAAAATCACGCAGAAAGCGGGGCAGGTTTCTCAGGCGCAGCAGTGTACCAGCCACGGAACAGAAGCAAAGCCTTCTTGCGCCTTGCCAACCTGGACTTCCGGTGGGATGCGGCGTTCTTGTGAATCACACCGACCCGGACTGCCTTGTCTATTTTTGAGTATATAATTGATATCATTTTTTCGACTCGGATCACATCATCAAGTGTTGCGTCCTTTTTCTTTCTCAGAGCATTTAATTCCCAGAACACCTAAATTAAAAAGATTAACACGATAAGCTTGTTAAAGGAAGAAAAAAAGTAGCAAAGAAAGTCATGGTTTCCCTACAATACTTCAAAAATTCGCTGGTACCCCTGGAAATTCTGCAGTTTTCCTCCGCATTTATCCAGGGAGAAACAATGACGGAGGAGACATAGCTTCAGCATATTTGATGCTTTCAGGGGCTGTAGAGATCTCATTATATTAATTTTCCATATTTCATTGGGATGGTTGCAAGGTAGTTGCCATTACATTTCCATTCAAGGATAAGGTTTTGAGCACCCATGTTTGTGTAGAAAATGGAAATCACGCCAGCGAGGTCAGGTAGTAATAAGAACCTCTGACACTTGAAACCTCGGTACATAGAAATAAGCAATTTCAAGGTAAAGTGATGAAAATTTCTTACTTGGTTAAGGCGCTGAGAATGTAATAATTCTTAAAAGTGGCAGATACTGAATTAGGTACTATTTAATCGAAGTCCAACTAAATGTATGCTTGAAATATCTATTAGAGGAATCTACATTATATTATAAAGCACCTAATTATGAAGAATAGCTGAAACAGACTATTCTTTGTTATTTATGGAAAACTTCAGTTTAATCCAATGACGCAGGCATGGCTACTATGATACAGAATGATTCTTTCTTTTTGTCTTGACCTGTTGGTTGTTCATTTACATAATTGAAGAAATTCAAGGCTCATTTGGCATAATTTGCACGATCAGTACAGAATGATTTAGATCGGCTGAGTGGGTGGTCGAGCTAAAATAGGCTTTAATTGAGGTATAATTGCATGAGTTTGTTCTTGCAAAATTGCTCAATTGAGCCTTGAATTTCTTCAAATATGCCAAATCATTCTGTATCATAGTGGCCAGCTAATAGAGTATTGGACTTTGAGTAAATCGCTACCCAGATCTCATGTCATGACCAAATGATCAGAAATAATCATAATTTGTTCCTAAAGCTGTAAGTAAAGAAATAAAAGGGAAAAACAAACCCTGCGTGTGCGGGAACGGATCTCAGACTTGCGAGACTTGTTGCGGAGCCGCCGCTTCTGATTCTGGCGCATGCGCTTTGCTGCTTGATCGGGTTTCTTTCCTGAAGCCGCTTCACAGACTACCAAAGCACCCCTTCTCTGTTGCGATTTGTTAGACAACCTCAGAGGATGAAATGCACCTGGTCCAAATAATTAATTTCTTTCATCAATTCTCATTTATAACAATTTAATAATCCTGTACTAGATCAATTTAGACAGGGGACCCACATTACCTCTGTACATCTACATGTCAACATGTGATATTCTGAAATTGGGCCTTTTCTTTCTCCTCATCAATTATATCTTCTTTTAGTTTGGTGTCACAATCCACAACAACGCTCTACAGGTAATTAGGGAAATTCCTTCAAAGTTTCAAGTCGATTATTATTGTAATTTCTCCAATCTTATACCATAATTCCTAATGACAAGACTTAATCACACTAAAACCTATCAAGACTATTCTAAAACTACAAGAAGAAACCCCCCAATTGATGGAGATTAGGTGGTTCGGAGCGCGCACCTGCGGAGAGGGAGAAGTGAGAAGCATTAGAGCGGCTAGAGAGAGAGAAGGATCTGGCGTGGCAGGAGAGAGACGCGAACGAGGAGTATCGACTGCCATTGCTATAAAGAGATAGAGGCTTGAGGCCACATGGAACGAAAGAGAGAGACGCCATGGATTCTCACACACAGTGAGCTCTATCCCTTTTCTTATCTAAATGGGACACACACAGGATTTAGCGTTCGCTTGGTCCTTTTGTGAAATAGACCCTGAAAATGAAAATAATTAGTACGACATACACTATTATATAATATATACCTATATAAATTTGGGTTAATTTCTTAAATACTCTTCAGCTCTTACTCATTTTCTTATTTCTCCTTCAACATTTCAATATATCACATTTATCTCTCAATTCTTTCCTTTTTGCCTCCTTAAATCAGAATTGTCGATTTAACTCTAGTTAAAATAAATTAAAATCATATCATAATCTTAATTAATAAAGAAAAGGACTAAAATAGCCCTAATAGAGGCCTTTCACTACCTTTCTTCTTTTTTGAATTTCTATTGTTTTCTACTGGGTCATCGCTGTTTATTTTCTAGAGTACTCTTTTCACATCTCCTGTACACACTCAATAATCCATGTGCTCCGATTTCAAGTAAGAAAATAGAAAAAAGTCAAAAGAACTTTTATGCATCGCCGACATGAAAGAGATATAAATATCAAATTCAATGCCTATAAGAGATAAGAAAGCATAGATTTTGAAACCAATAGTTATGTAAAGATTGTCATTTCCAGCTCAAAAGTATAAGTATGTGCATGAGAGGAGAAATCAACAAGGATGAGGTGAAGTTGTTCAAAAGAGGACAAAATTAATGACAAACGTAAAAGAAAGACTAGGGTCATAATAGGAAATATAAAATTAATAGTATAGAGTAATTTAGAAGGGTAAATAAGAAATTGATTTAAAGAGTTTAGAGGTAAATATGATATATTGAAGTGTTGAATGAGAAATAAAAAAAAAAGAGAAATAGTTGAAGGATATATAAGAAATTAACCTTACTATAAATTTTGAATGCGTTTGTTACGACTGAGAAATGATAACGGTAAATAAACCTGGCCGTTAATTTTAACTGCCCTTTTAATCTTAGTCATTTATTTCTTAAGTTTGGATCTAGATAATTTTAAGCCCAACTAAATTATTGTTTTCTTTCGCTCCTCAGTTCTGTCTCTCACTCTCCCTCACACTCTCGTTTCTGTTTTCATCTAACAACACTATAACTAATACTATTGTGTACTTCTTAATCGGTAAATTCTCATCTCTCTGTCTCTCTCAGTGTTACTCTTTCTAAGATTTTTTTCTTTTTTTCATCTCTCTGAGACCTATACTTACAAACCGCTCTACACAGTTGTACAATCAATTGGTACAATTGACTGTTAATAAAAAAAAATCGATTCTTCATTCTATCCTTCAATCAGCCATTTTTGTTGATACAATTGGTTCCACAGAAGACAATACCAATATACCATCCGTCTCCGTAATTTACATTCATTTTGACAATTTTATTGGTACATTCTCAAATTCTCTTTCACTCACCCTCTCTCTCTCTCTCTCTCTCTCTCTCTCTCTCTCTCTCTCAAATTCATTCAAATTATTGGTCATTAGTTATTCAACATTATTATATGATAATTTAGGTGTTATCAAGTGTTATCTTAACAATGTCAAATACCAAAATATATCAATTGGGTACTCTCAAATTTCTCATTTTTAATTGTTTAGTCATTTACTTATATCTTAATTACTTCAATAATTTCATTTCTAGATTTTATAATAAATAAATTTTTGTCATGCTATTTATTTTCAGCACAATTATTATATATTTTTGACTATGCAATTAGCTCTTAACAAAGATATGAGGGAGACAACTTTATTGCTTAAAACAATCACATAGTAGACAAAACATAGCTAAATTTTTCGGTTGGTATGGTCTTCATTTCTATATGTTTATGTTGAATTGAATATTGCATTTTGATATAACATATAATCAAGAATAAAAAAAAAAATACACATACCCATTATTATTTTTAGTTTCTTTTGCTAATAATTTAGGATTTAAACAGGATTAAAGCAAGAGTGAAGATGGAAATAGACTTAGCTCAAGAGTTAGAATATTTTGAATGCCACTAACTTACTATTGTAAAATATACCATCAAAAAAAAATATCAATAAACACTTGTCAATCTCAAACTATTTGCACCTGTCAATTATATATTTTTTTTGTTCCAATTTTCTTCTGAAAATATAACAAGTCAGCAATAGAGCTTCATATAATATACTGATTCAACAAATGATTAGTATATTCAAATTATATCTCCAAAAACCATGAAAATTGTATGCTGAGGGCCAATTTTGTTGCAACTCTCAACCCTCCTTTTGTAAACTATTCCAATTTATACATTACAACTCCATTATGACCTCATAATTATCAATATTTTATTTGAAATAGTTATTTGTGTCAGTTTTATTTTAAAACATTTTTTTTTCCAAGCTATCACCTATACTTTTATCATATACCTTCTGATTTTATAACGAAAAATAAAAAAATCATACAAGTATTATTACTGTATCAAATAGCATCATGCAGTCAGCAAATAACTTACAAATCATTTAATATTATCTACTTCTATAAAATATATACTACAAACTTTTTTATACATAATAACTAATATTTAATCAATTTAAAATTTTCTTTTCATAATACTATCAATTTTGTAACAAAACATATTCTTGGGTTGCTTCGTAAAAATTATTTTAGTAGGTGAAACTTTTATTATCCAAATTAAATCCACCTGACTCCGAATTAATTACAGCGAGTTGGGTCGAGATGGATTCTCTGGAGCTGGTTCTATGCATCTCTTGTACAAAAAGTTTTCTAAAGCACACATGATACTACATTCTTTCTAGTTTCTATTTGATTATTCACACTATTTTTTTCCTTTTTTTGTCAAAAATAACCTGGTATGGATTCAATTAAATCCGCTTTTAGATCATACGAATCTGATCAGAAAAAGCCAGATGCTTGAACTTGAACGGCAGCAGGAAAAAACCCCATGTGGCTGTTTAGTACTCGCCACATAAGATCCGAATTAATTGGGCCTCTTCAATTGGTATGGAGCCCTTTTACTGCTGCGAGCCTGCGACTAATTTATTATTGGGCCTCCATTTTTGTACAACTGGACCCGTCCTCCATTTAATTCCTCTGGGGCTCTAGGATCTTTAATTAAATGGATCCCTCCAGCAGTCTCATAAATGGAGAGAAAGAGAATAGCCCATGTCAAGTCTATATATTTCAACAAATAGCCTACTCTTGAAAAACAAACATAAAATTGTGCGCTCTTTGTTATACATCTCCAAAACCCTACACAGAGAACCTCACTTTTCCTATATTTTGAAGGAACTTTGATCCTTCTCTTCTACAATGGCACCGTCGATTCTCGGTTCATCTCCGACGCGTCTCCTTGCGTTGCTTACCTTGCTCCCTCTCTTTCTAGCGGGTTTTGCGTTCATGCTTCAGTGGCGGGGCAATGCCAAACTGGATGCACTGGATGATCCTACTGGGCATAGTGCCGGTTTTCCGACAATGGAAAATTCGAGCCCTTTCTTTTCATCTTCTCCGGTGCATGCACACGTATCGACTTGCGAAAAGGTGCTAGGAAAGAGTTATTCACCATCGTTTCCGTACTATCGTGATTGGAAATTTGGACTTGAAGATCCCAAATCTAAGGTTAGTAGATATTGGTTCAATTTTCATGAAAAATTATTATCTAACATATAGATGAATTTCTTTATTAATATTTAAAATTGAATAATCTAATTATATCTTATTATAAAAATAAAAAAATCTGACGGATATGATAGCGCTTTTTTTGCTACTTCAAGAAAACAAGATTACAATTTATTTGGAAAAATGAAATATCATCTCAGTTCATCAAAAGATTGATCATAATTCAAAGTCTGATGATTTTGATTTGTTGAAAAATGACAGAAAATAAGATAAAAGTGAAAGAAAGTGCTACCACGTGCTATTAGATTATAATTTATTTATAAAAATGAAATGTCATCTCTTTTGGTTCCTTACTTTTGATTGTCACATTCTCCTAATATCTTTTTTTTGAAAATGATATTTTTCTCACGCCATCATGATAACAATGTTGTCATCATAAAACAACAACATCAATATCATTATCAACAATTACTACAATAAATATTAATGTTTAATGCTATCATTATAGTTAATATTCTTTTTCATTATTTTCCTTGTAGTCATAATTGTACCATTAACATGATTGTCGTATTTATTATTATTATGATAACAACAATAATGACAACTACAACAATAAAAATGAACATATTTGCAAAGGAAACATTATAGAGAAAAGTTCACATGTGTGAAATTTTTCTACGAAAAAAGAAGTAATTGGTAAAAATATTTATTTAAATGGTATGGAGAAAAAGTTGTCAGCCAAATCATGCTTCAAAATTGTTTTTGAAATGATATGGGGCAAAAAAAAATCTTTCAAACAGTTTTCAGAAAAAAAATTCCACTAAATTAAAAAGTGATACTCATTTTCATGACAATGAATTAAGGAGTCCAATAGGCCCTAATATACGAATTAGAAAATTAAAAAAAGAAGAAGAAAATTTTCCTGTTTTATAGAAATATATACTCCTCCATCCTTGCACAGCAAACGAATCCGCAGTCGAAAAATAAAGTGCTATTGATTCAACGTGAGTCGTTAGATTGAAATGGACGGTCAGATTTATTTGAAAATAGACCTTTTAAATTTCAAATAGAGCGGAGAGGATAGGATTAATAAAGACGCTGAACACGTGTGCACGTGTCCTCGTCTCATGTCATCCTAATCATCGCAGGGTTTGCTCTACCTAAGCCTACCAAATCACCTCCTCATGCGTTTTCCCCTCGTTGCTAGAAACATTCCTTCCATGAACGCGGTCTTAGATACGTTGGTAGTTCTCAACCCCAGACTTGTGGGCTCCACATCATTGTATTTAAATGCAACTGTATCCCAACCAGCGTTTTCCGGGTCCATTTAAAATGTGGTTTCTCTGGAGCTCCTGTTCCCTAGAAATGTACTATGAACCTGGTCTCTCATTTAATATCACTGACGACTGGGTTGTACTTCTCTACCTCAGATACTCCAGGTCTAAGTGGGAATTCCAACTCCCAAGCTTGTGTGCCTCTTCTCATCCAATAACTTTTACATGGACCGTGTTTCACTGAAAATGGGGTCCATATGTAATCCATCGTCAACAGAGCGTTGTTTGTTTAATGTTTCCTCTCCAAAGGATTTTTCTTTCTCGACAGTTCGAGTCGAAGCCTCTTGGACCAGATCAAGCACGAAAGCATTAAGCATGCGAAATTGAAAAGAAAAAGAAAGAAAGAAAGTAACAAGAATCATAAAAGGAAAATCATTTTGAAGGAAAGTCGTCTTCTTTCTCTACGATTCGATCCGAGCAATGGCGCCCCCCAACCGTACACCCGCCATGCATCGTCTTCTCGTCGTGCTTACGATCCTCCCTCTCTGTCTTGCGATCTTTGCGTTCGTTCTTCAATGGCGGGGCGATGGAGACTTGGACGATCCGACTGGACGGTGGCCCGGTCACCACTCGCCGGGTTTTCCTGGAATGGAGAACTCCAGTCCATCGTCTGAATCGGATTCTTCGTCCTCGGTACCTACGCATTCGCACTCGTCGGATTGTGCGGAGATACTAGGAGGCAGTTCTAAACCATCTTTTCCGTACTATAGGGGGTGGAAGTTCGGATTTGAAACCGATCCCAAACCTAAGGTTTGCTAGATTTGATCCTAATTCCGAAAGTTCTTTTCTTTTTTTGACCTTAGATGTAAAGGAACAGAAGAAATGGATGTTTTGAGTGCAATTAAGTCAAAATTATGCTTAAAATGCAAAGTTTCAAACTTTCAAAAAGTCTCTTTCTGGAAATAAGACAGTTAAGCCCTCTCACAAGTTTTCTTTTTAGCTTATGTTTTCGTTGACCGGCTCGTATTGGCACTTTTCTTGCTGGAAAGTATTTTCTGATGGTATACAGCAGGAACCACTGTACTTGATCTTGAAATATTTGAATCAATTGAGCAATGTGTTAATGTTATTACACCAAAATATTCAGAAAAAAAGCCCACAACTGATTGTGTTTTATATGTAGATATGCATCACAACTAGTACTTCAGCCGGCTTGGAGCAGATTTTGCCATGGCTATTCTACCATAAAGTAATGGGTGTTGTACAGTTCTTTCTCTTTGTTGAGGGAAAAGCCGCCAAACCTCAGGTCTCTGCAATTCTGGAGTCAATTCCAGTAAGTTCACTGTTTTCTATATTCAAGTTATTTGTTGTATATTATCCTAAAATTGTTCTCCTGTTTTCATTACTGTTTTTTTTACTATATGTATTCTACCATAATGTAGGGTGTGAAAGTTATATATAGAACTCGGGATCTGGAGGAGAAACAAGCAAGAAGGTTGGCCTCTTTAGTTCTTTTCTTGCTTTAATGTTATTTATTATAACTATTTTTTAGTTAGAATATGATTATATATTGGTGCTATAAATTCTTGGGCATTTTTTTTATCTATAGCCGAATTTGGAACGAGACATGGCTAGCAGGGTTCTTCTACAAGCCGTGCAATTATGAGCTTTTTGTGAAGCAATCACTGAACATGGAGATGGCTATTGTTATGGCACGAGTATGTGCATTTAAGTTTCTTGATGAAATACATCAATTGTCTCAAATTTTAAAAACCATGCATTAATATCTATTGCTTATTCTGTATTAAATAAACAAAAAGGAAGCTGGGATGGAATGGATAATACATTTAGACACAGATGAGTTGTTGCATCCAGCCGGGGCTGCAGAATATTCCTTGAGAAGACTTTTAGCTGATACTCCTAGTGATGTTGATTTAGTTGTTTTTCCAAACTATGTAAGTGTATTCTTTTTTTTTTTTTGCTTTTTTTCCTTCTAAAAGTTCGTTTGCGACTCTACCCTGAGACCAGCCTCACCGGAGCAACATCAATGCAGTTAGCTTTGCAAATAACCATAATTTGAATGTTCAACTAAAAACCAGATAAACCAACAAAGAGTAAAGATAATGGTACACAAACCAAATAATGCTGGTCTGGAGTTTGCTGAACAGCATTCTAAAACGAAATTCTAGTGCTTAATTTCTTGTAGCCTGCTTGCAAACCTGAATTTAATTCTGAGAGTAAAGTTCCTATTTTGTCTTACAGGAAAGTAGCATAGAAAAGGACGACATAAAAGACCCATTTAGTGAGGTATAGTTCGTTACTCACTCTTGCTATTTGCTATAGCTGAACTAGTATACTCATTTTTGTCTTGGAATGCAGTACTGTATGTACTCTTCAGTACCAAGGATTTTGATTTCTCTTATTGTTATCTGTCTGTATTTTAGTTACATGTTTTCCAAATGATCTTATGCATCAGTTGAAGAATTATATGAGAAATCAAATAAAATAGATTTGCAGTAAATTTTAACTCGGTCATTGGATAATTTTTCTAATAAATGGTGGTTGGTGGTTACTACTAGTTCTTTGCTGGTTTAGTATTCTTCTGTTAGACATGGACATGTTTCCGACCTTTTTTTTTTTTGCCAAAAACTTCATTAAGTGAATGATTAATGCAAATGCCAATCTTGCTAGGACTATATTATGTCAGACCATAAACTGGTACATAACTCCTGCTGTTACCTGAGTCTCCTGTATTGTATGTGCAAGTATAATTAATTTCCAGTAGCAAGTCAGCTATTGTACTGCTAGCTGCCTCTTACTACTAACACATTTGAGCCAATAAAAAGGCTACCAGACGGCATGCAGCTGTAAATGGTGTATTGACGTGCCACCATAGACCTGTAATGTTAATAATTTTTGGAAATGGTAAATTTCAGCTGGTTATCTGTTCAACAAGTGATAAGTTACTAGCTTAGTGTTATAATATTATAGGTATCTATGTTCAAGAAAAACTATGATCATTTGCCGAAGGAGACGTACTTTGGAATGTATAAGGAAGCTACACGTGGCAACCCAAATTATTTCCTCACTTATGGCAATGGCAAGTCAGCTGCCAGAGTTCAAGACAATCTCCGACCTAATGGTGCGCATAGATGGCACAACTATATGAAAAGTCCAAAGTATGGCCATTTTATTACTGTTATATTTTATTTTTCTTTGGAGCACATCATTTTGTATCCTGGAGTCATGTAAATGTATAAAGCTTTCTTGGACAGTTGGGTGTCATTTGCAAATATCCCTGTAGTGAAAGAAACTTCATGGCCGTCTCATTTTAAAACAATAAAACACCCTACATCTTCTTTACATTTTTATTTTTTTGAGAAAAAAGTATCCGAAATTTTTCCTCCTTTTGCACCAGTTATCCATATAAGGAAAGAGCAAGTAATAAAAATTTAACCCATGCACCCCCAATACTTTCCAATATTTATGTTGGATTAAGTTTGAAATTTATTGCTCAAGTGAGGATAAATCAGCTCACCTGGTTCTCCTTCTGAGGAACAACTAGTGGTACAGTTCATTACTTGGTGTCTGATTTCAATGGTGTATTGGAATTACTCGCTCAATATCTTTTCTAGAGCTCTTGACCAAAACCTGTATATAAACCAAATTGGATACCATTTCTTTTCCAATTCTGAATCTCCTTTTTATCATAGGGAGATAAAACTGGAGGAAGCAGCAGTTCTACATTACACATACACAAAATTTTCAGACTTGACTTCTAGGCGTGATCGATGCGGTTGTAAGCCGACAAAAGATGATGTTCAGAGATGCTTTATGCTTGAATTTGATAGAGCCGTAAGCACTGAAACATAATGTCTAATCATTAAATTCAAATTCTTAGTTACCAAGCTTTTTACTAAAATACGAACCCCAAATTATGCAACTATGGTTGGTTTTCTATTTTTGTATTATGTTTTATCTTTTTCTTTTTAGTTTTGCTCAGAAGTACTAATAGAACTGCAATGTTATTAACTAGTACTGAGATCCTTGGTACTATGAAAGCTTATATTTCCATTTTCTTTTGCACAGGCTTTTATTATTGCATCTACTGCAACTGAAGAGGAGATGAAAAACTGGTACTATTCTCTCCTCTCAATATTGTCATGTATATTATATTTAGCATGCTACCAAGCAGTGGGATCCATTTCCTCCAGGACTTGGTGGCTTCGTTTGCTCCAATTCCAAATCTAGGTTAGGCATCAACAAATAAAAAGTGTGAAAATGTATGATATGAATGATTTCTGGACAAAAATTTCCATCATTTGATGTCAATCAATAGGGAATGCAAATCTCGTACTTTGCAGGCACATAGAACAGGTGATATGAGTCCGTATCTACCTGTTTTAGTTTATGATTTTTAATGGATTTTTTAATTTGAAGAATATGGATCCTTCTTATATTATATCAACTGTATATTTGAAAATGTGCAATAAAACCATGACATGAGATCTTTTGTGATATGCAACGTCTTTCTTTTGCCAGGTATAATGACCATGTTGTGTGGAACGACAAACAATTAAATTTGAAGCTTCTCAGAAAGAGTATACTGACCCGTATTTATGCGCCAATGGTATGTTCTTTTTCCAGACAATTTAATTTTGTAAAAGAAAAAAGAGAGACCTCTTGTTTGGAATTGAGTACAGTTAAAAAATTACCAAACAAATTTTCCCCCTGCATGAACCAAAATAATACTGATCTGGACCAATTTATTCCTACTGATGGGAATGGGCATATGAAGCATGTTCTTTTGCACTAATCGGAAAACAAAAAAGAGAAGCAAGCAGTGGAGTCAGTTCAACTCAATATACTACAAAAGAATTCTATAAACCTGACTAGACATCCTAGCAGTTCAAGAAATCATGACCACCCCAACTGTCATGTTGGTATCATGGTATGATCCAGGGTAATCCTAACAAGGTGCATTTTATGTTCCCAACAATGATGCTAAACGGTTTTTACTTATTTTGCATAGATTGAGCTAATAATTGAGGCCTGCTTTCATTTTCACAAAACTTCATAATTACAAAAAGAAGGAAAATAGAGTACGTTTTTTGGGTCAAGCCACAATCTTCCATGAAGTCCTGGAATCTCAACCTGCTAACCTGGTTGAGTCAACCATCCGGGTCTGGCCCAACATTACTCAATCTTATGACATACACAAGTAAAACATTATTGTTATCCTGTCTACTAGCTGTTTATGAATTCCTAACTTAAGGCGAGTATTCATTTAAACAGTCAATTATTCAAGGATTGCGCGAGTCGGGTGTTTTTGCATCTGCCATAGAAGCTGGCCAACCTCGCTTAAAACAAAAGCTTGCATCAGCTGAAAACAAGACTGAAAACTCTGTACCAAAATCTACTGGCTCTCTGTTGCAAAGTTCATCTGCAAGAAGGATCTTGGAGGTAAATGAATTTACGGACAGTGCAGTTCCGCCCTTATCTCCGCCTCGATTCGATCAAGCATACCAGTTATAGCCTGAAACCCTAGTTTACCCTAGAATTTTGTCTTACAATTCTTGATTTGTATTGGTTTCTTGATTATTTATCTGACCCAATTCAAGATTTTCAGCGTATTTGATGGTGTTGCAAAGATCAGTGAGGTGATTTTTCTAGTTTTCACTGGCACAGTTTGCGGGAATACACATGTAGGAATCAGGTTGGAAATCATTTTTGTCGTGTAAAAGAGGTGCTTGTATAGAATTAATTTGTGCTTAGTCATTTGTAATCACTATTCTTCAATGTTTGGATTCATTTATAGTAATCAGAGCATTTTTGGCTTACTAAACATGTGGTTTAACATGAATCCTGGTGAACTAATTGTACTAAGCTTCTTTAGAAAGGTGCCTATTAACTAATAGAATCTGCTGATATGCATTTGTTCTGGTGAGAGCAGAGAGCAGAGGCAGATCCTTGTAACAAGATTGACATCTGGGGTTCTGATAGAGAGGAAAAAAAATTAGCATACCTTATTGCAAAATAAAACGAAAATCCACATCAATAAAAGAACTGGTTCCTCTTTGATAAATTTTAATACATGCTATCTTTACTTGTGTAAACTCGTTGCCAAAGATTATCAAATTTGTCACTAAATATCCAATAGACTCTAATGCCTTGATGTATTTGTAATTGTAAGCTGCATTTTGTTTACTGTCAGTAAATAAACAGAACAGTCAGTAATATTCTATCCAGTTAAGGCAAATAAGGCACAATTACTCGACTAGAAAGTTCCCGTACAATTTGAGATTATATTAGAATCTTAGAAACTCTAAACATCTGGCGGTTAAATCTTCTGATCTGTCTATTTGTGGAGGTATCAAGTGGTGGAAATCGCAAATCTCATGCAATCTGTTATCCCTTATGTTTTGCTGGCTACTTTTGAAGGACATTTCCTTGTTTCTGTTTTAGGATAAAAGAATTTGGTTTGCTTTAGTAAGGCATGAAGTACACTAATTTTCCCATACATAAACGACAGCCATTCCTGCTGCACCTTGGTGTGCTTTCGATGATAACTCCAGCAAATCTGGTAGTTCTTTAAAAATGAATCTCTCTGTGGCTCCAGTAACACTTGATGAGATTCTTCAAGTAAAACTTACAAAAAACATGAGTAAACATAATTGAACTAACAAGTAATAAAAATTAAATGGTGTGCACAATATCTTAATGATATCTTTGGTAATTATGTCCTCTGTGACTCTTTGTAATGAATTGAACGTAAAAGGACTTAAAATTCATCTTAGAGTATCCAACACAAATTTAAAAAGTGAACCTATCTTAAAAAAAAGGTGGGTATATTCAAATTATTAGACTATATGTATTAAAATCATAATTAAAAATCAAAGAATTGTAACAACAGTTGAACAGCTTGGTAGCGCGTTTGTTTTGGGTCAAAATGTCGGTTAAAAGGGGTCAATTGTTCAATTGTGCAAGCACAACCTCTGTCTGTGAGGGTAGCCGGCCGTGTAAAAGACTAAACATGGTGTGGTGAATTCCTCCCGGCGGAAGCATAAATGAGCGTCAAGCATATCACATGCATCAGTGGGGAGCGGCAAATAGCCCCATCTTCTTCCCTTTCTACCTGTTCGATGTAGGATCTTGCGATGCTTTTTCACTGGTCCGTTAGAACCACTCCAGGTTGTAACCGATTCATACAAGCCTGAGCACAAGCCTAATCTTGCTTATGCCTAAATCCGCCCCTAGCTGAGACTTAAGTCTGAAATAGGTTGATTACCGACTTCTTAACGACGCTTCAAATATATATTTTTTTTGTTGGTTTATTGACCAGAAATGACATGCCACCCCCACCTCCCCTCCCACAAGTCTGAAATAGGGAACGAAAGAGAATAGCAAGTCACTGAAAATCTGGTACACATGCTACACAACAAACCATTCATTCCACAGCAATTCAACATTTGAGCATCAATGCAAAAATCCATAGATCACATACAATACAACCCCACCTCCGAAATTGCAGTACTAAACTTACTTCCATCATCACACAAATCATCTGTTTCCTTTTCTTTGTTACACAAATGATTATAACAATATTTCTTAACACCCAAGATACTTCACCGAGTTGAAGATCCAACAAGACACCTGCAAATAGACAAAAATTATCTAAGGAATGAAGAAGAAAGAGACACCTTTTCTCCTATATCAGAGTAAGCTGATTGGCTTCAATTTCGCCTATTAAACTAGAACTCATATAACAGCTGATATAGGTACAGAATAAAAGGAAATGATATTAAAATTGATTTTCTGGATTTTGATGCATTTACCTGCACTAATTACTCAGTTCACCATCAATTGTGCAACTAAACACCAAATATGGCAAACAAGCCAAGAATTACAAGATGATCACATGATCACACTGATACTGATACCATACAAGCTGGTTTATAAATATTTATACAACAAACTCGACATCCCAAGTATGGCACCATACTGGTATTTCAAAGTTTTGATCTCTGGATTGGCATGTACCTCAATTTTCAGTGATACACACCAAAATAAATAGATAATTTAATAATTAAACAGACAACAAACTAAGGGGGATTTTGCAAATTATGCACAATATTTTACTGCATTTTCAAATAAAACCCAACATCTTGTAACAAAACAACTCAGGTTGTTGCAAAACACATCTGCTGTCTAGTTGCGGACATGAGAAATGTAGGTTGTGTAGGGTGTTTTGTTTGCTCGTGAATGAGACAGGTGGTAACTCAAACCACTTCTTTTCAAAAAAGAAATGTAAGTTTTGATTTGCAAATATGGAGAAAATTTAAACTAATCTGCGAAAAGGGGAACTTGGTAAATTAACAAAAAGAACTATCAAGAGATATACCTGGGGAAATAGGTCTGTCCCACATATCCACCGGACATGGCACGTCTGACATTAGACTCAAACAGTTTGGGGTTTTCTCTCAGCACTGCTGCAGCTTCATGATTCAATGGATCCTCATCATTCGGTTGCTTCATTTTTACAAGGAGAGATGAATCAGATGCATAAGGATTGGATTGGAGAGGCAAAGGTGTGAGCCTATTTAAGTGTTTATCTGAGTAAACTCCAAACCCAATTGGTACAGGATAGTACCCGATTTTATGAACTCTCATTGTTTTCCTTAGAGAGAGGAACAATCTCATGTCCACGAAAACCTCAATTATAATGTAAACTACTGCATAATGAGTCAAAACTTCTTGAATATCCCCACAACAGATAGGAAATCATACATCTCAAATACTATATACATAGTAAGATGTGCCGAACAACCCCTTGTTACTACCGTTCCTATCTAAACAAATGGGGTGAAAGCAAAGGATTATTTGTATGTTTAAGCAACTAAGAAGAGGCTTAGGTGGTTTCCGTTTCCTAGTGGAGCACACATAATTATTGTGCAGTTTAGCTTACAAGTGATAACTTGAGCTTTGTTAGTGTGCATTGAAATTTTTTCCCTGGAACCAAAAAGAAAATTAAATTGTTACCGAGAAAAGAAGATTCAATCCATAGATAATGGTGTTTATGTTGAGTACAGGTTTCCAATCTTCACGCAGGATGTTCAAGCACACATTCCCTTCTAAGTCAATATTTGGGTGATAAACCTTCGATTTTCACAATGAAAGATGATAGGTAAGAGAATTCAAGAGCTAAATGAGAAAATAGCAATATAAATTCAGACAGAAGGACTGCAATTGTGGCTGTTACAACACAATTTCAGCAGTGATATGAGAGGCAAACAGCCTAATCAGGACAATACTATTTTGCCTCAATTTAACATATTTGGCCACAACTAACCCTCAAACAAACTCAGATTAGCATATTTTGCCTCATCTTCACGTCCATTAGTGCAACTAAGCACAAAGCAAACTCAGAAAGGCAATGAAAGAAATAAATAAAAGAAAGCTTAAATTGTTGACACAAGCAGCCATACTATATCATGAGGTCTTACAACTACATGGACAGAACTGTGCAGTCAAACAGGGTAAAACACTTGGTGTAGGCTTTAGTACCTTGGTCTTGCACTTAACCTTCGGCGGCTCATGAGGGTAAGATGGCGATACTTGAAAGGTGAAGGTAAACATGCCACCACTATAATTAATTTCCAGAAAATATTACATTTTTGGAACAGTGTTAGAAAAAAAAAGGAAAAACTGCATTTCAACAAGCCAACGATATAGTTTTTCAATCGGCATTGAATTCTCTAAAAGAAAAAAGTTTATAACAAACACTGAGAGAGTGTGTGTTAAGGTGGGGGGATGAGGTAGAAGGGCATGGTAGTTGGGAAGTGGGGGTTGTTTCTACAACGTAGAAGGACGAGTAGCGGGCTTAAACATAGAACAAGTGAAAATAAACGGGAAATTTTGGAGCTCAACCACCTTTTTTGTATTATATTTCTTGGTTTAGACCACTAATATATACTGTAATTTTCATTCTTGTACAGAGTGTGTATGCATGTTGTGTGAGAAAGAGTGAGCGAAGGAGAAAGAGAAAGAGAGAGGAAACATACAAGTAATATCCCTCATCAGGACGAACGCTGATCTCAAAGTTCATCAAATCATCTTTTCCGTTTGGGAAACAGATGGAGGTGGTGTTTGGTAGGTTAAGCTCACTAATATCTGAAATTGAAAGAAAATTAAGCCAAAACGAGCAATTAACTTGGTCGTTACAAGTTGAAACTTTAATTAATACATACTAGCACAGATTCACTGAAATGGGCAACTAAGCCGGAATTATCTAACTAATGCTCCATTGTTTAATTAACCCTTGTTCTGCACCTAATTTTATCTCAATTACTAACATAAAGAGGTTTTAAAGGTTATAAAAGGTGGCTAGGGTTAAATTTTAGTGAAAGAGGGGTGATCATGAAAGAGAAAAACAGAAATAAAGAGAGCAAAGAATTTTAAAGATAAATTCTTTTCATCATTAACTTTCTATTTACATTCAGTACTGAACTCTTAGATAGACTTGGCAGAACTTAGCACCAATAAAACTACCTAAAACTAAAAACTTGAAATAAAACAAAATAAAATATCAACACAAATTGACTAAGTTAACTTTGATTGAGAAACATAACCAGCTCCATCATTGATCAATTATAGAAATGATCATCTGATAGATCATGCTTAAATTTGGTAATAAACAGGCATCAAAGCTTGCAGAAATCAATATTTTCCTAACCATTATGGATCCGGTCAGAATTCAATCAAATATGTACTGATATTTGGCTAATTTAACCAACTCAAAAAACCTAAAGTGTATTTGAGACTTGGACTTGAGGTAGAAGCAAGTAAATTGCATGGATTAGTTTGCGCAGCAAAAATCTTGATCTCAAGATTCTTTTAGGTAGAAGCAACTAAAGCAGTGTGTAGCTCAAAAGAAACTAAATTAATAGAGTATATTTCAAACAAACTTTGATTTCTAGATCTCAGACTAAACAATATAATTAGGGTTTCATGTCAATTGTAAAGGTATCCCAAGATGAGAGTATATTTCAAACGAAATCAATATACTGCAATCTATGATATCATGAAAAAGCCTGATTAACTTTTTAACCAGTACAACAAGCTTAAGATAATTAATTAATTTCAAGGCGAGAATTTTAGGAAACTGTAAATATTTCCATCTGAAAACAGTTGCGACTTTTCCACGTGGGAGGATATTCTATGGTAACGGCTAGTCATTAACATTAATTATTTATTAGATTCATACACAAGTAAAAAAGTTATAAGATACCTTTATTAAGGCGCAATTCTCCGGCACTTTGTTTCTTTACTTGACCTCTACCAATTGCATTTGCAGCCTCTTCCCTCTTTTGACCTTTTATCTTAAATAGGTTTATCATTGTTCCCTTTAAACCAAAGGAAAGCAAGCATTAATTAATAAACTGAATATATATATCTGATAGTTGATCAAAAAGCTACACACAGAATTTTATTAAAAAAAAATTCATGCTACTGCCTCATATAAGCTCGAATTTGAAGGAAATCTGAATCAACACGACATAAACCCAAATACAAAGTGACTTTTACAAGGACGCGCCAATTTTTCCTTTGGTAAACGAGCATCATTGTGGTAAACGCTAACATTTTAGCTCCGTTAGGATTAAGGACTTAGGGTTAGGGTTTAATCTAAGCAAGGCCGATCCAAAGGAGAAGAAGGAGAGAAAAGAGAAAAAAAGAAAAGTAGAGAGGTATGTCACCTAGCAATGAATCACTGGATCGAGATCGGAGAAAACAAGTGTATGACAGAGGTGTGTGTGTGTGAGAGAGAGAGAGAGAGAGCTTCGTCTGAGAGAGAAAGGTAGAGAGAAGGGGAAGGAGGCTCTAGGAGAGGAATGCAATTAAAAGAAGAAAGAGAAAATGTATTTATAAATGTGAAATGTGTAATGCGGCCTTTTTTTTCTTCTAGTTTTACATTTATATGGGATTTCTTTGTAATAATACATCGAAGTATCATCGAATATTTTTTTTAAAGGAAAAATGTATGGGAGATATCATTTTTATTATTGTTAATTGATATCGATTTTATTATTTATATAAATTGAGTTATTATTTATAGTAATAATTTTATTATGTAACTTATTTTATATATAATTTAATTATTTAACTCAAATACCACTAATTTAAATAATAATTTATTTAAGTTGCATAATAAAATCGCTAACATAAACAACGTACTAATAATTTATTAATTTTATCTTCTTATATTAACAAATCCACTAATATATAAAATAAAGCTAGCATGCTCTTAGGAACACTGGATTTTTTTATGCTCTTAACTTGAAATTTACTGAATCGATTTCAAACGATAAATTCAAGTTACTCAATAAAATTCTTCGTATCAAAATTTTCTATTTTTAGATTTTTTTAAATATTTTTTCATATTTTTAAAAATAATTCTAAAATAATGAATTTTTACATATAAGAATAAGCAATTTTCCAAAAATCTGAAAAAAAAATAGTTAGAAACTCTAAAAATAGAAAATATTGATATCCTACAAGATATTGATAAAGAATTTATTGAGCAATTTGAATTTGTCATTAAAAACTAATTCGACGGATTTTGAGTTAAAAGTACTGAAAAATTTGATACTTTTAATAAGAATAAGAACATGCTAATTTTACTCCTAATATATAAATTATGACTCTAACCGAAGAAGATCGGTATACCTCTAACTTTTGTGTTCCACATCCATTGACATTTCAAATAATTTGAAATAAAAACAGAAACTTAAAAGTTACAACCAATGTTACTTGTTCTACATGCATGTAAATTTTTAGGGCATTTCATACTTTCCATAGTAAGAAAATCTATTCATGAACATTCCATTAATGCGTATTTGCACATATGCTTATCAAAACTCAGAAAGAAACGTAATATTTTTTTTGTTTTTTTTGATGAAAAATAAGAGACTAAGTCACTCAATTTTAAATGTTTATAAAAAAAAATTTATTCGAGTTTCAAATTTACGACCTCTCACACAGAGAGTATTGTATTTTGCAACTATATCAAAAACTAAATATATTTTATGCGCAAACAACCATAGAAGCTTGTTTGTAAATAGGTGTGTAGCTAAGATATGTAGCATGGTGGGACAAAAAGCTAAGACGAAACATGATTTTGTAATTATATTTTTTGAGACAAATAATTTTACATTTGTTTTGAACTTGAATTTTGCAGTTTTTCCTTAAAAAAACATATTTTTGCAAGTATCACATCTCCTGGTTGTAAATGATATTTAATAATATTTGTTTTGTCAACTTGGATTTAGATTCCCATTGATATAATATTGAAGAGTACAAACATAAAAGCAAAGAAGAACTAAAATCCTAACCTTAATTTTTAAACAAATGATATTTTTTTTGAAATAAGCCCCCGTTAGCTTCGGCATTTATTTTTTTTCAAATGTTTTTTGCGGGACTTGAACCCGCATTTCTCCGTAGAGAGACGAGACTTATCATTATCATCACCGTCATTTTTAAACAAATGATGTTCAAATAAGTCTAAGCTGGAATCTCATTCTAACCATACAATTTTTTTTTTCTTCTTTTGGCGTTCTTTTGCAAATAAAGACTACTTTCGGTGCAATTTGCTACTAACCATGGGAAAAAAGGTATAATCCAATCGATTGATAGTAACAGCCCCAGGATTTGGTCATACAATTTAAAAAGGCTATCCAAAGAAAGATAACAAGTGGCTTCCAAAAAGAAGTAAAAAAGAAGAAAGAATCAATGGATTAATGGATCACAAATTTGATTCGCCGATTCTGTTAAATTTTGAATTTGGAATTAAAGAATAACGTGGGGCGACATAGCATTGTTTTTCAATTTGATGGTGCTCGTGCAACTGGTAAAGAAGCATCTATTTATTACTCGAAAAAGAAAAATGCACCATATAAATTTCATGAATAGGAAAGAAACAATACAATACAATGTACTTAGTTTGCATTGCGGTCGAATTTAATCACCATAAAATAAACAATCGAGCTACAAAAACTAATATGGACTTGTCACCCATATGCTAAATGCTAAGCTACCACCAAGCAACTAAGAAAAACAATTGACCAGGTAAGTTGAAAAAGAAAAAAAGATACGAATACAATATCGCAAAAAAATAAAAAGAAGAAAATTTTATCTCAAAATAAAAGTATAACAACAATATCGAATAAACAAACTATTCAATTGCTTTGCTGCTTTCTCAAAGCTTAAGTGGTAGCCCTAATTCAACTCGTACAACTCGCGCACGTATGTATTTTAACAGTATAGCTCCTAGTGCTATCAAAATTTCAATTTAGCTCCAAAATGACTTATTAAAAGTTACAACAAGGGATCACCACATCACCATTACATTCCAAAATCTATCAACGAACACGACAAAGTAAAAAACATTAAGAAAAAGAAGTAATAACAATAACGTAAGAGAAAAAAGAAGATTTGACGCAACTAGCAATGTTAAGCAGCCACAGCAAGAGCCTCAGACTTATCTATCCCTTGAATATCTGTGATTCTTAGCTTTGTCAGCTCCTGAAAATTCAACCAAGGCACAATAAAAATGATGAGAGAGAGTGTTAGATCACAAACTCCGATCAAGTCAAACAGAAAAATATGTTAGAGAGAAGAATTTGATGTTCCTGAAAAATGTTAATACATGCACAGAAATAATTGGCTTTTTTTTTTGGTGTGGGGGGGGGGGGGGGTGAGTGAGAGAGAGACCTGACGGTGGCCTTTGGTTCGGCGGTAGTTCTTTCTTCTCTTTTTCTTGAAGATGATTACTTTAGCATCCAAAGCCTAAATCCCAAAAAGAAAATTTTTGTGTAATGTTTGCAATTGAATTCCAAGGTATACCACTTGAGATTTACTGACAGAAAACCTTAAAATATCACTGTTTAAAACTTCAGAAAAAAGGGGGTCTTAGGTTTTCTTCAGAGATAAATGACCTATTTCTAAAAAAGTATTATTCATCATATCATTAAAGAAAAGAAGTACTATTCATGAAAATCCACATGCACTTTGAGTGTTAGCATATACAAATTTTATCCCACTACAAAATATGGGAAGTCTCTTATATGTCCCTTAAAAAGTGAAAAACGTGAAAATAAATTAATTATTCTGAACTCCCCCTAAAATACCCTCAAAAATCATCTATCTCGGTAGCCTTCCTGTTGTCAAGGAAGATGGGGAAAAAAGATTGGAAAAAAAAAAAAGAGCTGAGGAGCTGTGAAATGGTTGGAAAATTAGAATCAAGGATATGGAGGGTACATCCTAAGTTTTATAGGAGCAAATTTGAATTTTATCACTTTGCAGCTATGCAAATGCCAATGTTTCACATGCACTGATGAAGACTGCAAAGAAACATAAAAATCCCAACAGCACCAACAAAATTCTAACAACATGACTACCAAATTATAATGGTGCATACTATAAAAAGGAAGAAATAACAGTTTATTGGACTAGAAAACATTTCTTGGACCAAATAATATACTGTGGGTTAAAAGAAGACATTCTAGAAAATTAATCACTGATGCCAACTTTTGGTGATAAATATCATTAGACATTCTCACTCTTAAACAGAAAAAGGAGGAAATAATCTTACATGCTCCTCGACCACAGCATGAACAGCTGCATCAACCAATACTGGTCTTCCAATCATTGTCTCAGATTTTGACCCAAGCATCAAGACCTTATTTAATATTAACTGCACCAAAGGGTAATACAAAAAATCAAATTACATGATCCTAAACTGAAGGTGCCCCTAATAGAGAGTCTAACTGTTAATAATTCCCCGTCTGTGAGTCATTAATAGACATTCAAGTACCAACATTCAAAGTTGTGCACATGATTGATTATTAACCATTTATTAGGACTGAATGAAATGAATCAAAAAATATATAAAATTGAAGCCATGCCTTGTCATTAACATCACAATACTTTAACTTCTCAGTGAAAATTGAATCCCCATTGCTGACCTTGAACTGGTGAGAACCAATCTGCACAATGACAAAAAATTATCAAAATTTAACAGAAATCAAGAAGAAATTTGAAATCCGATTATGTATAGCAAATGGCACTATTGAGGACATTTAGCAAAGTTGGTCTCATTTAAGGCTTCAAGCTATCATCAATTCATGCCTGTAGCCAGGTACTCAGAATGTACCTGGATTCAAACTTGCTTGGCTATTGTGGATGTGTTAGGGTTTAGTCAAGTTTCCAAGTAAAAAGCTATGATCAGAAATCAGTTGCATGCTACCTTATTACCATTTTTACCAGTATCAGTAGAACCGTGCTCACCAGTCATGTCAGATAACCCACACAAACCACATTGCACTCAACTAAAAGATTGTTGCGTGTAGCCATGATTTTGAGATCAAATTATTAGTAGCTAATTGACATTCCAAGTACTTCAACCTAAGTTGAATATGAAACAACTTTTATCGAATGTGAAACCTAATTAACCTATCCATACCAGTGTCGGTCCAGTGGCACATAACAGTTAGATTAGACGTATTCCCTAACTGTACAGCAATCTATAATTGAACACATTCAAACCTGAACAACAGCAAAGGCTGGTTCGTATGGCTTGAAGGGATTCTCTGAAGAGGGATCGAGTGGGCCCATGACCTGATAGCCTATCTCCTGTGCCTCTTTTCTCTTATCCTCCTCCGATTTTCCGCTTTCAACAATGCGCTTCGTTCCCATGTTATCGTTCCCATCCCATCCGTCCTCTTCCTCTCCAGTTTCATCGTCTTCCTCTCCGTCCGAGCCCTCGGTCGGGGGATGCGAAGAAGAGAAATGGCGGAGAGGAGAGGAGAGAGAAACGGACGGGGTAGGGATTGGTGATGGAGCTGATACGAAGAATCGGGAAGGAAGGGGCGAAATTAGGGTTTGCTGAGCCCGAATGGAGAGCAGAATGGAACGAAGGTGGAGAGGGAGAGCCGCTAAGCAGCGCCGAGTCGCCATGATCGGAGGAGCGAAAGAGGAGGAGACTGCAATCTCCACTGTAACAATGGGCCTTGGGCCTTAAGGGTTTTAGTAGGGTTCAGATGCTCTCCAATTCCGATTCACTGGAGGTTTCCTGTGATCCCGTTATTGAAAGAAAATTGGACAAACGAATAAAAGAAAGAGCAACGATTAAAGACTGCAAACAGAGCAAGAATGCAAATCACACCACACTAGTCTCAGATTGCATCAAATCGACCTAACTGATCTCTCTCTGCAATGTGGCCAATTTGCAAACTTTGAGTTAGCTAAAGAAAGAAAGGGATGGATAATCAGTCTCTGCAACACCATCATGGGACTTTATAATTTATTCTCTCCTCGAAACACGACGGAGCCAAAGCTACATTAGAAATACAACAAACTGAATCAGCAAAATTACAAAGATGGCGTCCTTTTTACAAATTTAAATAGACCTTGCTGCATTTCACTCGCCGGTACCAGACTGGTACTAGTGTCTTCCTCCTCTAAGCCAGCTCTAGCACTGCTTTCCACTCTTAATTGATGAATATATTGCATTCAAGGAATACTTAATTCAGTTATCTGGAATTTTGTTATGATATATTATATAATCATGGCATTGCCTGATTATGAATGATTATTGACTTTGCCACAAATATGGAGGTGGTTGCAATATTGCACCGTTCATATAATAACAGTAATGTATGCTTACAATATTTTTCTGATTTGGTAAATGGCATTAGAAAATATATAAAAGACCTTGCTACATTTTCCTTTGTCTTCAGAATATATTTATTTTCTCAAAACATATATCAGATAATAACTTAATCATGGCATGCTATTACATGCAATGAGATATCTCAATCAAAATATCAGAGTTTATAGTTACTTAATTTGCTACATCACAAAATTAACAAAAAGCATGATATATAACTTCACTTAATATGGTTATGCATAACTGATTTCTCCAATATTACTCACTGATAGTTCCTCTTCTCTTGGTTGGTTACATTGACAAGTGAGGAATGATTTACAGTTGAGGAGGATTAATTGTGGAAAAACTTGATGCTAATAGTATTATCTAAATTACATAATCTTTTACTCAACTGTTTTATTAGAAATATTAATGAAATTGAAAATTAGAAAGAATGTCTTCCCCTATTAACTAATAATCTAACAGTACAAGTACAACAATGCCTCCCCTTCCTCTAGTGATAAGTCAAGGACCATTGTACCAGGCCGCACAATACCATATCTACCAAATGGCATGTTCCGGACCACTTACATAACTTTCCAAGCACATCGGCTTTCATTTTGCAACTGTTGCACAACTTGTCAAACTCATGTTCCCTTAAGGGCAATAGATGCGACTCCGTGGAATGTACTGGTAGCCGGTACAGAAACCCTTGTTTCATACCTTGAACTTCTTTGTCCTAACAATGAAATCGTCATCGTCGTCACTATAATTAACCCTCTTCTTTGCCTTCATATCTCCATTATTTAAGGACTGTGTTTTTTTTGAGCTTTCTGGTCTGTCCAATTTAACAGTTGATTTTACTGGTGTACCAGTTCTCAACTGGTGTTGCTTCTTCTGCTTTTTATCATATGCCTTTCTTGCCTTTTCAGGGGATAACAAGCCATGTTCCATCATCCTATATAGTGAGAGGAAAGTAATGTGACAATAAAGTTACCTCAAAAAAAGACGCGACAATAAATTATGTTAAACGGGCCATTGTTTTAGAAGAAAATAGAACAACAAAATGTATATTGTTTATTTTATGCTGTAAAATGAAAGGTTCCAAACAAACCCAGATGCTGCACTTCAAAGCATGTGGGCAAGCATCTTTCAGCCCTACTGTTCTTCCAAATTACGTAAAAACCCTGCTTCTCAAAATTCTATGGAGCAGTTGTACAAAATGATCTGCAGTTTTGACCTCCTTTTTTGGGGGAGAAGATAATATTGGTCTTGATATTTGTTATGTTTTCCTGGGTTATTCATGATGCCTCTCATTTTGCTGGGCCATGATTGGAATTTCAATGTTTACCAAAGTAATTAATGGTTATGAACTACCCTCCTCGAGGCAAGTTGGGGTTTAAGAAATGTACCAGAATTCAGCCATTTCACTGGTTGGAATCTGCTTTGACAATGATTCGTAGAAGATTCTCAAAGGTTCTCTCTGGATTAAAAAAAGGATTACAAAAGAATTTGTGATCAAATACTACGAAAGTAAAGTATCAATAATTTATTAATTTTATATAAGCCATTGAAAAAAAATCTGAAAAGTGAATTCAGTCATTTCTGCGTGTGTAGATGAAAAATGTCGTAAGTTGTAAATTTGAAGTTACCTCTTCAGGGGGGTCATGCTTTTGGCCAGGTAGAGAGTAGACTTTCTTCTCTGTTTTCCCTCTGGTACCAGTTTTCTTTGTTGTCTTGGTGTTTTTTGTATCAGTTTTCGACGTGCTTGCTGGAGCTTTATTTTTCACCTGTTTGACATAAAACCCAAAGCAAATAATCAACGATGAATCGAACTACATCATACTGGTCCCAGCTCCAAAAAGAAAGTTGATTAACTATTCAAAACGAATAAATACAGAAAATTTCAAGGTCTAATGTCTTTAAAATCCAGAAATAGCAACGACCGAGGGGGGAAAAAGAACCTTACATCTGTTTTTGTGGCTGCATTAACAGATTTTGAGTTTGAGATGGATATAGAGCTCTTTACGTTTGCTGATCTTACCACCTCCTTCCCCTTTGACCCAGATTCTTCCTTTTTTACGCCCTGTACTGGCTGCTTTGTTTTCTGTTTCATCCCAGCGCCACAAAAATTTGCATCAAAATCTGACAATTTCTCTCCATAGATTTTGAATTAGATTTTACAAGTGACTTAAAATAGACTTCAAAGAATCTAATTAAGGTCAGAACATGACATTCCTCTCACTTGCTTTTATCAAGTAGCCTGAAATTTGCTTAAAATAGCTACAAGCTACTAATCAATAATCTTATGCAGCCATATCATATGCAAATTATGAAACTATTAAAGCTTTAACCAGAAAATGTCACCTCTGGTCTAGGTGTACCCATAGTTGGTTTCCCTTTTGATACCTGTTCACCTTTCCCTTGCCCCAGGAGGAGCTTTGACTTCTTCAAAAGCACAAAAGGTAGATTTTAATAAAGGATCTTATCAATTGCTTATGCACCATATTCTTTCCATTTTAGATCGCATGTAATTAGGTTTCAAATAGGAAATTACCTCAAGTTCTTTATCATTTCCTACATTTTTTTCCCCAATTGAAGCGATTCATTTCCTCAATTGAACACTGTAATATCACCCCCGCAACACTAAAAGTCCAAATCTTCGATCGATTTGAAAAGAAAGATCAAAGCTTTACCTCTGGTCTGGCTGTTGGCGTGGCGGATCTCATGGCAGATAACATCACCGTCTTGCCAGATGACGTCACCGGTCTACTGGATCCATCCGGTCTGGAAACTTTCTTCACATCCGATGCTGAGCTGATCGGTGGCTTGTTGCCAGGCTTCCTAATCGAATTCGCCATGGACGACGAAGACATCTCGACCGTTGTTGGATCTAACGGTCTGACAAGATCAGGCGGTCGATCGGACTGGAAGGAGGAGCTTATTAGGTGCCGCTAATGGGGATTGGAAGTACGAGGGTATATCTGTCATTTCGAAAGAGGAGGCTTTGGTTCCTGAGATAATACTTTGAGATTATCTGCGGTCAACGACGCTGTGGTGTTCGTTATAAACTCTTGAGTCTGTATAGCAGCCTTTAAAATTGCGCCACAACAGATCCGTTGCTTCTCTTTCGGTACTTCAAACGAGTTCGCAAGTCTAGGTTAGGAAATGCAATCTCACTAAGAAGAGTTTACGGACTTCTACATATAGTGACGTGTCTCGATTTATTGGTTACTTCTCTAACTCTCTCCTCCCCTCTCAACCATTCCAAAATGATATGTTTGAACGAGTACGAAGTGTTCATGTAAAATCAAATGTCAGGAAAAAAAAGCAGATGATAAATCATGTCACCTGAAAAGAAACCATAAAGTAGTTAATTTTCATTCGTTGCTAATTTTTTATGGCATCTTCGATGTTAGCGTGATAACGGATTTTGAAAGTCGTAAATTTGCGTGCTTGACTTCGAGGAAGAAATCGAAGTTGATTTGATTTGTGACAATTTACGCAAATAAAAAATGTTTGTTGATTAGTGGCAACTAGCAGAAATCGAACTCGTTTTGATTTGTTTTGCAAGTTTTTGGGGGTAAGATGAATATAAATTAAATATTACTAATAATTATGATATGGTAAGAAGTATTATTTTTTTAATTCAGAGATTTTGAAACCAGAATGGCTCTTAAAAATGTGAATTTTTTTTTATCAAGATTTGAAGAAATGAAAATTTTTAATTGGAAGATTTATTGTATATGCCTAAAAGGCAAAAAAAATTCTAATTCAATAATTAAGATATTATTTTTTATATAAAAAATTATAGGTTTGAAATATAGTGCATGTATTGAAGATCTTTGTTTTAAGTTGAAAGAAATTAACTCAAACTAAAAAGAAATATAATAAAAACTCGTGTATTTCTACGTTTATATTTAGATAATATCACAACTCAAAAGTTTCTCACTTATTATGGAATTAAATGTGAATAATTTAGAGAGACTTAACTCTTGATTGGAATGACAACTCGATTTATCAAATGTGAAATGAAAGACGAATTTGTGTCACGTTTGAGATCGGAAGCAGAGAAGACAAAGAGGAAAATTTCATCCGGTGTAACTTTTAATCCCTCAAATCGCGTCTAAAAATTACATAAAAAAAGATGATATTTGTATGAACAAGAATTATTGATCCAACTAATAAACTGATATTGCCCTTCACCTTTCTCCTCCTCCGCTAAAACAGAACGACCATCGACTAATACTATTTGTTCTCGTTTAATCTTCCAACTGAGAGTGTAATAGCTTTTACTCTATTTTTCTTCCTTTTCATTGTTGTGATTCTTTTTTTTTTTTTGTTCTTTCTCCTAGAAAATGAAACCCTAAATGATGTTTCTTAATGGCAATATCTGTAAATTCAAAGAGATTTAAAGATAGTTAAAAGATGATTGAAAATTGTTAGATATTTTAATAATAAAATAAAATTTAATCTTATACAACATCAAATTAATATTTGATGTCTCTATCAAATAATGATAATAATAATAGTCAATTCAATCAAATCGACAATAATATAAAATAATTAAATAATATAAATTAGATGAATTTAGAAGTGACATGTGATCGATAATGTAAAATGCCTTGAACTAAAAACACTATCATCCGTCCACGTGCGAGGATTTACAGCGTATGCACTAATAAAGATTCCACGACTCAATAATAATTACTTATTTTTTACAGCGTATGCACTAATAAAGATATCACGATCCAATAATAATTACTTATTTCTTCTCATCGGTTACGGCTTCAAGGAGGCTATCAAGACTACCTTTCTCTTACAAGCATGCACACTCTTTTAATTAAAATATTATACAACAATTTGTATATTGTACAAATAATATAGACATAAGAGATACTTCATATATTTTAATATCCTCTTAGTATATTTATATCTTTCTTCAGAGAATGTGGTCCTATATATAGAACCAGGATTGGATTAACCTACACAATTAATTGGGTCATTAGTAGCCTCATTAACTTTGTGTAACCTATTACTCATTATTTAATAATTAATATTGTAGGTTACAATTGTAAGGTTCGGTCAAAACTGAAATATTTAATTTAAACGAACTCTTGATTATTTGTGAGCATTTCTTTGTTATTACTTATACTGAGAACTAAATCTCGAGTCATATAATTTATTAATCTAACAAAAATTTCAAATTAAAATCATTTTTTATTTTTTTTCATAATTCTATTCTATTCTATTGAATTCTCACTTGATTTTGATTCCGACCGAAGGGTTAAATTACTGGTCTTTGGAGTTTGAAGACCATGGATAAGTGGATCCCACATGGCAGTTAAACAGATCGATGCACTATCCGTGAACCTGGATCAACCAAAGAATTTCTAGAATAAACGGTGATTGATTCTTTCAATCCCGATCGTTCGGCTCAAAATCTTCGCCTTTTCTTTTTCTTTTCCCCAATCCAAGCTTGTTTAAGGTAACAACAGGCTTGTTCTCCTCTTCTCTTCTCTTCTCTTATCTCTTCCTTTCCTCTTTCCGCTTCTCCTCCGAGAAGGGAGTATAGACTTGATTGAGACTCGAGAGGTAGAGATGGGGGACAGTTGGAAGAACGCGTACAGAGGAGACAGTGGGGTCCCACATTCAGACCCCCAACAATTGGTTGCCACGTGGGGAGGTACCTTCGCTCTGGCTTCCGTGGCGTGGCTCCAAACACACACCTCCAATCTGACCAGAAATCTCCAATTCAAGTTAGTCTCTTTTGATTTTCACAATTTTAACTTACTTTTAGTTTATAATTCTTCACAAGTTAGTCTCTTTTGTACCTGAAAAGGGTATCGGATTAGGGAATTTTTGAAATATTCCTTCTATTCTTAATTCAATCGTAAATTCGCTGTTGTTCATCAAGTTATCTTAAGAGTTGCATGGAATTGGTTAAATGTGTGTTTGAATATTAGACTTTTCATGATCTACTTCTACCAGTTTGACAATTCAATATCTGGAAACAAAGAAACAAGAATGAAATGGATAAAAGGAAAATGCAACTATTAAAATTCTGAACTTATTGACCCATTATGCTGCACTGGAGAATGTAAATATTTGCAATTAAAAAGTGTAAATCTTTAGTCTTTGGGCTCTATTTTTCTGCTGCTTCTTGAAATATCTTTAGACTTGAATGCAGGCCTGGTTTCTGATTTCTTGAATATACGAAGTTATGAACGGATCTTTAATTCATTCATTTCTCCAGTTTTGATAATTTGACATATACAGTGGCCGTTGCATCATCTAAGATAACGTGATATGGTTCCTAATGTCATGTACACTGTTGTTGCAGCTGGAATGACAAGGCAGTAATGCTTGATCAACAAAAATGGAAAAAGATTTTTGAGAAGAAGAAGCCAAAGCAAATGACTTTAAGGTCCGCTTTTGTTCTTTAATATATTTTTCTAAACTTCGGGTACAATTTGCACCAACAAAAAGAAAAAGTGTCAAAGCTAGAACATAGATGATTTCACAAACTTATCATTTCTTTTTTTCCCTTCAGATTTTGAGATGATCGTTAACATTTTCTTCCCTCTCCCTTTACCCCTCTTTTGAGCAGCAACCCCCTTTTGAGCAGCAACACCAATGGCAGTCCAACTCAATAGCGAGGTTATTATTTCAAGGATTAAACTTTGCTGAAGTAACAATGCACATGTTTGGTTGTAACTTGTATGGAAATTTGGAATTTGAGTTAAAGAACATCTTGATCATTTAGGTTATTGATACCTCCTTCTTCTTATGTGGTTTTGATAGCTACTGGAGAACTCTTAAATTTAATCCTTTTTACAGAGTTACTGGGTAGTATATTATATTCTTTGTATGAAATGAATTTATGAGCTTTGTTTTGAAGTAGCCAATTTTCATAATTGAATTAAAAGGGGAACACTTTCTTAAGAGATGATCCTTGGTTTATTTCTAGAAACCATGCAAAGCCTCCCTCTTTCTTGCTTTTCTAGGCCAGTACTTGGACAGCTGATCTGCTGCTTCAATAAAAGTTCTACATATTAAGTGGATGTTCATTTTCAAATTTTCAAGACAAGTACAAAATTTTGGTACAAGAATTAGGCTTAGACAGCATGATTTTTTCTTTACAGGATTTAATTTCCCTCTCTTTCCACATTTGTATTATCATTTACTGTACTGGTATTTTGGATGAGATGGCCTATGGGCAGTTAAGCTAAAAACGGAACTATTATTAATCCGGTCCAGTTGCGGAGAATATGTTGTATCATTATGTGATTTCATCATTTCTGGTTGGCTATGACAAAGTTTTTTTTTTCTTCTAATAATGCTATTACAAAATTTAAATGTTTCAGTGAAAAAAAGGGGTACAAATTCGCTAGTTAGGCCAACAAGAGAAGTTTTAATTAACTGAGTGTTTGCATTTGGTGAAGATTGCTCAACTCTATTGTCTACAATATTGTGAATTCATGATTTAATTGATGTAAGATTGATCTGATCTGTTGATATTCTCTCATTGGTTTCTCCAGGTACATCGAAAAAAAGAAAAAAAGGGAAATCGGATGGCAAAAAATGCATATCCCCAGTATTTCGACAATGCACATTGTCAATAAAATGTCTTCAATATTCTCAAGAAATTCACATCATTCTGTGCTCTATGTTCTTCTTCTGGTTCCACATTAATCAATTAAAATGCCAGCACAGTTATTCAGCAAAAATGCTTATCTGTACTCAGGCTGTTCATTTGAAAGCATCTGAAACTGTGTTGTGGAAAAACAACACAATATAAAGAAGGTGAAAAGGAAAAAAATCCAAGCAAAAATTCGACTGATACTTGTACCTGCTTTATGACAGTACAGAAGATTTCAGTATACTGGTATAAACCTTTTGTACTTAATGACAGTACAGAAGGTTTCAAAGAGAAATCAGAGAGAAGTAGATACCATGTAGGTCTTTGATGAAGGATGTATTAATGACATGACATGATTAGTTTCCGTTTCAGGCATGACAAGGAAGTGTCAATCTCCACAAGATGCCAATCTATTTTATGTGCAAGTTTGGAATGAAAAGAATTCAATAGAAATAAGAAAAACTAATAAGTATGATTCATGCAGGAAGTTTTTCATTTTACCTTTATCCTATCAGGAGAAGGTTCCCTACCAAAATTTACATTTTAACAAATCTATCCAGTTACTTTTTGAATTTATATCTTTAGCTACTTTTTTAATTTATATCTTCTACTGAGGCATTGGTCTAACAATGTTGCAAGTATAATCGAATATACTCAGCAGAAAAGAGAATTGCCATTGGAGCTTCCCACCCCCTCCAATCGCACCTTGCTGTTTAGTTGTACTCAGTCAAATTACACGCACCAACTAGTGTCAATGATAGCTTTCTCAATCAAGATTTCCTAATACTGTTTAGGTTCTTTCTCTCTCACAATTGTGCAAGGTCATTCGGTCTCTCCATTGATTCCTTCAGTATCATCTCAGCCCTCCTTTTCTTGCTATCCGTTTCTTCTTCTTTCACTGTCCATAAATCCTCCTTCAAACCAGTATCTTTCAATGACAGCACCTTTGACAAAAAATCAATTGGAGTAAACCAATAGAAAGAACTGCTTCATTCGCTCTTTCTACATTGGTACGATCAATTGGAGTAAACCCATCAAACCCAATCAAAGAAAATAATTTTCCGAAGCTAAAATGAGGCCTTTCCCTTTGTTGGATGGGTACAGGACTTCCATTACTAACAGAAGGGTTAATGTAAGTTGTTGGGTCAGGAAAAGGCGGCAACAACCCGGTATATGACCTCCTACTATTTCATTTCCAGCATCTTGGAAAGTCTCGACCTTTCTGCTGTGTACAACTGGAAATCGAGTAATTGAATGTGCAAAAGGGGCTTCCCTTTCTGTTTCAAATCTGTAGAGGTCAACAATTACACCAGAGCTGCTCAATCTATGGTTAGGATCGGACTGATCTGTAAACCCTTGAACTGATTCAATCTCATCGAGTGCATAAATAACATCAAACAAATTGCAATCGGTTTGACCCGACATGTTGGAGTAAAAGACAGATAATTTACCGACATGAGATATGTACCGGGTCATAACATCAGCAAGGGCATTAATAGGCCTCCGGTAGGAGTTCTCGAAACCAATGGATTCCAGGATTTGCGTGATGGCAATTCTTGATACGGCATGGCCGTATTGACTGTTGCCGGTAGAAATTCTGTTTCTTAGAGTCTTTTTGGGTTCAATTTGGGGCTACCTAGCAACATTTCGACCTCCATCTGTCATGTTCTTTCACTAAATATCACTAATAATTGCAAATCCTACATTATGGCACCATATGAAAGAGCAACTAGATGGAGAAAGTGTGGGATCAGAGAACCTACTTAATGTTAGTACCTTCTACCATAGCAAGCGATAGTCCATTGTTGCTACCATGGTTTGGAGAGAATCTATCAACAGCTTCACGATCCGATTACTTTTGAGCGAAGAAACACTAGGAAGAGAGGCTCTGAGTCCGAGCTACGCCGATTTTTCCTTCCAGTTTGCTCGTGACTGATTGATTTTCGTTGGAATTAATTTTTATTGATTAAAAAAAATATATCAATTTATATATAATATAAATATATATTGAATAATATACTGTCGAATATTTAATTAAATTCGTTATGAAATGATTAAATTAACTATTATTTATTGGGTTTTAATATATATTATGAGAAGTAGGGGTTTTAATGTGTAGAATACATATTAATAATTTTATTATTTAGCGATGATTTAAATTATATAAAATTTGATAATAATATAATTATGTTATTAGTCCTTAGATAATACAACTAATATGTAATTTTCTGATTTTGAAAATAAATCCGTTAAAAGAGAAATCGGATCTGGTATAGATCTCCTAAGGCATACCCATTGGTTTGTCAACTTTTCGATCATTGACACTCATTATATATTTCAGAATTGTTCTCTCTCCATGGTCTTTTCAAAAGGAGTAAAAACTAACAGAAATTCTCTTTCTCAATATTCTCAATATTCGGGTTTTCTGAAAAGAGAAGAAAATCGTCGGGCCGATTCTCTTCATCTCTATATCGGATAAGAGAAAGATCACCGCGAAGACTTAAAAAATCTGATGATCAACGAAATCTGGTGATCAACGGGGTTGTGTTTCTCCGATAACATGAATGTAATTTTAATTTAAATCAAGAATTTACTGGAAGATTACGGATAATATTTTAACATGATTGATTTCTTCAAATATGATTCTTCAAAGTTTGATGTGATTGATGATCGGAAGAGAGATTTGGGAATTGGGAGAGCGTGAGGTAGATTTGGAATTAATTGGAAGAAGAAGATCATCTAATAAGCTGCAGAGTGTTGAAGAAAGAAAGAATCAATTTTTTGGGCATTATTTATTTGCCACATCAGCAAAAAATAATAAAAAAATATTTGATTTTTGCTTTTATTTTTTATATTTGAAATTTGTATGTTTCAATTTATTTTCATAAAAATATATATATTTTATGAATAAATAAAATTTTGGTATAAATATTTTATTTATAAATAATAATAGAAAATAATATTTAACAAATATGTATTTTCGTTTGAATTTTTTATTGAAAAATATACAATACTAGAATTCATAATCTTGAAAATAAAATTATTAAAAGATATTATAATTATTTTATATTTAAAATTAATAATCTTAAGTAAGATCATGATATAAGATTTCTACACAAATTAGTTACATATTAATATTTTTGAATGAGTTACACACTAATATTGAAGAAATATTTTTTCAGATTAGACAAATATTAATTTTTAAACAATCACCTTGCAAATTTCAAAATAGTTTAATTATTTTTAATCCAAAACTTTATCAATTATGAATGAAATTAATATTTGAGAGTCTAATAATCTTAAATTAATAAGTTTAAAGACAGAAAATGATTGTCATAAAATAAAAATTTAAGATGTTATTTATCACAAGTGCAAAGTTTAGGGATCCTGAAACATTATCCCGAAATTAATTCAAAGTTCATAAGTGATCTGGTCCGTCTATTGTAGTAGGAACGAATATAGACCGTCCGATTCGAATCAAATACAACCCAGCTCTGTACCGATCTCTCTCTCCAATGGAGTCGTCGAAATCCAAGAGGAGCTAAACCCGATTTCTTCTTCTTCTTCTTCCCCTCTCTCTCAATCGACCACTTGTTTGCTCCGATTGCGGGGTCCTTGAGCGAAGCCAAGGTAGAGACTTTATCTCTGTCCTTTGCAATACCTTTACCCCATTTTAGTCCAGTTCCATGAGAAGAGAGAATTGCGTTCTTCTTCGGTTTCTCTTATTATTCTTTGAGTATAGCTATAGCGCACTGTCTGATACTCAATTGATGATCAAATAGAAGTTATGTATGAACGAAATCTTGCTATAAGTACATTGTTTTATTACTGATTGAGTCCAAGCCTATATTGCACTATTACACTTGGTTTTGTTTCAATGTAACCAATCTGATATAGAGTTCCGGGGCTGATAGGTGAGGCAGCATATATTCCTGGATCAATTGGAACAAAAGCGCCAGACTTGTCTTTGCCCTCGGTGGATATCAAGTTCTAATTGTAGATGAGTGCAGGTACTTTTATGAATCGCCTCGATTTTGTCTTAGTATTTTAGTTGTAGCACTAGGCCGATACCAGTGAGGTATTGCGGTTCGCCATTGGCAGCATTTTAATTCAGATCTAGCAACAGTATGGGTTGATTGTGAGTTTGCTCTAATGGTTTGACAAACTCCATGTCCTGTTTTTGTTCTTGCTTGCAAAAATGTTGGCGTTTGATTTCATGGTAAAGGCGAGTTAAGGATCGATTAATTAAATTGAATAAAGGTTGAGGGTTCATCAAGGACAAGATGGTTTGTATTTAGGCATAATTGCAGAATCGGTACAAAGTGAAGTTTACATTGTTTTGAGGCTTAATTATAGTTGCTTATGCTTAATTGAAACATACGAGCATGTCATTTTTTTTTTCCTTCCGTGACTGCCTCTGCATAAACTGAGCTTTTAACATACTTTTTTGTTTTGCATCAAATTCACTTTTCAGAGAATTATTATTACTTCTTTTGTCCTGGAGCTTTTTCACTTTTTGTATTTTAGGTTTTCAGATCTATCTCGAATTGAATATTGTCCTAATCCCTTCATCCCACCCCTTCCGCCCACATCTGAACCAAAGAGAACTCCCAACTAACAATACATTTCATGGGTACCATGTTGCTTTGCAATGCATGTAACCTTTGATTTTGATTCTGTTGGCTATAAGCTTCTTTTCATACGGAAGGTCCATGTGCTATAGTTGTTTTCTTTGTAATGTTTAAACCTCAACCATACACTGACATAGGCTCAAGTTAAGCATCAATTAAAGTAAATAATTTCTAACCAAATCTTTGTAACTCTCTCTCTGTCTCTCTCTCTCTCTGACAGGTGGGGCCTTCGGTGGGAACAGGGGCGCAAGACCAGTACCTCCTGAGAAAGGTGTTTTTCCTTTGGATCATCTACATGAGTGTGACCAGGTACTTGTATTTCTTTCATTTCATGTATGGAATCATCATTCTTAACTAGAAGCAAAGGATTGATACTTACAGAAATGTATTAACAGGTGAAGAAGGATTATATAGCGTGCCTGAAAACCTCAGGGTTTAAGTCAGATAATTGTAGACACCTATCTAAGAAATACTTGGAGTGTCGAATGGAAAGGTAATCCTATCCTTATTTTAAATTTTGTAACGGAACCCCGTCTTACTAAAAAGTTGCAGAAAAGAAAACCCTTTTTATTATTTGTGAGCCTTACTTTTTGTAAATATTCAAGCGAGTAGTTGATCTGAGAACGCTGGTACCATATATATATTACAATTTCATGCTATAAAGTGATGAAAATGATCTCACTGAGATGGGTTGATTGACCTTTCAATCTTTCAAAATGATGCATAAAAGAAACTAACACTAATAATACAATTGTTTTCTGTGAGGGTTATTTTGTCGTTTTTTCATTTTAAAACCATCTTCAAATTGAAAGGAGCAATAGAATTGAGTTGGGTCGGACCAAGAACTGATATCTCTAGATACAAATATAAGTTAAAAGACCAATTTAATTTTTTTTTTGAAAAAATTCAGGGACCAAAAATTATATTCTTTCAAAAGTTGAAGGATTTATTTGTTGTAATTTAAAGTTTAAGTACCAATTTGATTTTTCTGTAAAAGTTCAAGGACCAACTTGCTTTTTTTTAAGAAATTCAAGGATCAACTTGGTGCCATTAGAGACCAACTCGATTTTTTTAAGAAAGTGCAAGGACTAAAAGGTGAATTCTCTCTTTTTAATTTGACTAGCTAGCAATAGAAACTTTGAACTGTTGAATGCTTTGCGGAGTTGAGCATTATATATCCTGCCAGTACACTAGCACATTCTTCTTATTTCCATATTTTTTTTTCAGAAATTTGATGGCCAGACAAGACATGTCAGAGCTAGGATTTGGAAAAGAACCGGAGACAGACTCTCCTAATACCGATGATGAGAAAATTAAAAATCAATCCACCCCCTCGACTAATAAACAATAAGCAGTTTGTGAAGGGCTCCAATTTTTTTAACAGTATTAATTTTTGTTACCTTAGTTCTACCATAGTTCGGATTTAGGAACTTCTTCTGTTCCTTTTTTAATTACAGACAGGTTTTTAAGAAATAAAACAGTGGATTATAATATATATAGGAACAACATTTTGTTGTATACTTTTATTTATTTTCTTTTGAATGATGCTCAACACCTATGTTTCTTAGAATCAGGTTCAGTAAATGCCTAGGAGCAGTTGTTGAAGCAAGTTCCGAATGGAGATTCGCATTCCTTTTGCTTTAGTAATGGTTTTAACTTCCATTTGTTAGAGAAATGTAGATCTAGTATAAATGATGATGAATTTTGCATCTCTTTATAAGTTCAAGTCTTACAAAAAGATTTTAAAAAGTAAGAAATGTCTGTTAAAGGAACCTTACTTCAAAAAGAAAAAAAGGTTCCATTTGAGAGAAAAGATTTGGTACAGGGAATATGAGCTGATTCCTTTGTTGGGTCGACCAGGCCAAGCCTCCTCATGTGGGCCCAGGTACGAGGCACCAATCTCTCTTTCAGGTCTGGCATTTGGTTGCATTTTGGGCTTAGTGTGGTGATGCTATCACAAAGAAAGCGTGCTGTGGGAGTAGAACTTGAAATTTGTAAAAAGCATAGATAATCCAAATATGCAAATGTAATTAAGATGGTGGTGTAAAATGTTAATTTGATAAGCCAATTTAGAGAACACACACATATATATATATATAAACTTACATACAATTTATACTATACTGTTTTTATAAGGATAATTCTAACGTATATTTAATTTTTATGATATGTATCCAACACTATATATATTTGAAAAAAAATATAATGCAAATTAAAAATCATTTAAATCATAGACGTATACTTAATTAGTTAATTATTTAGATAGAATGTGTATCGAATTTTAATAGATTTAAAAGATGTTTAGTCTTTTATCAAACAATTTAAAATTTTTAACATTAGAATTTTAATAATTTTATGATAAATAACTAGTTAAATTTTAAATCTACTCAGATTTGTTATCTAAATAAATAAACATGTATCTACAAATTTAAACTTAACTTCAATTGGAAAAAATATTCGCCAAATACAAGCACCATAAAAATTAGATTTACGCTAAAATTATCCTTCTAAGAATTAGAATTTCCGACCACATGGACATTAAACAACAGCATGGATTCAAAATTAGTTGCTCAGCAAGAAGAGACAATAGAGATAAAAAAAAAAGTGTCATAGACATGAAAAGTAATGAATGTAAGTCAATTAACATATAAAGTTCAATATATATAGCCATTCAAACATAATACATGTCAAATCATCCATATATAGTTCTTTACAAACCGGCTGGAGCAAGGCTGAGGCACAGATCCAGTCCCGATCCCGCCTCCTCGGATCGACTCATGTGGGGCCCATCTGTCAGTCTGCCGGGCTCTCGAGCAGGACCAACATGAAAAGTGAGACCCTTTGGTCTCTCAGCAAAGTATCCCCAAGGTACAGATGGGTAGGTTGTGAAGGCAGGACCTACTGGCAGGAGTCTCGTCTGCGGTACAAAAGCACAAGGCGATACCAATTGATGCAGCGCAGCATTACTGGTACGACGGTTGCTGAGTTGCATGCGTTTCAGTTGCTGGCGTTCCCTCTTGTGCGCGTTCTGGTGTCCGCCCAGTGCCTGTGAGTTGGCGAATTCCCGACAGCAGTACTGGCATTCGTACTTGCGCGCGTCTTGACTTATGGGAGGCGGCAATGGTGAGGGGTTGGTAGTGTGGTTATCCGACATATCAAAACCAAATAACTTGAGCGGTTGGTTCCCGGCAGTAGCAGTCGGTTTGGGTTCGCATTTTATCTCAGCCATGCTAATCAATTTTATCTCTGTTTATTTTATTTAACCCCCCTCAATTTCTACTATGGACAAGGAAGGGAATATATATTACATATAGAGAAGAGAAATTATTGGTACGGATGGAGGTCAGTGGTGTGGAGATATATTTATACAAGAGGTGATGTGTGGGGAGAAAGAAGGGGGGGGGGGGGGGGGGGTTGCAATCAAGGTGCAAGAGGATATATGATGCAGGTGGGAAAGGCATGAATTAAGTCATAGCTGCACAAAGAAAAATGGTGTGTGAGAAGAAAATGAGGCAACCAGTTTAATTCAATGGAACAAGTTTTTGTAGGAGAATTTTTTTTTTCATTTTTTTTGGGTTTTTTAGAAGAAATATTTCTCATGTCCCCCCTGTTTATCAACTTTAGGTTAATTTGATCATGTTGCTATCAGTCGCTTGATATATATTACATACATCATCTACAAATTAACAGGTACGTACAGTACAAGTACAATAATCTTAATTTCATGCAGATGTCTCAGTGGGGACCACTCATCAGTGACTACCAGAAATTAATTAATTAATGCATCTTTTGTAACTTAACCATAAATGCAAAATTAGAGTGTGGGATGTGTTATTGGATATATGCATAGATAGATAGCTTATCTAATAAATTTCATACCATGTTTATAGAGAGTTGTTCAAAACATACACTCATATAAATAGAGGCGGAGGCATACTTTTGAATAATAGGGGTCAAATATGAAACTTGTTTAAGTTCAAAAAATATTGAGACAATTATAATTTTTTTTAAAAAATAATGTGGGTCATTTTGAAGTACTTATAGCATTTTTTTCTGAAAATATATAGTAATATAACATATAATCATTTAATTTTTGAAGAAAGAATGGGGGTGAATTGATCCCATCCTATCGAAGTAGGTCGCATCATAATTTTGCTTTTACAATTTAAATTGATTTTTTTTTTCTATTTTCAAAATTCATAATTGAAACTATAATAAATGGATCACAATATTTTAAGAACTAATTTCTTGTATGCCCATCAAATTTTAAATTTTTTTGTTCCTGTTAAAACTTTAAAAAGGCTTTCATGCTTACCCTTTTCTTCATTCAAGTAGAATAATATTTCTTAAGTAGAATTCAGTTAATCATTATAAATTCTCTATTGAAGATCAAAATTACCCCCCCCCCCCCCCCCACACACACAAACAAAAAAGGAAAAAAAAGAAAACAAAGATTGCTATACTCTGCTCTCCAATTAAAAAAAAATGAAAGTTTTTATCTTTAAATGAAGAAAGATGTCAAGAGGGTAAGATAGAAACAAAAGAAAGGGTGTATATTAATATATTAATTAATTTAATAATTTATACTACTAGCTTGAGAATGAGGGTAAATAAAATGATAGGTTTAGGCTTTATCAGGAGAATAATGAATAATGATGAATTAAGTAAATTCTAGTTTATAATTAATATTCTAATTAAAAAAAGAAGGAAAGGAAAAAGTTGCCTATCTATTCACTATTATCACTAACAGAACAAACATGGAACCCCACACAATAATGAATCCTAATTTTCAAAAGAAAAAAAAATTAAAAAAGAAACCAATAAGTCCTTTATATATATATATATATATATATATATATAAAGTTGGCTTTCAAGGTTTCTTAATCATATCATATCATATCATTATTTTTTGTCTTCATTGACAGATTAGGTTATAAGGAGTTTTTCATCCCAATAAAATTTAAAAATGTATTTGTTGTGCTAGAGGTATTAAATAAAATTTTAAAATGATACAATATTTTCGTATATGAAAATTTTTATGTAACTAATTATATTATTAATAATTATACATACTATGGTTTGAAATATATATATTTTTTTTCAACTTATCACATATATAAATTTGTAATTAAAAATCATATTATTTGAAATAATTTTTCTAATAATACTTTTCATAATAAAATACCAAAAACACCTTAGTACAAATAATAGAGACACCACACCTGATCAGTGGCATCACATATTTAATTTAATTTAATTTAATTTCCTTCTAAACCTTTTGCCATTAAGACATGAATCACATAGAGCCGACGTGTGTATACATTTCATGTCCTCTTTTTCTTGTTGCAAACGCATGCATCTAAAAGGAGCTTAGAGAGAGAGAGAGAGAGAGAGAGAGAGAGAGCTATTAGCTAGAGAACTTTATTTACATGAAAGTTGATGATTTTGGTGGGACCCATCTCATGTCATATCTAGAAAAATCTATAATTGCTCGTGTAAATAGAAACCATAGACAAGTTTGGTGTTTTCGTTTTGAATTCTACAATGTAAAATAAAATAAAGCTAGCGAGATCGATGTTACTTGCAACCCATTAATCATTGCACGAACAGTTTGGTGTGTGTTTGCATTTGTTGTCGATTTGTAATGCTATAATCTATAATCTATAATCTATAATCTATAATCTATAATCTATAATCTATAATTTATTTCACAAATATTTGAGGTTAATTTGTCAAAGCCTCGCACGTGAAGTCAGATATGGCTAACTACACTGGTCATTGAAAGAAATACAAGCAATATAATTCAATTATAATGTAGCTTTTGTGTGTCGGCTGTTTGAAAGCTCTCAGTTGATGCCATAATTTGATAATTGTATAGATATATCACGAGTTGAGAGTTCACACCTTAATAATCAATAATTAATTATTAATTATTATTATTATAATGATAATAAATAATAATAATAATAATAATAATATGGCTATAAAATTTAAAATATTCTTTCGGATTTGGATTAACCTAGCTTGGATCCGACCCGAGACAATAAGGGGCCCTCAGTTGTCCAAGTCTATTGTAAGTACTATGATCGGACAAGTAATCAACAATTATATGCACACATATTAGGCATATTTAGTTTGAGCATTTCATGATTAAGTTACCAAATACTGTACTTTGGATTATTAGAAACTCATATTTGTATAGAGTGGGATCCCTTATTGACAATATATTTTTAAATAATTTTTAAAAATTCTTAAGAATAAAAAAATTACACTGATTTTGTTTATAATTATTTAGAATTAAATAAATAAGAAAATCATATGAAAATTACAAATATAGAAAAGATGGATTTTCAAAATCCGTCCCTAAACTGTACGGAACACTATTTTAAAAAATTTTATATAAAATAATATTTTATTATGAGATGAATTTTAGAAATTCATCCCTTAAAAGAGCCAGATTTTAGAAATTCTTTCCTTCTTTTATTTTTTTAGCTTGAACTAGCTATTTTTTATTTTCAATTCTTGCAACATTACACTCAAATTTAATATAATAACTATCTGTTATTAAAATATTTGGAAAATGAAGTAAGTTTTCTCATTTAATTGCAAAATTTATAAAAAAATCCATGCTACGAAAATAACATATAGTATGTTATTAATTATTATTCTTTATTAAAAATATTTATTTTCGAAATTTAATAATTTTAACAATATGCTTGCCTTATAAAGGATAATGAAAATTAAAAAAAAATTCAGATGATATATAAAAAAACTCCCGAAATTTCAGAAAAATTAAAATCTAAGTTTAGGTGGCTCAGATGACATTTTTTGGGCCCGAAAATTGTCATTATGGATTTTATCCCACATCAAATACATATCGTTTTACAAGCTTTCCGAATTGACATTAAACACTTTCTACGGACTTTTCTATCACAAGTTATGCATGTTCGAACAATTTTCTGAAATTTTAGAATTTTTTTATATATCGTCTGCAATTATTTTTTTTACTTCTAATTTTGATTGCCTTTTATAAGGCATGTAAAAATTATGAAAATTATTAAATTAAAAAAATTAATAAAGGATTATAATTAATAACATATAATGTACATATAGAAATTATTGAATTTATTTTTTTAATTTTATGTTGGATCATATATTTTAAACTGTGTAGATTTTTTTCAAACTTCATGTAATGGAAATATAATATTGTACAATTTTGATTTTTTTCTCAACAAAAAATAAATATGTAACTAGGATGAACGAGTCCGTTCTTTAAAATCAGAAAAAGAAAGGTTGATATTTTGAATTCCGGCTTTTAGAAATCCGACTTTTAAAAATATAACATTGTTTTAGTTTTTTATAAAAAATAATATTGTATTACGGAACAGATTTTAAAATATTATTTTTTATAAAAAAATATTAAAATAATTTTCTGTACAGTTTGGGGTGGATTTTGAAAATTTGTCCCTACTATATTTATAATTTTTCATGCGATTTTCTTATTTATTTAATTTTGAATAATAAGTTTTTTAAATAAAAAAAAAGTTTATAGACATATTCTTAAACTTACATATTAATTATTACATATTGATTGTGTTTTTAATTTCATACAATTGAAATGTTAATTAATATTTAATCAAAAATCATTAATTATGAAGCATTGCAAATATCATCCAATTTTGATGATATTTGATGAAATACCAAATGACACTCAAGTTATATAAAATTTGAAACATAATCGATCTATAAATTCAAAAATATATATATACAAACTTTTTTTTTGAAATTACTTAAAAATTTCGTTATGAAAATTGTCAAATTATTAATCTTCAGTGATCCCTTTTATTTAATAGATTGTTGTAGTCTTAGTCTATGATCAATTAAATTTCCTTCAAACAACAATAGTCTCTTATTCCAAGCCAAGCATTTGTCTTCATCTAAGGAAATGGAGATAGAGGGGAAAAGATTTCCAAATGAGACTATGCCTCCAAAAAATTGACGAGAGACTTTGCATGAGAAAAGGTAACATATTATCAATCCCCATCCCTACAATATAATCTTCTTTCCAAACTTTCTCATCAGACATCAGACTTGGGAATATTATTATTATACACTAGTTCTAACATCTCCAGTCAAGGAAGAACTGGAGAGTCCTTTACCTTTTATATTGCAGCTTTCTTTATTTTTGTAAAGAGTATGTTGATTGTGGTTGGAATTGATACTATTATGTATGCTTTTTTTTTTTGTTTTGTTTTTGAAACAATTATTTTTGGTACCTCTGTTGTTCTCTTTTAATGTTTATTATTTTTGGTACCTCTGTGGTACCTCTCTCTCTCTCTCTCTCTCTCTCTCTCTCTCACTTTTGAAAGTTTTGCAAAAACTACAAAGTCGTGAAGGAATATCAAACTCTCAACCTGTGAGTAAACAGCAGTCTTAAGATTTTTTTTCTAATTGACTACGCTACCACCCCTTCTCTCTCTCTCGGATTTGTCTTTAAAAATAATTATCTTTTGTTTCACGTTCAATCATATGTCATTTTTGATCTTTCTTGAATGTTTTCATTTTTCTCGTTTTAGAATTTGGAATGTTGTTTATTATTCGGGATGAGTATATCCATTGACAACTTGATAATTTTGATAATTATTTTTCAAATAAATATGAAAAAAAGATTCTACAAATAAAAAAAATTATAGATATGTTGTTGAACTTGTAGATATACTGTATTTTAAATTTCATACAATTTAAATTTTATTTGATATTTAATCAAAAACCATTAATATTGTATGAAATTTACAATGATTTATATTTAATTGACCATTAAGATTGTCAAATTTATCATTGTCAATTGATCCCAAACGCTATTATTCATGTTGTTTTATAATTTTATCAAGATGTTTATTTATTTATTTATATTTCTATATTACATTTATTGAAATTGAATTATGTAACTTTTCTAATTATTCATTGTTAAAGTATTTTTTTTCTTGAAGATGGAGGTCAAACCTTCCATCTTAAATATCCATTAGAGATCTTTTATCTAGTTTCGAACTAATAACATATTTACAGTGCTATTTTGAGCCCATCTTAAATAAATCTCGGATTGACGAAAGCCCTATTATTCTATCGTTTTATAGTTTCATCAAGATACTTATTTATTTATTATTTATATATTGCATTTATTGAAATTGAATCATCTAATTTTTGTAATTATTCATTGTTCATTAGAGATCTTTTATCTGATTTCGAACTAATAACATATTTACAGTGCTATTTTGGACCCATCTTAGATAAATCTTAGACTGACAAAATTTAATTATCTAACATTCATGCTGACATAAACAATATACTTAGTATAGATGATGGTAGGTCTCGCTTCTCTACAAAAATATTTATATTCAAATCTTATAAAAAATATTTAAAAAAGTAATAAATATCTGAAAATATTAACATAAAATTAACCTCCTCACTAGACCCCGGAGAGGAAATAGTCTAATGAGTTTACACATGTATGAATGATGATGCATGCAACTATATAATGCATGCAAGTACTCCCCAAGTAGCCTATGGGCAATTCACATAAAAAAAAAGAGTACCCCCCAAATTATAATATTCTTCTCCATCTCTCTCTCTTAAAGCTTGAAAGTGTTCACTCAACTCCCAAACTAGCCCCCACCTCGTCTTCCTTTTCCTTGCATTATTTTTATTGTTATTATTTTTTTTTTGGTAAGATTTCTTGAGAATAGTCTTCTTGCTATAGCTGATAATTTCATAGTCTATGAAAGCTTTTTACTTAAAAAAAATGTCCATGAAATCTTTTCTACTGGTTGTGAGACACTATTCTTAAGAGTTCACATCAGATGAAGTACTTTACAGTAAAGTAGTCAAAAATCCTCACATAAAAAGCTTCCCCCGCGAATCTTGACGTTGTTCGCTATAGTGCTCGCTACAGTAATAATATATAATTTTTATCCGCTTCATTCTGTGAAGTAGCATCCCACCTCAGAGGAGATAGACTCCCCAAGGGTGTGGTCTTGTCTTCTCGTGGATTTATTTTTTCTATTATTTCGTCCAATTATAAAGTGCAATTACAAGCAAATGACTTCCATGAAAAATCAATAAAATGAAAAATATATATATATATATATATATATATTTTAATTGGGACATGTAATTTCCTTTTTTTTTTTTCTGTTATTGTATGGTTACAACTGTAAGCACAAAGTTCACGTGTGATGTGCCTGTCGAACTTTGAATTTGTTATGATTCCTTTTAGATAATATTAGTACCTCATCATTTGAAATACTATATCTTTTGCAATATAATTAATTAATTTCTGCTAGTATCCATATACATTACTGATTCTGATAAGGTGTATATTTCTGTAAGAACGGTATAATTAATTTATTTGTGAGATGTGATTATTTATTTCTTCTGACAGATGGACATCTTTGATCCTCTAGTGGCTTTCTTATTTATTTTATTTATTTTTTTGTTTTTGGTTATGAGAAGTTGTTGGAACTGTTCGACATAATAATTAAATAGAATTAAATTTTAATTCGTATTAAGAAATTTATATTTGAATATTTTAATTCATAAGCAAAAGTTAATAAGGTTCAATTTATAATTAAAGGTGCCTTAAAGTTCGGACAATAATTAAGATTTTGGGCAAGAAAATATAAAAATATAATCTTAATTATTCGACTTTAACGAGTCAATATTAAAAAAAAAAACTTAAGTGACAAAAAAGTTAAATGAGACTACAAAGGAGATATCATCAAATCATAAATGGCACCATTATATTTTTGTTTTGAATAAAGGTATCACTCAGATTCTCCTTCTTTTTTATTTATGAAAGTTTGATCTCATGATGTATTTAGAAATCATTCCAATTAGTAGCAGCACTTAAACTCTTGACCACCTCACCACCTCTTGTAGTAGCAGCCTCAAAACGCTACATTCAATTCTTTGTAAATTAGTAGCAAAATTGCTACACTGAAAAGCACCAGAAAATCCAAATTCTTTCTGCCAAAGTATGTATGAACCAACTAAGTCGTCGTTGAAAGAAGCGAAGCTACCATTCCATTCCATTCGCGCTAGCTAGTTCTTTTAATTCCAATAGTGATAATTGATACGTACGTAAACACAGAAACTCAGATCGATGGATGCTGGATGGTTGTCTATATATATATAGATCTAAAGTAGGCCAAGAACGTGTTGTTTTTGGCCAATCATCATCTGTGTATATATATATCTCTCTCCACGGATAGTGCGGAGATGTTTTTGTCAGTAAGTACTGTGTTCAGACTTCAGAGAGCTCATTTTATCAGAATGATGAAAAAACTCATGCTCCACCAAAAATATGTCAGTTGAGTAAAAAGGAGGATTAGTTGGATTATGCATGGCATTGCGAGAGTTTGGAAATGACCTGTTTTCTTTTCTGCTGGGACCAAATTATGTATCCGAAAAATAAATGTAGACAAAAAAAAAGGTTTATAAAGAGACATATCAAAATATTCCATTACACGAGTATACAATTAACAATGTTTTCACTGTATGTGTCATAATTTTGATACAGTAACAATGGGACCGTTTAATAAGATGTAGATTCTTCTGTCCTTATGAAACATTTTTTGGCAATTTATGAAACTAGCTACCAACGCTACTGGCTAGCTAGCTAGCGTACTGGTACAATCCTCACTTGAAATGTCTGTTCATACCAAACTAACCAAGTGTTTAGTGAATTGCTTCATATATGCTTTTAATGATGGTGTTGAAGTACTACAAGCAAACACACACTCCATTATTTCCACTTTCACTATTTAAGATGGTCCCTTTCCTTTGTTCCTTTATCACTCATAGGGAAATTAGCAATTTTTAAATTGCAATATTATAAAATATTTCAAACATACATCCAACTTTTATGCATATATAGTAAATTGATATTTTAAAAACCATTTTTCAAATTCGAAAATTAAAATTATAAATGTATCATTTATTTCTTAAATAATGTGCACATCAGATTTGCCGATTTTTTTTTATTTAAGAAAATTAATATTTATAATTAAATAAATAAAAAAACCGGATGATAAATCACAAATATAGAAGTGTCCCCAAGTGTACTTTTAATATTTTTTTATAAAAAATAATATTTTAATATGGGACGGGATTTTAAAATCCGTCCCTCAATAAAAAAATATATTTTATTGAGGGTTGGGGTTTATTTTTATTGAGGAACGGGGTTTCCAAATCCGTTCCTCAATAAAATATTTTTTTTTATTTAGGGACGGATTTATAAAAAAATGCTAAAATCGTGTATCGAGTTTCAAACAGACATAACTTTTGATAGGAAAGTCCGTAGAAAACGTTTAATATCAATTTGGAAAGCTCGTAAAATAATCTATCCAAATTGATATTAAACATTTTCTATGAATTTTTTTATGAAAAATTATGTCTGTTTTAAACTCGATACGCGATTTTAGCATTTTTTTATAAAAATTAATATTTAATTGGGGGACGGATTTTAAAACCCCTTCCCTCAATAAAATATATTTTTTTTATTGAGGGACGGATTTTAAAAATTTGTCCATTAACCCGAGGTTTTCAAAATATTTTCCCTATGATTGAGGGACGGATTTTAAAATCCCGTCCCATATTAAAATATTATTTTTTATAAAGAAAGATTAAAAGTATATTTGGGGATGAATTTTGGAAATCCGTCCCTTCTATATTTGTGATTTCTCATCCGATTTTCTTATTTATTTAATTTTAAATATTAATTTTTCTTACATAAAAAAAATCGATCAGATTTGCACATATTTAATAGTTATTTAGTCTTCTGTCAAAAAATAATATAAAGTTGTAATGACTTTATAATGGGAAAATAGTTAATTTTCAAATTTTGTTCAAATTTGATACATATCCTCGAATAATTAAAAATCCTCTATGATTTTATTTTAAGTTTGAATTATATTGTGTGAGATTTTAAATAAGATGATATTAAATGTTGATTGCATATGAGAATTATTTCTCATTGTACTCTTTACCATCGAATAGGGTTTAGGGATCACTTGACAATATAATTATGTTAATGAGCTTTTTCAAAAAATTCGAAATAAATTTCTAAAGATAGAAAAAGTTTATAGAAATATTTTTGAAATTATATATTGATCGTGTTTCAAATTTCATGCAATTTCAGTATCATTTGATATTCCATAGAAAATGATTAAAATTACATGATATTTATATGATCCATATTTAACAGTCTTAATGGAATATCAATTGATACCTAAATTGCATAAAATTTGAAATATGAGCAATCTATAAATTCAAAAATATATCCATAAAGTTTTTTTTATTTTTAAGATTATTTAATTTATTGAAAAATTCATTGTTGAAATTGTCAAAATAATCATGTCAACCGATCCCTTCTCTTCATTAAAATTTATTCTGAAAATATTGGGTCCGTGGCAAGTGAAGTAGAGGTGAATTAAATACTTTAAGGTGCTTTAGTGTATAAAACGGAATTGATTTAAGGTGGAGTGAGTTAAAGTATCTATAAAGTTTGAGTAATATTAAATCATCAAATTTCATATCTTTTAACACTTTTTACTCTCACAATTTCATTTACTAAACTATTATCAAACATCAGTGTTTTAAAGTGATTTAATACTTACTCCATTTTAATTTTATTTTACTTGCCAAATGGAAGAGGGATTGGTTGCAACGTAGCTACATGTTACTTAGGTCTCAACTCGGTACTACTAAGAGCAGCCTTAACTGATAATGGAGGGGAGAATCTAATTGAAGTATTGAACAAAAAAAATAATAAAAGGGAACACCTTCTTAAAGCTGAGTAAAATTACTTGGGATAAAAATCAGACTTCCTCCCCTCTAGTCTTAACAACATTCTACTTCCACTTATTTTAATGACACTCTGCTAAAACAGCAGTTGATGGACTTGGTACAGTGCAACAAGATACATTTTGTCTTTAACCACAAGGTAGCCCAAAGCATGTCTCTCTCTCCAAATCCCACCAAATGACTTCCTTTGGGTTAGATTAGAATCAGTGGCTCACTCTGCCACTCACTCAAAGAAAGAAACAAAGAGAGCTGAGAGCTCTCTAGTGATTGTGAAGTGACCCCTTAAGCTGGAAAATCATGTAACCCACCGGCCACTCCAATACCTATATTATATAGCTAGGCTTCTTTCACTATGGACAAAATTAGCACCACTCAAGTGCCACCCCCTAACCATCTAGAAAGCTAATAAAGTTCCCTTGCCTTCATTTGGTAACAACTTTGGGACACCATGTCATGGGTTTTCTTATTCATGGGTCATGTCCAGTATACATATATGATGTTTTCATATTGATTGTTTGCCAAATAATAATGATAATAACAACAATGAGATGACGATATTAGTTTTGAGACATTCTCCTTTATATATTTAATAAAGTTAAGGTGAGTTTAAGTTCACTAAAAGAGTTGATGAATTTAATTCAAAAAATTATTAAAATGACTCCAAACGATAAATCTGAGTAGCTCAATAAATTCTTCATATCAAAATTTTACAGGATACTGAATTTTTTTTAGAGTTTTCTAACTATTTTTTTCGTATTTTTTAAGATTATTCTACAATAATAATAAAATAATGAATGTTTATATATTAGAATTAGTCATTTTGAAAAAAAAAATCTGAAATAAATACTTAAAAAACTCTAAAAATAAATTTATTGAGTAACTTAGATTTAAAAATTTAAGTTAATTCGATAAATTTTTGACTTAAGTTCATCAAAAATATTAGTGAGTTTAAACTCATGCTAATTTTGATATATATATATATAAAAGGTAGTTGGTCCAAAATTTAATACTTTCAATGTAGTGACTTAAAGACATTGACCATCATCCATTCCAAAATGTACAAAATGTACAAAATGTATGGTACAAGTGCCTTAGACAATCAATCGATTCTATAAAACTAGAGCAAATTCCGATAGTCGAAGACTCGAAGCTTGTGCCTTGAAGAATTCACATTTTGAAGCTTGTAGTACTTCACTGAATGGAAGTATCTGTTCGTTAAAATTCACCTCCTAAAAACTTATCCTCTACAGATTTCAAAACTGATAGCTATATACAGTATTTATGTTTATCTGTGTGTATTTTCTGCTCACTTCACGGATTGAAATAACTGTCCAATTTAGAGGACACTGACTTGTGCCTTACAACCTCTTATTCTCAGTACAAGTACTTTGGCTAGCCTCAAGTTGTGGGGAATTTATTGGATGTGATCCAGGCTGATTTCTGTGATCAATTAATTTCAACTTAAAAAAGTTTATATCAGATGCGACCTTATTACTGAGACCGGATTAAATGTGCTATATGTGAGCAAATTATATGATTAATTCCAATCTAAATTGTCAGAGATCTGGATGTGACAATTTAATTAGGTTTGTCAGAGATCATTGATACATACATTGCATTTTTTGTAAATTAATTGTGGTATCTTGCTGAGAGAGTGATATTTGGCTTTGTTCCAGATTCTTATAAATCATGTCTTTGTAGCCTTTTGTAGTTAATTTGTACTATGATCTAATAATAAAACAAGCATCTGGTATATATAAATCATGACAAGTTCCAAGGTTGTACACTGGTACTATGTATACATATAAACTGTTTGTCTTTTATCACATAAATTGTTGAATAGCATGGTACTGCTACTGAGCAGAGATTAAACTAGGAACATATAAATTAAGTGTACTTTAAGCTATCCAGAGTACATCTCAAGTGTTTAAAATTGACTTAATATATATATACACACACACACACACACACACACACACACATACATATTCTCTGTTTTAATCTTTTGTACGGATCAACATTTCTTATTTAAAGATATAAGAAAGTGTGCATATTCTTTACGAAATGCAGTCTAGCTTCTCTGTTCCAGATAAGAAAAGAAAAGTGGCACATATATATTGCTATTTTTAAAATATATACAGTGATTATAAAATGGCATTTTTAATTACATTATCTATATTTTTTATGCAGAGATTCTGGCTTTATAGTTTTAGTGGCATCTAATTATCTAATTAACTACTTGGAGTGACTATTTTGGAATTGGTTGGATGCAAATTACTGAAATTAACTGATTCCAGCTAGTGGAAAAAAGCACCTGCTGCTTTTTTTTTATTTGTGCCAACTATATATTTGTTGATTGATATTTTAATTAAGTAGTGTTTGTGAAAGTGTTTTAAAAAAAAGATGTGGTGCTTTGAAATGGACCTACATTGATTGCACATGCACCAGTCAGTCATATGCTTATGTTATATAAGACCGCAAGTATAAAAATATGTACCACATATTTAATTATATATTTTAATTTTAAAATATATTATCTTGTTTAGCATAAGAATTGATAATATAACTCTATCATTTAACAAATCTAAGACTATACTAGTATTTTGCTGTATTTTCTTATTTTTTACTAAAATTTCTTAAAAAAATATTATTTAGTCTCTCGTTTGAATTTTTTTTATTCAAAATACACAATGTAATTATTCTATTTGCACACTCTATCACATATGCATATGTATACTATTTACGCGCTAGACAGCAAGCAACTGTATACACATTGAGAATAATATTTTAAAAAAAAAAGGAAAATTGGTATTACAGAAAATTATGTACTAGAAATTTCTCTCCAAGAAATTTGATAAAAAGAACCAGTATTTTGTATGTTTGAAATTTGATATGGTAGATCTGGTAGATTGTATGTTTGAAATTTGATTAAAAGATCACTTATGAATATTTAAAGTTAGAAGCTTGACCTATTTTATCTATATAAAAAAAAATTTGACAAATAAAGTGACACTAAGAGGGAAGATTAGAATACAATATCATATCATCATTGGTCCAATATAAAAAGGTTCCAACTGTATATAGTCTACAGACATCTGCAATAATGTGGTTTGAAAAGGGCAAAATAGACAAAAAAAAAAAGATTACATCAATTCTATATATGATCGCATTTGATTTGAGATCTTACCAAGTGCTATATAACTAGTGTGCATTATCTTGTTGTAAAATTAGAGTAAAAAAAAGAAAATGATCATGAGATAAAAGGAGAATTTTTACTTTATGTAATACCTTGTGTGTAGGGGTCAAAGCTAACCAGATTTGGTACTTGCCAATCAAGATTCCTTCCTTGTTAAAAGCCATGGACTTCAACTAACCAATTGAATTTTAAATTCTTCACTTTGAAAGCTTTTCAATCATGTTTTGGTTTTTTTTTTCTAGATAACAAGGATTTGAATGAAAACTTGAAGATCTTCCATATCTCAAGAAAGGCCCACCATATATATTGATATCTTAAAGAAAAAACAAAATGTTTTCTAACTTTGATGGGGGCTTTTAATTATGTTAAAAAAAACTAAGTTAACCTGACCCATTTCCCACTTCATCACTTAATATAATTAAAACATTTTGGAAAAAGGAGAATAACCTGAAAAAAAACACATTATTTTCTTTAGATGATTAAGCAATAGTTGAATTTTCAATGAGAGAGAATGCACTTAAAAAAGATTTTAATTAATTCTTACACACAACTAGACTGTTATTTTAAAAAGTAAAGCACAGTGCTTTACTTTAATTAATGCACTTAAAAATATTTATTAATTGTTACACTCAACTACACTGTTATTTTAATAAATAGTATTTATGATCGACTAATTGATAATGTTGTCAAAATAATGAATTGTCAAGTTATTTCTCTTTTTTTACAAATATGAAGTATGCCTATTAATTAGATTGTACAAATTTTGATTAATCTCGTTTTTTTTAACCTCAGAATTAAAAAGCTATAGCTTGGAAAACAACAGTGATTATCTAATCTTATTACCAAGCCCCATTTAAACAAAAGAAATAAAATCTTTAAAGAAATTAAAGTAAAATTTGTATGCTTATCAGAATGTCTAAATCAAAAAAAAATTGTTATTATTGCTAAGGCTAATCTATATAGCATGGACACATCACAAGAGTCGAACTAGTACAAATTCACATTAGTTGTCATAGTTTCTTTGTCGTAAAAACTATGATACATAATTTCGACTATGAGCGTCACACGCAAAAACTGCGTCGGGGACTTGTATCAATTATCCTAGAATTTTTTTAATACATTCTCCATTAACCTAACAACGACCTGTCTTCTCACTTTAAGACCTGGGTTTTAGTTAATAATTAATTAATGGATGTTAATGTAATGCAAGCTTTAGAGATATGATCGGTGATTACTTTAGTAATCCAAGCAATATGGAATATTACCTGCTTCCATTACCAAAAAGGATAGAAAGAAAGAGACTAATTAGAGAGAGATTAGAATTAGATGGGTTTTCACTTAAAAAGTCTTTGAAATGACTTGTTAAACTGTTTAAAGCTTAATTATGAGATATGACAAAGGGGTTAACCTAAACTTGTCTGTGTAGTGTTTACAATCCTGGACTCAAGCGATATTCTACGCATTTTTACTTATCTACTTCTCAAGATAGAAGAGCATACATCATAGGATATTTTATGAGTTCGTATCTGCTGTCATGATTTTCTATGTTAGCTCACTGTCATGTATAGACTAACAACGGCCCAATTAAATTATAATGGTTTAAATTTTGTTTATAGGAGAGATTTTTTTTTAAATTCTTTTTGTGAGTCTCATCTATTATAGATTTAATGATAACTGGCTATCATAAAAAAGTATGATAGTGGATGTAGAATCGATATTTTGTGATTATTTGTACTCAAAAGCAAGCACCAGAATTGTCTCTGGAGAGACAGTTCATGCAAGAATCAAAATTAGAAATATATATATAAAAAAAAGACTTTACATCCCTCTGTTTTTTTTTTTTTTGCATTTTTATAACTCCATAATAGAAAGTTGTTGAAACTAATGCTTTAGTAAGTGACTTGAAAATACTGACATGTCATAGCATATAGGCATAATGTAGATGAATATGTAGAAACTATATACAGATGGACATATAAATAGAATTTTGAACACACAAATTGATTAGAATTGATTCTAAGAAATCTTCAGTAGAAAATTAAAAGAATGCAGTAAGATATTAATCTCATCTTTGATTCAAAAAATAATAGCGATAGATATTGATTTTTTTTATATATATCTAATCAGATAAAAAAAATAGTCCATTAATCATTTAATCTCATTAGAAATTCCAGATCCATTGGAATATTATATCCAGTTTATTTAGTCAGCCTTATTGAGCCTTGAGCTGAATATAATACAAGCCCAAGAGAGAGCAACTCGCTTATGAGGCCTAGGTTCACAAACCAAACTTCGAATCATTATTGATAACAATTATAATAACGGATAGGGTTTCACGCAAAAATTCTGAAGTTTGGTTTTGTCTCTCTATCATTATAAATAACAAACATCTCTGATTGCACATGTTCGGATCTTACATCTGAGGGGTCTTATATCAAAAGTTAACATGTGATTAGCACAACTGATCTTTTAGATACTACTGCCACAATCAGATTCTCTCAAAAGTTCAGGGAAAAAATAAATAAATGTCAGAACAAATTAGGAAAAAGTAAAAAAAAAATCACAGATACTTCAATGATCCTACAATATACCTCTGTGCTACGTACGAGTGGCTCGTATTCAAACCTTTTATTATTAACAAAATAATAGTAAAAGTTTTAACTATACGATTAGTGACTGATAAAAGTAGAAGCCACATTCGTATCAATCATAGCAAACTTAAATTGCCCAAAATTTGCACTATGATGTTAGATAAAAACAAATGGTTCTTTACAATGAATTATAGCCCTTCAACCACCGAGTCTGCTATAGGAATATATGTACAGAAGTTTGAAAAGAAAAAAAGAAAAGGAAACGCCTGAAAATGATTTCAAAGGCTGGCCCCTTCATTGATCCGGCTAGTTCAAAGTGGAGCAGATGGTTGTTTCAAGTTTAATAACTCTTGTATTGTATGAACCACAAGAGCTGCATTTGTGGTACAACCAATGAAATCGGGATATGCCCTTGTTACCACAGTCATTGCATAGTATATCCTGAAAGAATAAAACAGTTTCAATAAAATGACAGTATATATCATTGAGGGACTGCTTCGGTAGTATTCCAACCTTCTATCTATGTGAATATGGCTTAAGATCCTACTTTCGAATGCTGGGATAGTTCCAGTGCAGATCAGGAGGAGGGCCTATGTTGTAATTTGCGGTTAAGGATTAATAAGGGCTAAAGAGAAACTTGTACCATGCCAATAGGTAACAGAGGTATTGCGTGCCAACTAAAATTGCAATATTTAGGTATTTTCTGATAGAAGCAACCTCTAAATTTTGATTATAAAAAACAAAAGGTTTAGATCCGTAACACAACCAACTGTGTTAAAGTAAAGTGCAATGTTCAGTTCTGGTAATGTAAATTAGAAATTGACCTGGCATCTATCCCTGTACTCCTCTGGAAGGACCTCTGTAGCCAGCAAGGCATCAAGCATGCCAAAATACACCTAAATGGAAACATACTTTCAGTTAATTTTCCCTGAATACAACATGGCATGCTCTTATATTCTGATCTCTCTTTCTAAACCAGGTGAAGTAGGTAGAAGAAATTGATTAGTATATATATATTTTTTTTTACTTGAGCAGAAACTAATTAATAATAATAATCAAATCTAACTATCTAAGCAACTAACATTTCTATAAATGAAGTTCATAGAAGTAAAGAAACGAGCTAAAGGAAACCAAAATGCGGTCACATTATGTTGGATTCTAAATCTTGACCTATCACCATTAAGGTACCAACAGGTAGGTCATTTCACGCAAGATCTCGAGTGCTAAGAGCACAAACACAGAGACCATAACTTAAAAATAGACTGATATGGTCGAGTCGATAACAAAAGGTGGCAAAATGAATAATAGTTTTAACTCACCGCCATATCACCCAAAGATTTGCTGCATATGGGGCAAGTATAATGGCTACAAGTATATGCCTGAAAGTAATAAATAAATAAACCAAAAAAGTCAAACAGTTTTCAAAGAAACGTTGTATCGTTTTATAAATGCATGATTTGAAGTGCTGAGGGTGAAGTACCTGGAAGCAAGCAGAGTGCATGAAATGACCGCAAGGGAGGGCTCTGACAGCTGCACTGGAGGTGAAAAGGAAATCACAGCAGATAGGACAATTAGTCTCGAGGCCCTTCTCTCTGCACTTGTGCTCCTTCAGCTTCATGCCCAGGCAGCAATTGCATGTCATGCAATGGAAGAAGTCAACTCCCAACCCCCTCCCCAGCCGGCACAGGTTGCAGAAGGGACAGTGGTATACTGTCCTGGAAAAATAGCATATACAAATGAAATAAAAGCAAGTCATTAAAGCGTACCCAATATGGTGCAAATGTACCAGCAGCATTCAAAATCAATTTTAGAAGTTTTTCATGATACAATTGAGTAAGACTCAAACAGTTTTCAATTGATGAATTTTTTTGTCATTGCTTTTGGTGGCTATTTCAGAAGAAATAATATATGTTTACATTACCCCACCATCATCAATTTTGTAATTCGAATTTTCATTATTATTTTCAAGGTTGATAACATGAATTCAATCTGACACCAATGACTCTAATTGGAATTTCCGCCTCCCTCAATTCCAACTAAGCCCCCACTCCCCAAGAGTAAACAATAAATAACCATACCAATCAAGCTAACTACCCCTCAGTTGTCAAAATAATTAAGCTTCATGCATCCTCAATTCTGAAACTAATCCTAGCTCAAAAGTCTGAGTATTCATAGCTCTCAAACTAATCATAGCCTCAAAATCAGCAGGCCAATACAATCTGGTTCAAATGAGTAACAAGTCCCATAATTCAAATATTCAATCCCAAAATCCATGTGCAAATAGAGGAAGGTGTTTTGCAGTGGGTTAAGAAAAGAAAACAATAATAAGAAAACCAAATGCCACATTACTGATGTTTGAGAGAAACATATATTCTTGATAGTCCAACAAAGTTCAAATCAAGGGGTCAGATTTTTACCTTTCATCATCAAAAAATTTGCATATGTTGCAGAAGTACTTTGCCATAGAGAGCTCATTACAGGAAGGTGTTTTGCAGGTAGGCCCTACAGGTTGAACTCTCAAGCACTGCATGCACATCATCTCAGTAGTTGTTTTCCTGAAACCGTAACAACAAGAATAAGCTAAAAGCTAAATCAAGATATATATTTGCTTGAGGACAACCTATCTACCACTAGATCCTCAATATTAACAGAATGAAGAATTAATAATATCTACCGTTTCCATCAAGGGAAAAATTGGGGAAGGGGAGAATAGCAAGAGTGCAACAAAGAACAAGCAGCTTCTCATGACAAACAAGAAAATCATTCAAACAGAAATAAAAAGTAACTTTAGCCTTAAAAGGAAGAGAGAATTACCTATCCATGGTATGGTCACTGACTTTATCATGACAGAAACGACAAGTAAAGAGCTTGTTACAACAAGTGGCCAGGAGTTTGCAGTTTCTCTTGTAGTGCTCACACCCAAATACTTGTTTGTCAGCATCTCGAAATGATGGAGAGCACCCAGGTACATTGTCTCCACCACCATCACCTTCTTCAGTTTTTCTTTCAGGCATTTTTTGCTGAGCTGCTATCCATCGACTGCATAAAAGAAAAACCACATAACAGACAAGCTTCTTAAAATCACAATGTTCATATAAAAATGAAGATTTATTATATAAAGCTGTATTTATTATGATCTTCATCATATGAGCCTACTAGCCAAAGAAAACTGGGCCTGTCCTCTTCCTCCTGCCTACTTTTAATAGTATTCTCAACTTTTCGACTTTAGGTACCGTGCCAACAATTGTATTGTCCCTCCCACCAACCCCGCCCCACTTTTTAACCACCAACACAAACTTAGACGAGAATAATGTACACATTAAAGTATTTATGCTATACCAACAAAGCTGCTCAATTCAAAATAAATAAGGTTTCCAAAAAAGAAAAGATTTGGGAAGCTACAGAACCTACCATCTATTTATCTTAGGAGCAGGACCAAACTAGGATGGTACAGAAATCAAAGATGATTGTTCTAAACAGGATACTGTATTAAATTAACACTTCAAAAAAAAAAAAGGAGGAAGAAGAAAACCTAGTCATGAGGTTTTGAATTAGATAAGCCTTCCGCCGAGGGTCAAGTGTAGGGTCACAGGAAACCTTTCTTATCTCCGACTCAAGCTCATTTTGGTTCATTCGAAATATATCTTTCCACCCAGGCTTGAACATCTGGTCGCTCTGATCCATGCTTTCTTGATGCTCATTTTCTAAGTAAAGAATATGACATTTTTACAAATCAACAAGAAAAAAGAAATCACAGTGCTAACCTTCAGCTTATGTCATGTCTAGCAGCGGAATGGACCAGAATGCATGGGCCGGTAATATATTAATACTGATTAAACAACTTCTAATACCTTTTACTTTCGTTATTCTATCCTCGATTAATTCGGCAATTTGTTGTACTGGATTGAAGTTCAGCAATGCTGTCAAGACTTATTAGAGCTAGATAATTCAAAATGGGACTTTTTGTATTACTTTGCAAGATACACCAAAATACAACTACAAAATCAATACTTACCTTCTCTAAACCCAGAAGGTGATGTCCCAGCCAAGGAATTATCCTTGGGCGAAATGGGGCTGTCCTTCCACCACTCGTTCAACCACTCATTAAACATCGTGTTCTTTGTAGCCTGCCGCCATGTGTCCATCATCTCATTCTGCTCCTCCTGCGTGAGCACTGAGGTCACCCATGGCAGCATCGACTGCAGTACTTCTGCCCCGGTCGTACCAATTATCCTCCCCACGATTTTGTCTTGTTCGGCCACCGAGAAGTGCCTGTCAAAAAGTGGCCACAGCTCCAGCTCCTCCCGCAAGACATGGTTATCTAAAGTTACTCTCAGAGACTTGCACATGCCCTGGAGCCTTGTCGCCAACTCGTTGTGCTTCTTTGCCGAGTACATCCCATCACAACTAGTGGATGAGTCATGTAGAACTGATATTTCTGACAATATTTCAGCAATGTCGTTGAAGAGTTTCTCTTCTTGCTTGTGGTCTAGGGTGTATGAGTGGCTGACATTATGTAGGGTTTCTCTCGATTCTAATGCAGGGAACACTATATCATCCTCAGCATTACTATGGGCCCGATACAGGCCCCACAAAAGGCGGAATCGCCCAATAAACTGCTGCAGAAAATCTACGTCACAGTCTATTAGTTTGCCCGATTCTACATCTAGGTACTCCAGATCCTTTCTGATTGCCTTGTGAAACTTGAATATGGTGTCGATTGGTCGGGCGGTTGGATCTGAGTCGGATGACATTATCTCAGAGTCCCAGTTAAAGAGGCTCGAGTACAAATAAGGTGCAAACGAGGAGCGACAGAAATGTCTTGTGTCAACTCCTAAACCGGGAACTCGGCATGGTTTCTTTTCACATTTGGGGTTGGGCTCAAACATCATAGGCTCTGAAATATTAACTCTCTTAATAGGTCTTGTATTGTTCCTGAATCTTGTACCAGTACAATTCTCAGTTAAGCTGAGAGGACAAGCACAAGCACATAAATTTTGGCAATCCTCTACCTCGGTTTCCATGCCTTCCATGGGGCATTTAGGAGAAAGGCATAGGAACTTTCCAGAACTACCTGAGTCTTTTAAGCGACCTTTACAAGCCCAGCCAGACAAGAGAGTCACCAGTGCAGCTTCCGATGCTGAGGCTATATTTTAAGAACAAAATAGATTATAACTGATAAGCACTTCAAAACAATATATGCAGAAATCCATATTTTTTAGCACACATGAATTTTGGTTTCAAGACTTGAAAAGAAGGTTCTGTCGTAGGTGAAGTTTCTAGAATTATCTAATGGTACTAAAAATAGAATAGGTTAAGGTGAAACCTGCTAGGTGCAGATTTTGAAGGAAGGAGCGTGCCTCTTCATTACTTAGCTTGGAGACTAGCCATGGCAGTACCTGTTCTAGTAGCTTTAAAGGCATCACACAGAGACTCTTGTATAGAAGTTCCCTCTGCTTTTCCAAAGAGAAATGCATCCTGGCCAGTGGAAGTATCTAAAATACAACACATAGCTTATGTTACATAGAAAATCGAAAAGGCCCATCCATACACCCCCCACCCCCCCCCCCCCCCCCAAAAAAAAAAAAAAGGATTTTTTCCATGTATACTTTCTTATTTGCTGCAAACTTAAACTGCCCTCAACTATTAGGCAAGAATATACAAAAATTAAGCAAAAAGAAATGCTGATTCTCTGTTTTATCTTTCATAGTTTGTATTTTCTCTATTTGCCATCAATTTTTTATCCTTCTCATGGTATCTGTCCCACATCACACCCAGCCACACCCCCCCAACCCTCAAAAAGCATGTGTCAGGGCTAGTTTTGTGGCTTTTGTCCTTTATCAAAAATTGGGAAAGGAGGCATACAGAAAAGTCTATGCATTTTAGAGGACTAAAGAAAAAATAAGCTCTTCAAGGAGGGGAAATAAACATACCTTCATTTCTTCACTATCAAAGTGTTTTTGAATGGTCTCCATTATATTGTTGGCATGGGAACAAAGATCAGAATAGAATTCTTCCGAGGTAGAGTGGGCCCCGGCTCTCTGCCTCTGAATTTGTTCAATCAAGCACCTGAATTTACGAAACTGAGACTCTTCTTCAGCATGCTCTTCCTCAAAAGACACTTCCCCATCCACGGCTGGAAATATCACTTTATCCTCAGCAATACTGCATGATTTGAATGAAATGGGGTAAACCTTTTGTTTCTCCTGTAATAAGATGATAAAAAAATTGAGCAGGCCACTGCATCAATATGAGTGAACATGCTCTGGCTCATGCTATACAACAATAGCCATACTGGATTGGTTGATTGGCCAATTTTGAGCCCCCCATTTTGGATCCTGTTGCTATATCAGGCCTTAGTATCAGGAATTGATTCAGTGTTGTATACCACAAGGCACATATCAATAAACACAAAGACAGTTAAAATTTACCTATGGAATATGCACACATCAGCAATAAACTGAAGTCTGAGATTAAAAGCAGACAAATCAGAAAAATCAGCCAAGCTTTGGATTTGTCTCGCCTCATTGGCAATATCAGCGAGCTCTTGACGTATAGCCCTGTGCCAATGCAAAATCTCATCTATAGGGTTAGTTTCAGTACAGTCTGACTCTTTATGCTTTCGCTTTCCTATCTTCATGTTTTCAGATGAACATGTGTTCTGACCAGTATCATTCTTTTCATTGCTCGCACTGCATTTTCCTTCCATCCAAGTGAAAATTACCTGTATATTGTGTAGAATTTAACTTGAAGTCTGGTTATGATCAAATTAGTTTGGGGCTTTTCTGTACATTGCACTCAATATTAAACCTCTTTGCAAGAAACACTCAATGTTTCTCATCATTTGTAGCCAATGCCCAACATTGTTTCAAGTTTTTTCATACAACATCCTACATACATTGACATAATGGTGAAGACGTATCCCATTAAGAGTTGACATCTTTGGCCATATCTATAAACCCTTTCTTTTTTAAGCCCAAGATGAATTTAGATTGAGCTAAAGAGATAACTTTTTTTAAAAACAAATTTGGTATGGGTTAATTGTCACAATTCAGTTGGATAGTAATGAAAATTCAGAGGCAACTCGTTCCTTTTCTTTTCTTTTGGGTGGGTAGCAGAATAGGTCGGGGTTTTTGTGTGTGTCTGTGGTTTTTTTTTTTGTGTGTGTGGGTGGGTGGGGGGGGGGGTTTGATTTAACATTTTCTCTATAACTTTTGTGCTATTGTCAATTAACTAAGTGATTACATCTTTGCTACTGCCAACAAAGAAGTAAAAGCAACAGATACCTGCTGAAGGAGCTTTTCATCTGGAACAACCTTGCACAAGCACTTAAGTATATCCTGGTGCTCATCAGGGGAGACACAGGATGAGAGCCAAGGAAGGAATTCAACAATCATGTTCACAGGGATGTTACACAAAAACTGCCACACAAGATCTGCCTGTTCCTCGAACGAAAACTTGTCAGCCAACAATGGAAAGACCTACAGGAAAGAAGTTGCATAAAATGGATATATGTTATGCCCAAAATATAACTTACTGCCCTGTATACACCATGCACATCCTACCAATAACATGACAAAAAATTGTCAGGGTTATTTAGTGCTGTAGTACATCATTTCTACATAATTCACCGAGTAAACATGATGAAGTCAAGTAACAACAAAAGAAAAAAACAAAAAGATAGAATCAAGCAAGAAATGGTCCAGAAATATCTGGCACTTGTTTGCAAACTCACCTGATGGCCATGTCAGTTTTAGCAACTATTATTTCTGAACCAAGGATAGCACCAACGTTCATGGCTAAACAAAAAACAAAAACCAGAACCAAGAATACACATCATCAAGGATGCAAAACACAAGGGTCTACATATAGGGTGTTGCTACAAGGACCCTTTCCATTTACAACAAGCCTTCTAATTTATATAGTACAAAAGTGAAAGAAAAATATATAAAAGTTTAACACCTGTTCCTCTTCTTTGGACATGTGCTGGCTGAGACAGGTCTGAATGGCACCCGTACAGGAAGCGAGCTGGCGCCTGAAGCCATCATCATCATCATTCCGCATGTCGGACTGCAGGAGGTCAAAAAGCTGGTCAAAGAGGTCACTCTCCCCCTTGTGCTCAAGTGAGTACGTTCGCGCGACATTCTTCACTCTAATGTCCAGAGCTGGAAAGATCACCTACAATCAGCAACAAAAGATGTGAAAAAGATTATGGTGCTCAATTCTGACTTAATTTTGCTATGTTTTTACTCCGTTTGTTCTCGTGTTACATATTTCAACTGATCTCAACATGTATATAGACAAGCGGGAGCAAAAGAGAGATGTGTTCCTTGTTGCATTTTCAAATTTATTCCTTAGAGGATATCTTTTGAAATGAATTTTGGAAAATCTTCATCTCGCAGTTGCTCTCTCAAATTCATCTTTCTTGTTTCAAGAAACAGTTGCTCTGTCAAAATTTATCTTTCTTCTTTCAAGAAACAGTTGCTCTCTACCCTCTTGACTTATCTTCCTTTCCAAGATTTCCTCCTTTTCCCATTCGACCTACCTCATATTATCTCCTTGGCTCCCCTCCCTCTCTTTCTCCCCACGTGTAAGAGAGATGAAAAACTTGTTTTGCCTTTCTCCTCCACTCTCCAATTAGCTTCTCAGCCAACCAACCAAAAAATCAAATTGAAAACAGTAATAAAAACAAAGCATCAAGCAAAGAAGCTAATTGGAAATCATCCGCCCAGTCTATGTTTTTTTCAATCACAATCTTGTTTTTAACTAGGAAACAAATTAGATGAAACAATGTTCTCTTAGGGATCCCTACCGCATCTTCAGCATTACAGTGATGCTTATATATATCAAATAGAAATCGGCATCTCTCAGCCAAGGCGGACACGTCACCTCCGCCACCTGTCGCGAGCTCAACTGCCGCTCGGTGAAGCCGGTCCAGCTCCGACCTAATCGCCTTCTGGAAATAGAGAAATATCAACACTGGAAACTCCTGTGCTGATCCCTTATTCCGATTTGCATCTTTGCTCGCGTTAGAAGAAGAAGAAGAAGATGATGATGATGATGAAGAGTCGATTGGATTGGCGACTTCTTGAGGCATCAAGGCGAGAACACCATCTCCGGCCATTGGCGAAGCCATGTCTGTGCTTCTCTCTGTTTATCTCTCTCTCTCCACACCTCTATGGCTAGGGTTTCTAGATTAGATTAGAATTAAAGCTCTCTCTGTATGTATGTGTATGGTCGATGTTTTGGGGAGAGAGGTGTGTACCAGCGTGTTTAGTTTGGGGATAGATAGATTGTGATGATGTCGTTTTGGATTTGTTCAACGGCGACGGAGAGAGAGGCAGGGAGAGAAAATGGAGATGAGAACGAGCGGTTTTTTTATCTTCTCCAGTTGTATAAAAAACGGAGACGTTCCTTTAAAATTAAAATCCATACCAAACCACAACCAAACTCAATATATCAATGGGATCGAGTGATAACTATTAATTTGATAATACTTGTAATGAATATTTAAATAATTTTAAAAATATAATATTTTTTAATTTATAAATTGATTGTGTTTTAAATTTTATAGAATTTAAGTATCATTTGATATTTTATCAAAAACCATTAAAATTGGATGACATTTGCAATTGACTATATTTAACGATTTTTTATGGAATATTTATTGATGCTTAAATTGTATGAAATTTAAAATAAAATCAATTTATAACTTTAAGAGTATATCCATAATTTTTTTTCTATTTTTTAAAATTTATATATATATTATGAAAATACCATCATTGATACCGTCATTGATACAAAATTTATTATATATATTAAAAGAGTTATTATGTATATATATATTTTTTGAAATAAAGGTTTCTATTAGTCTTGACATTTATTTTTTTTTTTCAAATGTGTTTTACGAATTTGAACACGTGTTTCTCTGTAAAGAGACAAGACTTATCACCAATGTACTAGGTTTGCGGTTCAGTTATTATATACGTTAATGATTTTATTTTGCACAGTACTATCATTATTCAACTTAAATACTACTATATGCATAATAACTCATTTGAGTTGAATAATTACAGTACTATATAAAATGAATTTGCATAATAAACTTATTAACATGCATAATAATTCATTTAACGTATATAATAAATCATGTATCGACGACGACATTAATAACCGTATTTGTGTATCGACTCCCAAAATTGTGGAGTGAAAATTCAGAAAAATCCTGAAATTTTCTTAAATATATAATTCGTCTAATGACAATAATAACATAAAAGATGATCATGACGACAACGACAATGAAATAATAACAATATTATGATGGTGACAATAATAATGGTAAGATAATAATATAAGGATTTGGATCCCTCAACAATGACATTTTGATAATTTAGATAATATATTTTCAGAATAGGTTAAAATATTTTTAAGAAATAAGGAAATTTTTCATAGAAATTTTATTAGACACATAAAGTGACAGTATCACCGAAGCATTTGAATCATTTTCATAATAATATAACTTAAAAAACCCCAAACATTTTTTTTATTTTTGTCCTCTATTCAGTCAAGTCATTTGTGACGAAATTGAATGAAAATGGTGCAGTTGATTGTTAAAAAATAGAGCTTGTTTATGACAATAAAAATTTATGGGTCAAAAGTAACAAATATTTTTAATAATCATTTTAAAAGCATCTTAATAAAAAAAATTGCTCTTATTCCATACCATCCCAATTTGGAAAAAGGCAGTCCAATTCATATCAGGTCAAACTCCATGAAATCTTTGCATATTAGAAAATATGATTAAATAAAAGGAACAACAAAATTTTAGACAAAAAATATCAAATATATTTTGTACTAAAAATATTTAGAAGAAACAAACAATTTCACAATACAAGTTTGTTTCCCCAAAAATCATTTCAATCCTATGTTTCCACAATCCTTTTGTAGCGAGAAAAATATAAAAATCTACCCAAAAATGGAAATTTAGAGAGGGACTTTTTAGTAAAGTGCGTAATAATAATGATAAATCTATCCAAATTTTCAAACTCTTTGCTCCTTGTCTTCCTTTGTAAAAGCGACCAATAGAAGAAGAGAGTGCCTTGGAGCAAAGGTTAATAAAAGACAAGGACCATTTTGATAAAAAGGAAAACAAAAAAAAAAGATGACGACGACAGTGGGACCATTTTGCAAATTTTCACCCCTGGTCCGAGGTTCCATAATTTGAACAAGGATTCGATGTGGCGTATATTAATACACCGAATCTTGTGGCGATATATCGAAGTACATGCTCGTAAGTTAACAAGGGTTTTTATTTCACGAGTTTGGTTTAACTCATGATTCAGTTTGTTGTTTTGTATTTGTATGATTCGGCTCATATGGTTTGATTTTGTTTGCTTGAGTTCGATTTCGAGTTTGAAAATATTTAGATGATTTTGTCAAACTCAATTGGATTATATCTTATTATATATTTATATTACTCAATTTTAAATATTTGACCACTAATGTAATATAAGAGAATCAATTAACTTTGAATTTAAATATATATTTTTCAATTTTATTATAAGACTGACATGATAGTGGTAATCACATAATCTTCATCTAAATAAAAAATCTGCATTAATTTATGTACTCTGTTAAGCTAAAATGATATAAAAAAAAATAATGACTCAAATTGGTGAAATTACGTAATAATTAGGACACTATTTTTTGTATAAGTGATTATAATTTTAAAGCCTAATGCTCATATTTGAGTCGAAAATGTGCGCTAATACATTCGATTTATGCTTAAAAAATTAATTATTCAATCTAGTTAAGTGATCGGTGCATAAGCTTGAATTTAACTTGATTCAACTATTAAAAAAATCAAATTAGATTTAATATATCAGCCCTAGTTTATGAACCCGCAACCTTTTTCGCCATCGTGCATCTGCCACAGTGAATCCGGATTGCAGTCATCGATCAAAGATTCAAACCTGCTTCGTCTAAACCGCACAGCTGAGACACGTACGGGACCGCCACCTGTCGCACAGATATTCTACAACCTGTCCATAATTTTATTCAGTGTGAAGAGTCACTGCACCAGATCAATATTCATCAAATGTAGTTTTCCTTCGTCTTGGGGAAACTGACACATACAGGTGAGCAGAGTTGTTGTAACAGGGAACTCGGGGGGAAAGAAAAGAGCGAAGAAAGAGAAGTCAGTGACTCAGAGCATGGAGTGGGCGCGAGCCTGTAGGAGTGAGGCACGTGCCGCAACAGGCTGACACGTGACTGTCTCGTTCTTCCTCTCTCTGGCTCGAGGATGATTCGGCCTCCGGATCCCATGTGGCACCCTACATCAAACACGCTCGTGTGTTTTCTTTTTGAAGATGTTACACCAATGTGTGTTGTGTTGTCAAACAATGTATTAGTATGGTCCCCGTCAGATTAAAATTATTATTGTGGGTTGAATTATAGCTGTCATAAAAGGGTAAAAGAATGATGTTGGAATAGTAAAAATGTAGAACCCAATAATCTTTTGAAGAACTCATTAGTGTATCATGTCACTAGAATAATATTTAGGTTCTTTTTTTTTTGTATATTCTTGGCTATAAACAAATTAAATAATAGCATATCAATGTTGCTTCAAACAGCTATTTGAATAAAAATCAAGTTTGTGTTCTTTGCGCTACAGTAATGTGAAAATTTCATCCCTTTTGATTTTTTCTATAGAGACTGATTTAGGTTTCTCAATTTTAGTGTCGTTACAGTATTTTGTCCATCTTATATAATTAGCATTGAATCGAATTATAAGAAAACTTAGTTTAAGATATGATTTTATGTTTAAATTTGGTCGCTTGTGTTATTGTATCTTAAGTATCATTGAAAATTTTTAAATTGAATTGTGAGTAGGATGATTTAAATAAATGATAAAGTAGCACATAATTTTCTGTAAGCTTTTTACAATTATTGTATGTCTAACTACACATGAAATTTATTTCTATATAATTATCATTAGTTGATAAAAAGACTTAATACAATAATATTAATATACATGTTATGTTAAATTGCAGGTAGTGAATATCACTACGTGAATTAAACATTCATTGAAAATACTTACCGTAACGGTAATGATTGTATCTTTACTTAGTATCAATTATTGCGTGTCAAATATACGTGTTCGATGTTCCAAATATTAAATTTCGAGTTTCATTTTGTTAGTGGCTGAAGTTTTAAATGAATAAATTGTTTTTAGATGTCTTTTGTTTAACAAATTTTGATCATGCAATTGTATATAAAACAAAATTAAAAAACTAAAATTTGCAATGTTAATGTTTAATTAATCCGAGAAGAAAATTGAGATTGATAATTTAAATTCATTGTCTGAATTCAATCTTATACTTTTAAACTCCGCTTTACAAAATTTCTCAATGAGCTCAAGTTTATATTAGTTCTATTAAACTATACGTATACTAATTGGACTCATGAGGAGGCCACAGAAGAACCGGAGCGGGGGTCACGAGCTTCCTGCTTGTGGGCCCCAGCTGGCCTGACCAACCGCTGGCATTTATTTAAGAGCCCCGTCTGTCAAGCTGACATTAAATGAGATGACCCTTTCACGCATTAAATTCTGGACCAGGCCCAAACTCGTACCCCCCCGAACACTTCGGAAGCAACCTACGTACCTCGTCCGAGTTTAATTCAAAATTGACGGCGTATGAATTGTGGAGCGCGTGATACTGGTCCAGTAATCAATGTTCACCAGTGATTTGCATTAAAAAAGGTGATGTGTGTGTAAGACTTAATGTTTTAAATATGACTTGTTATCACGTGTCGTGAAAAAATATAATATGTTTTGATTATATAACTGTCGTGATACGATTCAAATATATATATATATTTTTTTACAGAATGGTTAAAAATGATTGGACATATAGAGAAATTTTATGAATTTAACTTAGAAACTTCACATGACTTCTTCAAACTAGTATATAAAATCTGCTTTATTAGTTATTAGATGTATTTTCATTTCAAATTTAGAAGTTTTGAAATTATTTCCTATAAGAACGGGATGTGAAGAGTTGTGAAATTGAACGCATCAAAATAAACTTTTTAACCTATATTTTTTTTCCTACAAAAGAAGTAAATAACCTTTCTTTTTGATATAAAGTTGCAAAAAACCATCAAATTTTAAACATTCACACATAATTTTTCATTCAGATTTTAAATTTACGACATCTTATAAAAATTATGTACCTTTGCTACTTAATTCTCAAGTAAAAAAAATTGTAAATTGTAAATTTAAAATGTAAGCACTTCACACAAAAATTAGATTAAAATTAGTTATATGAATTTGTCTTATTTGACAGTTCTTGAGATTAATCTAAACATGGATAGATTCATTCTAAAAATGTTTTATGGGCCAAGGATTTGAGTTGATTGGTTTATTGTATCTTTTGTGTTCAAATTAAGACTATTAATCATTCATTTGTTGTACAATTTATGCATGAATTTTGGGGCAGTCTCAATACAAAAGGTTATTAATTTGAGTTTGAACTCATTGTGATTTATGACAATTTTGCTATTTATAATCCGGTCTCTGATAAACCGTATATTCAAACTTTAATATATGCTACTTGTTAGGTATTATGAAATTGTAGAAAATTCTTTCAAGGGGTACATGACCCATTTTATGGGTTGTTTATTTTTTTTTTTAAAAAATTTGTATGAATTTGAATTTCCGAAAAGTAATGAAAATTGACAGGTTTTTTTGTCTCCTTTATATAAAAATATATATTAGAGACCAACACTGCTAACTTTTTGTTACATGGTTCTATTGCTTCTAATTAAATTTTGAATAATCAAATCACGTGTTAGAAAATTCAATGTCAAATAGATGGTGATGATATGCTATGCACCCGGTGTTCGAGCCTCTTTACGGTGCACCTGATTAGAGCGAAGAAGAACCCCAGAAAGATAACTGGTCTAATTCAACGGTCCACAGGACCGAGTCTATGACTTGTGTTTTGGTCGCTCTCCAGTCAGAAAAGACTTTTTGTCGCTTTGTCTCTGTGAGTCTGACAGTGGTCCCTCTTGTTTTTTTTAATGGAGACAAAATCCCACAACTGAATCTACTCCAGCAAAGCCACATAAAATCTACTGTGTTCAAATACTGTTATGAGGTGAAAAAAATTTTAACGTCCAAGGTAAATTGTATATCAAAATTACAAAAATAATTGTTAATTTTGAATAAAACTGAGGTTATAGTGAACAAGTTTTATTAAGAATGTGGGGGTCAATTTAAGTTTTTTTTTTTTTACAATTTGTACTAGAAAAGCAAAAAAAAAAAGAAGAAAAAAAAGAAATGCAAGTTTTTCAGAAGAAAAGATGAAGGTCTAGTGGTTTTATGCTTATGAAATATATATCCAGCCAAAAATATATTATTAAAATAAGTCTTACAAAATTGAAAATTCACATGGATATAGAAAGTCAAATAAAACTTACTGAATCTTTAAAATATTTATATTATTTTGATTATTTTTAGAAAAAAATTAACTGACTTTACTAATCATGCATACTTCAATCATGAAATTTATACCCTTTTTTTAATGTGAAAAACAGCCACAGTTTATGCATGAAAGTGCTTTCTTTAATCACTGTTTTTCCTCCAATTAATTCTTCATTAATTAATTTCCAGATTCCCTTCAAACCCACCATTTGAATTTTCTTTCACAGGTCTGAAAAGGACATACTTAAATTTTTTTTATATGTATATATAATTTATAATGACAGCACAAAGCAATAGAGAATAATTATGATATTTCAAATGACACATTGATAAGTCACTAGTCTATAAAAAAAAATTAAAAGTATTTGCTTTATGCAAATGCTTATTTTAGTAATGAACTCCCCCATGCAACTAGCACTAGATAATTTAGATTAATTAAAGCACCAAAAGAACCTTCCTTGAATGGTTCAAGAAGAAAAAAACCAAACATTTAATTAATTTACTGTCAAAAAGCAGTTCTTAATTAATCAATTAATCAGATGCATTTACTTTTTGGTGGTAAGTTCTTAGCTAGATTTGGCCATTACTTATTTCTTTGTATATATTTAGTCTTAATTTGTAAAGTGATCCAGATTATAAAAAGTAGAGCTAGAAATATGAGATTTAGAATCTTCAAAACCTATTAGTCAGGAATTAATGAATAATTAAACACCTATAGCTTTCCATTAATAAACTATAGTTCTTTTCATGAAAGTGATAAGATAGAATTAATTAATTTTCATCTCAAGAGGAGAAAGTGGGATGCAATCTGTACCTGTTCTGTTCTCTGACATACCAAACCATAATTAGTAGAAATAATGCATATATCTAACAATTTATTGTACCAAATTACCAATTATGAGGATGGAAAGTGCTAGATGTTTGTGGATAGTTATATTCTTAATTATATTACATATTAAACAATTATATTTTCCATATGGCTGTACTATGCTAGTAATACAAAATATAATGCAATGAGGGATGGAATTACAGAGGAAGGGTGGCAAAGCAGCTAAATAAAATTGTATATACCTATTATAGTTTTTGTAAATATAATTTTGTCACATCGGTTATTAATTTAATATTACAAAATGATGGTAAGCTTAACACAACTTACATTATTGATATCTTGATTTATGATATTTCAAATGTTAGACTTTCTCCTCACCTTCTCAGCCATAATTAAAAATACTTTTTTTCCCTATACAAAATACACCAAAAATTTAAGATAATATAACAATTTTTGAATTATTATTAACAAATGAAATTCAGCGCCGGCTCTCTTCCTTTAATAATAATTTAATCAAATTTTATATAAAATAAATTTGCATGAAAACTTATATTAATTTTGTGGAAATGTATGTAGTAATGTACTTCCATTTCCATTTCATGTAATAAGCTATCAATGAAAATTAAAGTTATCACACCTTTCCATTAGCTCTCTGTATGAAAATATCATAGCTCCGGTATTTATATATATATATTTTTTTTTTGGAAATAATGGTTATATCACCAGTTTCATTAGAAATATATAATGTCGTTGGGTACCACAACCTGGTACCTGTAGGAAAATTACCAAACTAGAAATATCACCACAAAACACATCTAAAAGTAATTATGCAAGATACACAATCCAGGAAAACATCCAAAAGTGAAAAAAACCATTGTTTACAAAAATATGGCTGCAAATGTTAAAAATGTAAACTCAATTTGTTCCAAAAATTTTATTGTCAGAGGATCAAATATCTTGGGAGATCTGTTGTGATTGACTTTTGCTTATAAACTAGAGTTATTATTTGGACTTTGCTTTGGAAAAAAATAGGTACCAAACAAAAAATTATATACTTGAAATGAGAAACTTCTTTTTTTTTTAAATATTATGTTAAATACAATTTCAGTACAAATATATAGAGACTCTATAAATTATGAAGTCATCATAACTTTTCTTTCTTCCTCCTTGTACCATTTTTTTAATTATTCACGTGAGGAATAAAAAAATTATTTCTCATTTATGCCACAACCAAATATGATCTAAACGACTAGAATACAAATTATGTCATTTGAATTATCAAGATAAAATAGACCCCCCCCCCCCCAAAAAAAAAAAAAAAAAAAAAACAACAGAACTGAGTGCATTTGCCCCCCAAATTCTAAGTGCTGAATTTACATGAGAATATTTTGCCTGTATCTTTCTTATTCTTTTTTTGTGCATGATTGATTCATCTTTTTGGTTCAACTTGTTTTTATCTTTTTTGCAATTGTTTGCAATCAAGTTGCATACTTTAAACCTTTAACCAATTAAATGCCTGTTGAATTAGTGAAGAGACAGGAACCTGATATTATCCCAAGGCAATAACTGATCTCTTTTATGATAGTTTTGCCCAGTATAAATGGAGTTGGAGATGGTTTGGATTGCACTAGGCTCTTGCTTGTGCTAGTGCTTTAATTTAATCCTCTTGACACCAATCTATTGGAATTTGACAATTGATGCTTATCTGGTGGAAAATTTCTCAAAAATTGAAGGTTGAAATTATTGACAATTAGGAAAAGAAAATATCTATTCCTTCCCTAAAATGGCAACATTATTTTTAGAACAATCTACTATGGATAAAATTTTTTAGTAATTAATGAATCATAACTGTTAATTTCAGTAAGATCTCTTGTCTATAATATAACTTCTGATCCATATTGCACTATATTAGACTAAGATGCACTATATATCTTTTCATGAGAAACCAGAATTTGCTCAAAGGCAAGAAAGGTTCTTCTGGTCTATATTGTAAGAGGCAGTCCAGTGATACACATTTATCAAATCTTGTTTGATCATGAATTTCTATCCAGAATTGTTATGTCAGAATGAAATCAACCAAAAGTTAGGTCTCAATTGATTGTAGTGCTAGTGGAATCCATCACCACCATCACAAATTTATATCCTCAACTCAGTACCAGTAAAAGCTGTTCAAATTTGTAATAATGTAAAAGTTTGAAGAGACCATTATTGGTTAAATTAATTTCTTGCAAATTTGTGGTTAATTTGAGAGAGCTTAGCATGAAAACAATTTGCTGATATCTTTGTCAGAGAAGGTGACATAATTTATTAGGTAGTTGTCTCGAGAGTGAAAAGTACTGACAAAAATGTCTCTTTAGTTGATTGAATATTCATCCCACAATTCCTGTCTGATATCAGAATTAATTAAGATGATAATTGTACTGTCTCTGTCATGTTTCAGCAAACTTCAGCACTGGTAAAGAGAATCCATGCATAGTAACTGGTAAGTGGCAAGGGATGCACCTCTTTCTATTTAACAAAAAGCCCAATAGGCCTGGTTACACTAAAATCATTTCAAACTTCATATCTAACTCAAAGAAACCCACTGATGAGGTTATTGAAATAAAAAGCCAGTACTGATGGGCTTGTTTCACTAGAAATTAATTCACAGACAACAGGCTTATTAATTGCTAACTGATTTGTGCAAATGCAACCCTTGTTCGTTTACATTTTTAGGTGTAGGCGCATGAGGTAAAACAATTTATATGGATGCTTGGTGGGTCCTATTTATAAAGCATTTTGTATTTGCAATTGCATGATTAAAACATACATGTAGTAGGTGGTGGTCTTACAAATTGTAATGCATACACGACAAGATACAGCATATGAGCATATGAAGTTGCCTTGGGTCCTTTGGCTGTGTTTTTGTTCTCCAGGTTGTTTTTCCTTTTGTCAGTACTCTAAATTTACAGAAGGGGAGGACCATTTGGATACAGAGGCGGATTCAGGATGCTCAATAAATTTGGACATATAAAATAATTTAATATATAATTAGTTTAATTTCTCAATTAGTTTAGATACAATGAAAATTTAGATTATAGTTTTGTAGGTTTAGAAGGAAACATTGCTACATTAATTAATAACTATTTTTGAAATATAAGCTCAGGTACTAACTTGGATTTGCCTCTATTTAAGTCCGCCCCTGTTTGGACAGTGGTTAGTTTGAAAATTTTGACAATGAAATTTTAAATAAATTTGAAAAAATTTAAAAATAGAAAAAAAATTATAGATATATTTTTGAATTTATATATATTGATTGTGTTTTAAATTTTATGCAATTTAAGTGTTATTTATTTGATAATCCATCAAAGACTTTTAAATACGAACCTTACAAATTGTAAAATTTTAATGATATTTCATGAACTGTCAAATGAAATTTAAGTTACATGAAATTTGAAGTACAATAAAATTATAAGTTCAATAATGCATTTACAAGTTTTTTTCTATTTTTAAGATTTTTCGAATTATTTAAAATTTCATTGTCAAAATTGTCAAAATCCATTGTCAAGTGATCCCTCCCCTTTACAGAAATATAATTTTCTTCCTTATTTGCTTTAGAACAACAAATGCAACATTTATTCCTATAGAGAATCCAATACATAGGCTTTGAATTTTATTATGACATACAATATGTTGAAAAAAAATACAAATTTAGCAATTGTTAGAACTCTTACTGCAAATAGGCAAACAAAAATTTTACCAGTACAACTGATATATATCTGTTTTCTTGCACCTGTAATAACAGCATAACTACTACTAACAAACAAACAGCCACAAAGAATTAAAGAAATGGAATGCAACAGGACAAGAAAGAAAGAAATTATATTTTTTCATCATCTCTTGTTTGGTTGTTGTTGCCTTTTTCCCATTACAACCTGATTTGGGAAATAATAACAAGATGTAAGTTCTCAAAAATTACATGAGACACGCTAACTAAATAATCTCAATTGAATCAAAAACCTCCAGTCAAAATACCCAATGAGATAAACTTAATTACTTCATAAAAGTAACTATAGAGATATTAATTACAAATATATAATATAATATAATACTGGCATCTTTGCAAACGACCAGTGTAGATGCAGAACAGCCTCTTTGACTTTAATTAGTTGCTTTTAGCACAACACCATTCATACATGGAGATCCAGATAGCACCAACCTTTATGCCCTTTGATTACAAGGCAACAATATTTTGTTCAGAACTTCACACACACACACACACACACATTATATTATATATTGTATCATATCATTCTCTATCGATCCACCATTCCAATTCCACCTGTATATATGCCCTTTTAAGATAACCATGCTTTACTTTTTTCCAGATATTGTATTCTTCTCTGTCCACCAAGGAAACCTCTGATTCCCTTCCAAGCTTTCCAACAAAGAAGTACAGTAAATAACACGTAAGATAGATATATTCCCTCAACAAATTAATGCCACATTATTATACAAATTAAAGCTACGAAAATTAATGGGCAGCAGTACCATGAACCTTCTCCTGTTTCTTCCTCCATATCTTCTCCTCTTGATCATCTCTAGCCTCCTACAAATCACACAGTCACTGCCACCGAGATCCCCGATAGAATGCAATGGCTCGAGCTGTGTCCTCTCGAATGGATACGGCAGATGGAATGACCGCATCGAGTGCCTGGTTCCATCTGTCGTGTACCCGACGACCGAAGAAGAGATTGTCAATGCTGTTGCGGAGGCCGTCAAGGACAAGAAAAGAGTTAAGGTCGTGAGCGCATTTGCGCACAACATTCCGCCATTAGCGTGCCCTCCGCCGGTTGACTCTGTGCTTATTAGTACTTCAAGGTGAGGAATTGAATTGCTTCTTTTGTTTTGTGATATATATAGCTTATATGTAATTTCTCTTATTTCTTCTTTCTTCAAAGATTAATTGGACAATCAACCCTGTTGGATTGACAAAGAGTTGAATTATTTATTTCTCAGAAGTTCTGCTATATATACTAGCTACGAGTATATGATATATCGTGGAATATAAATACATGCCGTGATTGGTGAGATTGGGAGTTACATATAATAAATATATGTTTTCTAACCTTGATTGTATGTACATATCGATCTGATATATACTTAATTAAAAATAATTTTAACGATTAAACTACACACATGTCATTCCATGTTGCGATCACTAATCTGCATTAATTTATTATATGAGGATTAAAAATTATACATGTACAACTGCAGGTACAACACCGGGATAGACATCGACCCTACAAAACACACCGTCACGGTCGATTCTGGTTTCGGGTTAAGAGACCTGATCGACCGAGTGGAGTCGGCCGGGCTGAGTCTAGTGGCGGCGCCGTACTGGGAAGGAGTGAGCATAGGCGGTCTGTTGAGTACAGGATCCCATGGGAGCTCATGGTGGGGCCGTGGTGGCGCCGTACATGACCATGTGGTGGGGCTGAGCTTGGTGGTACCGGCCAGAGAACCGGAGCATCATCATGCTAAGGTACTGAGGCTGTGGCGTGGGGATGATCTGTTCAATGCTGCGCTGGTCTCAGTTGGCTTATTAGGAGTCATTTCAAAGGTTAGTGCTTAATTATATAATTAGTTATTTAGTTGGTGATGTTTTTGTATTATTGGTATTGGATGTGTTATCTAGTTAGGGTTGTTAACACAAAAAAAAAAACAGCATTTTTTTTTTCTGAAGTTGGTATGCATAGGATTATATCTACCAACAAATATATTTTAAATATGTGAAAATAATAAGTTATATCGCAAGAAAATAAAAAGTACCATTTACAATCTTTACTACTATCATGAATTCATGACCATAATTACCATTTAAGATTCATTTCATTCTTAGTTTAGTTTTGGTAGATTTTTTTTCCTTTTGTGCATGTAGCTAGACTTTGTTCACATATCTAGGTTGATCCCCATAATTTTTTTTTATCGATGTAAAACAAATAACATAAATTACTTTCAAATATCAAACTTAAATTGAATTATTTCCTTGCTGCTTATCTAAGTAAGTAATCAAATAAATTTGTTATTAATATACTTAAAAAAGAAATTACATTGGAAGGTCCTTAATTGCAACAAGATAGTGATTAGTGCGTTTAATTTAATACTAGAAAGGGAAGAAGTTATTAATATACTTAAAAAATAGAAGTTTCTGGAATCAAACGAAAGTGTATTGATGTAAGCATGTTGTAACACACAGAGGGACAAAAATAAAAAAAATGGAATGATTAAATAATGCACTCATTGAGAAAACAATTCTTATTCTCTCTGTTGTGCTGTGTGGGGTCCACAAGTAAGGGAATTGCAAACACAAGATTAAGCTTACTAGCAAGTTAATTTGTCACATTTGACATTTGTTCTCCGCTGTTTTTAGCCTTTTTTTTTTAATATGTTTGTTGAGTAAATTAGATAAATAATTTCTAAATAGCATTTATTTTATTATTTCTAGGTTTATGCTATCGCACATTTTAGAAATTCTTGTATAAAATTACGGATCCAGAGGATAATATTAAGTAAGGTCTCAAGTTCGTGATTTAAATCTAATGTAGGAATATTTCGTTGTTTCATAAAGCAAATAATATATTAAACTATTATTTTTTTAAAAAAATATTTAGAAAATTTTATAAATTTTATAAATAATATGGAATGAATATTGTATCGTTCATACAATACATCAAATTCATAAATAATTCAGAAATATGCCGGAAATAAATAACTATGATATAATATAAAAGTTATTGAATGTTATTCTGAATGTGTTTGGGTACCTAAAAGTTGGCCTCATTAAAAAAGAAATTATTAGAAAAAAAAAAGTTGAAGCATGCGTGTAAGCCACGTGTAATGATGTCGTTGTGCTCTTCACACCAACATAACAATAATTATTTTATCTAAAAAAATTAGTCTAATTATTTTCAAGCATATCTAATCTAAGAGTTATGAATGAATGGGATGGATCTTTGTTGGAATATTGATCCATCCCCACTTTCGCATATCTATTAACAATGATTAATTTAATAATTTTGACAATAATTTTTTAAATAAATTCAAAAGAATTTTAAAGATAGAAAAAAATATAAACATTTTTTTAAATTTACAAATTGATTGTATTTTAAAATTTATATAATTTAAGTATCATTTAGTATTCTATCAAATATGATTAAAATTGCATTAAATTTGAAATGATTGACATTTAAGAGTTTTTAATAAAAAACTAATAATACTTAAATTAAATTAAATGAAGTCTGAAATGTAATCAATTGATATATTAATTAAGGATATATTTATAAATTTTTTATTTTTAAGATTTTTCGAATTTATTTAAAAAAACTATAATCAAGATTTTCAAGCTAATCATTATAAATGAATTTTCATCAGGTTGATAAACTATAATATATGGTCTATACTTAATAGTTCATATCAAACTATCATGCACGCTTTACTATGGGAGTTTATACTGCATTGATGAAATTATAAAATTTTAATCTTATAGGTTAACATTAGGTTATCCTTTTTATTTTTTTTTTGTAAAATTTGAGAAGCAGTGCAATCAAATTACAATATTATTTGCCAAAAAAATTGAGGTGATATTAGTCATCCGGAGAAAGAAAATCATTCATTTATTGCAATTAACATCCTAATTTATATCTTCAATAGAGATGCAATGATTTGTATCAAATATTTTCATTATTAAATTTATTCTTACTTATGAACATGTCATGGAACTAGAAAACAAAGGAAAAACCATCAAGAATTGTTATATATGCAGGTAACACTTTCTCTGGAGCCTAGATTCAAGAGGAGAATAACCAACGATTTGCGAGACGATGCTACGCTTGAAGAAGACTTCATAGCTCACGCACGGGATCATGAATTTGCCGACATAACGTGGTACCCGTCACAACGTAAGGCTGTGTATCGGGAAGACGATCGGGCTCCGTTGAATTCTTCCGGTGATGGTGTAAATGATTTTGTTGGATTCCGGTCGACCCTTGTCGTGGCGTCAACCGGTGTACGATCTACAGGTACAAATGTTGCTTGGAATAAATATGTGGATGCCATTTAATTGTTTCTTTTTGAGTACGAGCAAATTCAAATTCAGCTATTTTTCTCAAAGCTAGTGAATTGTTTGTTTTAATTTCTTTTTATTTTTGTGAGATATGATTCATTAAATTTCAATAGCATGTATTTTCTTGAGGCTGACAGGTGAATTGTTGATCACCCAGAACTTGCATTTAGATCATTTGAAGAATATGTCATTATATTCACTTTATCATGTTACATCCAAAATTGCCAGAATCCTATTCAGATGCCAGTATACCAGTATACCAGTATACCGGTATTCATTCTAATCAAACTGTTAACTATCTGTTGTGTACCTATAGAGAAGGCATTGGAAAAATCAAGGAGCAACAATGGAAAATGTGCACTTGCTGCTTCAGAGATAGCTTACAAGAGACTTATAGGAAATGGTTTGAAAAATAACGGAATCGCCTTCATTGGATATCCCGTTGTCGGATATCAGGGTAAGATTCAGACTTCAGGTTCTTGCCTCCACTCATCCGCATTGAACCCGCTAAGCATGTGTGCGTGGGACCCGAGAATAAAGGGCCTCTCCTTTTACGAGAGCACCGCAATCTTTCCTGCATCTCAATTCAAGAACTTCATTATCGATGTAAAAAGCCTACGTGATTTGAAGCCGGATAACTTTTGCGGAATCGACACCTATAACGGGATCCTGATCCGTTTCATAAAGAGTTCTGAAGCATACTTGGGTCAGACCGAGGATTCGGTTGTGGTGGACTTCAACTATTTCAGAGCAGACGATGCCTCCACACCGAGACTTAACCAGGATGTAATGGAAGAGATTGAGCAAATTGCATTTAGAAAATACGACGCCAGGCCTCATTTCGGGAAGAACCGAAGGGCTGCATTCTATGGTTTTCAACACAAGTATCTGCATTGGGGAAAATTTATGAAAGCGAAGATGCGGTTGGATCCTGACGGTGTTTTCGACAGCTTTTGGTTAAATGATGTACTAAAACCCGAGAGCGAATTAGAGAAAGAAGACGGGTGTGCGATGGAAGGACGGTGCATTTGTTCGGCCGATAGACATTGTAATCCGAACCGAGGATACTTGTGCAAGCCGGGACTTGTGTACAAGGAAGCCATGGTGTGTAGATACTCTGATGCTTCAGCACAATAGATTGATCAATTTATTGTCCCTATTTCTTATTTTTGAACATCTTTTTTTTTGTAATTATATATACAAATTATACAAAAATAACCATTTAGTAATTTGTTATTTTCATATATTGTTTTGCATTTTTTTAATTGTTTAAAAAAGATTCCGTGTATTTGTTTTTAGAAGAATCATGTTAATAGACTCATCATATGGTTCCACTTTTGGTAAAAAAAAAAAATATAGACCCCCAAAATGTTTAGTACATATTAAATTTAGTATAAATGAAGTTTCTTGTGCTGACAAACTTGAGATTTTTTTTGGGTTTATTTCAAAAACATTTAATTTTAAAACAATATAGAGAAGATTTATTCCATCTACGTCAAGCATGGAGACATTGGCATGTGAATTTTGGTCTTGGATAGATGCAAAAAAAAAAAAAAAATTCTCTGTTACTACTTTCTTTAAAAATCTAGAGATTTTTTTTTCTTTTATGTCAGAGAGGAGACACTGGCATGTGAACTTTGATTTTGGATGGATGCAATAAACTCTCTGTCATATTTTCTTGAATTTAATTGAAGATGGTGACGCACAGATCGAGATGTTTACAAAATAAATTTGGGAAGATTTATATTTTGGTCCTCATGATTTTTTAAAAAAAATTAAATTGGTCCATAAATTTTTATTTATATCAATTTAGTCCTCAAATTTAAAAAAAAACTAAATTGACCCCTTAACTTTCTAAAAAAAAAGACTCCTTTTATCATATAAAATGCTGACATGAATTATTTTGTTTGCTACATAAATTTTTTATTTGCTAATATGGACAACTCTCTCTCTTTTTTTTGTTTTTAAAAAAATAACAAAAGCTACATGTTAAATGTGTTTCATTTAACGATACTTAATATTTTGTAACGGTGATTTTGATGAAATTTTTTGTTTAGTGTGAAGACTGAAGACTGTTATATGATAAACAAGATGGTTTAATTTTATTTTCATTATTAAAATGGACTAAATTTGATATACATATCAATTTAGTAAGTTGAGTAGTAAAACTAAATGATAAATAAAATAATTCATATCAACACTTTATGATAAAAGGAGTAGTTTTATTTTTCTTATAAAATTAAGGGATTAATTTAGTCTGTTTTTAAAAAGTTAGAGATTAAATTAGTGCAAATAAAAATTCAAAACATCAATTTTCCTAATAAAATATCTGGCGGATGGTTCCAAAGAGCAAATTGAGCAAATTGCTTAATTGTCAAATTTGATGGGATAATTTAGTCTCGTGAAGAGTATGCTCTAAAGGGATCAATCAATCATATTTTGTAACATAATTAGAAATAATTTGATTCTGATTATAATTTATATTTAAATTAATCCAGGCACTCCACTATTTTTTGTATGTTGACCTAGAGTACCATAAAAGTATTTTGGCATGTTCTTCTTTTTAACAAAGATGAAAATAAATTAAAATTAATATGATATTGCTATTTTTTTTTCCAATCAATGTTTCAGATTTTAGATATAAAAACAACAACTATAATAATGAAAACGCCGTAAAAATATTATATAGGGAATATCATAAGTTCATAACAGACTTCATAAAAAAAAAATCATCCGCTCTTGCTTCTCCTATTAATCAAATGAAATTGGATTGTAAAATTGGATTTGTTTTAATCCAAGAAATCAAAACATAACAAAATAAATTATAATATTTGCATAAGAGTTCAATAATTCATTCATTTGACAAATCAAAGAATAGCATTAAAATAATAAAAGTAGAATAATAATAAAATAATGATATTTAGAAGAGTGAACAGAAAAATATTATTCTCAAATTATTTGGAAGAGTGAAAATATCGTTTGGTAAAATATTAGTTAGATTAATGTAATTAATGTTATTTCAAAAGAAACAAATGAAAATTATTCTACTATTCAAGCCATAGGGTCGAATAGCAGAATAATACATTCATATAGCTATTCCGATTCGTTGTTTTATATTTAACAAATTACTTTAGACGAAATAATATATTATTTCACTACTTCATTTTATAATTGTATTGCGAAACGGACCTAAGTGAGTATATAGTATTCACATTTTTTGATGCAGAATAGTCTATGGAGGTGAGATTATAATTCATAACATTATTGGTTTATTCGGATTTCAGTGGTACATAGCAGAGAAGTATAATTAATCCAAAGAAATACAATTAACAAACATGCTACATGCTTACCTCACCTGCTTGATAGGAATTACAGATTCTCTATCGTAAGCTCTTCTAAGATAACCATTTAGCGGGTCGTACCCATCCTTACTACTGACTCGCTACACAAATATAAATATAGAGGAATCAACATAAGAACTTAATGATTCTGTGAAAAATGCTCTCGTCGTTTCTCACATTCCCCACCTACGCTACGCCTCCATGGCCACGTCGATCACAGTGTCACTTGCTGATTTGCACATTTATTATTTCATTCGCTCAAACCCTCTTTTCTTGTAAGAAGAGAGAGAGGGGAGAGAGATAATGGAGGTGAGGGGGCGAGCGCCTGGGAAGATAATACTCGCCGGAGAGCACGCGGTGGTGCATGGTGCCGCCGCGATCGCTGCCTCCATTGATCTCTACACTGAAGTGCACATCTCTCTCCGCCCCTCGGGTTCGCCTCTCTCTATTTCCAACGATTTTAGTAATTTAAATGATGCTTGTCGATTTTGTTATCGCTCAATGTAAAATTGTGATTTGCTATAAACGCCGTGTCGGTGAAAATGAGCACATTATGCTAAATGTTAGCTTAAGGATGCTCAATTGAGACATAATTCTAAACAATACTTAAATGGGGAGAGCTGAATAAACAAATTAGGGATTAAGCTCTTGATAAATTGGTACGTAAAATTCAGGTAGGTACCTACCACACTGCACCAGACTGTAATTATCCAGATCTGTTCCTGATTGTGTTCCCTGATATTTAAATCCGTGCGCAAGTACCTGAGTTTTGTAATTAAGGTTCAATTGGAACCTATCTCTCACCCAATAAAAACTTAATCGACTTTAGCCACGATCTGCCCTTAATTTTGCTGTAAAAACCTAAACAAGCCAAGAAAAAAGTAAAAATGAAACTGAGAGCCTTTAACTGTGAAAGTACAGGCATTAGTATAGATTACAAGTTGGTTTGCGTAGGCTGGTTAGTGTTAGTAGATGATCTGGCCAACATGTTACTGAAACCTTGTACATTGATCCTTGTCAGTAATTTTAATTGAAGCAATTGACTAAGGCAATTTACATCAGCGATTTTGTTCATACAAATTAGTAAAATTATGAAATGTTCAATCAAATTAAGAATACTCTAACATCTCGACTCCTAGCATTTGTCTTTGGTTCTTTTGTAGGTCAAGAAGATGATGTACTTGAGCTTCATTTGGAAGATATGGGCTTGAATCTGTCTTGGCAATGCTCAAAGTTAAAGGAGGTTTTAGGAGATTGCTCTGTTGATGGTACGTTACCGAGGCTGTGTACCTCTGAGAAGTTGGACTTGCTTTCCGGCCTTGTTGCTGAAAAAAATATACCTCAAGAGAATATTCAGCTCACCTCTGGTCTCTATGCTTTCCTTTTTCTATATACTTCAATCCTCGGGTATGTGTTGGTACCAGCATGGTAGTCCTGGTTATTTTTCTAAACAAGAATGAAGCCATAAAATTATAAAATAAGGTAACTAAATTGGAACCAGCTACTTCCCCTTACCACAGAAATTTCAGTCAATGCAAACTGGTTATTTTTTCAAATAAGAAAGAGGCCATAATATTATAAAATAAGGTAAACTGTATTGGTAGTCAAGGTGGACTGGGCCGAACATCAGGCCAGGCCCCTGTTATCTTCAGTAACAGTATTTTAACATATTCTGTTAGTATTTACGGATTGCTAACAAATTCAACATTAACTTTTCTTTTTTACTTCTATTATTTTTTGTTCCTTAGTCTCTATTGTTTATTTTCTTTTAACTCGACTTCCATTGCTGATAACAACCCAAAGAAGATAAAAAAAAGAAGAAATTCTACGAAGGACAAAAACATGGACTGGATTTTCTACTTTTTTTTTTTTTTACATTAACTTAAGCCCCATCAGTACAATGCTGGAACTTGATGCATAAATCCTTCCTTAGACATAATGGACTGGAAAATGTTAATTGGACAACATGGTTGTTGTAGGCTCTGTACCTTACTGGTACTTTACATAATCAATACTTTATTACGATGTAGCACTTGAATTCTTCAGTAGACCATAAACCCAAACAAATGAGGCATACAAATGCCCAAATGTTGTAAGGACTGCCACCTAAACCAGAAAATGGAAAATCTGAATACAAAACTGTAAAAAGGTCAAGAAAGTTAGATAAAAAGGGCATAAATATAACAGCTTGTTGAATTAGAAAAGATATCTAAAGTATTGTTAGCAATTTCTTGCTGCTTTAGTGACGTGATGTTAAAATTGGGTGATCAGTAATCTCTAATAGATATTCGCTGACTCATGCATTGTGGTCTTGAAATTTCCAGATTTAAGCCGGGAAAGGCTGTCGTAACCTCTCAACTACCTATGGGTTCAGGCCTTGGTTCATCAGCCTCATTTTGTGTGGCACTTTCCAGTGCTCTGATAGCGTTATCCGAGGAGCATTTTTTGAAATCTAAAGAGAAAAAGAATGGGTCTTCATTCGAAAAAACAGATCTTGAACTTGTAAGCATGTGGGCTTTTGAAGGAGAGAGAATTATTCATGGCAAGCCTTCTGGAATTGACAACACTGTTAGCACCTTTGGTACAGCTCTCCTTTGTCTCATAAGTCCTTGATTGTGCAAGCGACCATCCAATAAGCACCAGTCATGCAATTAATTCTCATTTAGATTAATATTTGGCCCAAATGCCCCTCAATTAGTCTCAGTTTTAACCTTAAGGTACAAGTGCCAGACAAGTAATTACCAGCTTGAGTTTTTGGAGAACTAACAAAAATAAACATAACAATCTGCTTTCACAAAACAATGAGTAATTATCCACAATTTCATTTTTCTGATAACATAACTCTATACTTGTTGGTGCGCTTGTGATAGGCAACATGATCAAATTTAAGAAAGAACTGACAAAAACAAACTCAATGACGTCCCTAAATTCAACAACCCCCCTCAAAATGCTGATCACTGACACAAGAGTTGGGCGAAATACAAAGTCCCTAGTCGCCAGTGTTGCAGAAAGAGTCTTGAGGCACCCGCAAGCCATGTCTTCGGTATTTGATGCAATCAACTCAATCAGTGATGAGCTGGCATTGCTAGTCGAGTCCCCAGCAGCAGATGAGGCAGCGAGCTCAGAAAAAGAAAAGAAATTGATGGAATTAATGCAGATGAACCAGGGGTTGCTTCAGTGCGTTGGGGTTAGCCATGAGTCAATAGAGACAGTTGTTAGAACTACCATGAACGCGAAATTGGTTTCAAAGCTTACAGGGGCTGGTGGCGGTGGTTGTGTCTTGACATTTGTGCCTACATGTATCCTTCCTCTATATGGATTGTTTTTTCCTCTGTACTTTTCTTAAGGTCTGCAATCAGTGACAGGCACTGATAATACAATAATCAGAGTAAACCGGAAAAATATACACATGGCACAAGAGACCTGGGTCCAACAAACGAACATACAAATATTTTCAAAACAAATGAACAACAAGAACAATTAGGGGATAAATTAGTTTGTTAATAAGTCCCAGTTGGATTTGAACCCAACACCTGGTATGACATAATTTATGTCTCTAGTAACACCAAAAATTGATATAAGAGTGGGAAATTATATAGCTTTTTATGTCTTGACAATGCCTGATATGCTAACTCCCTTGACTTAAATTCAGTACTATCAGCCACCGTGATAGAGAAGATTATTTCTGAACTTGAGCAATGTGGTTTCCGGTGCTTTATGGTTGAAGTTGGAGGCCCGGGCGTGCAAGTCTTTTCTTGCTAGTTTCTCATTCCTTTTTATTTGTGTATTTTAGTACTGGTTGCTCTTTAAACTGTGCGAACTGAATTATCATGGTTCTTGTTTTATAATAAATAGAGCTAGATTATTTTGCTTATCTAGTTTGAAACTGTGCGAACATGTAATTTGTTATTTCGGTGTTTTTGTTGTTCACGCATTGTTACCGTTGTCAATTCACAAAATTGGATCTGAGACGGCACAGTTGTTGAGATGATGTAGACATCAAAATGAGTCCGAGATTTATTTTGGAACTTGATGCATTCTGTCAAGTTCTGTCAAAAAATGGGTCCCCATGTCGGAGGAATGCCCCATGCGTTGTGATCTCAGATCTGTAATGCACACAAATGCAGCTCTATGTGAAGAAAAAGATAAGAATAAAGAGATGAGTGAAGGAACTTGGAAGCATCTCTCTCATCCTCTTTTTTTTTTTTGAAAGCTTGGCAGAGGCTTCCAAGGTGTTTATTAATTAAAAAGAAATTACATCAGTGCACATACAACAGCTCTACAGCATCTGGACATCTGTATCTCTAGCATCTATTACACCTTATTTATACATCTCAGCATCAAGCCCTTAACAGTGTTTAATCCATTGTTCAGCCTTGCCTTGTATTCTTTGCACTAGCACGTCAATCGTCAGTGCGGCACTCTCAAGAACAAGGGCATCTATTTTTCACGTTTGTCCTTGCCTTTGAGGGTCTGACAATGCTGCATGAAGATATGATTCACTGTCTCTGCCGGCCTTAACATCTGGTGTCCCAAAATGACGCTCGGCCTGTGCCATGTCGCAACTGCAAATGGGCAAAGGAAGACGAGGTGAAGCGCTGATTCAACAGGGCAGTCCCTGCATAGCAGACACGGTGCACTGCATTGCATGTTCCTCCTCTGCATCTGTCTCATCCTCTCCTCTTCTTTTGAGTGCATCCTGTTTTTTTTTTTTTCCTCTCTGTTTGCTTTTTATGAGATTGAGGTGGATAACTGGATGTAAAGAGCAGATGCTCAATGTTCTTCATTTCCGACGAATAAGATTTGAGGGGAGAGAGCGGGGAGAATGTGGGACTTAAAAAAGTCTTGAAGCGACGCATCTATTTAAGGATCGCATGTTTGGTTGATTTAATTTTGAGTTCGTGGATCAGTTATTAGCCGTTAGAACTAAAAAAATGTACCATTTCAATCAAGAACTCGAGTTTGGGTCTTTTGTGCCTATAACCTACGTAGAGTCAGTGTTGCCAGATACTTTTTCAGAATAATTGGACTTGGAAATGAAATATTAGAAAGCACTGCAAAGTTTGACATAATGCAAGCAATCTAGTGAGTCAGGAGTTGAAGAAACAGAATATACAACTATAAGCTCTGAAACAACCAACTAGAAGATAACAAGTGTCAGTAGAAATTTGAGGGAATTTTTTTTTTCTAATATCTGATAATTAGGAACTAGAAGTCAGGATGAAATTTCAACATAGACCATCTGTGTATAACCATTAAAAACCGACGAATCCAGCCTCCCCAAACCAAGCCTTTGGAACAGAGCATAACGGCCATCTTCTACAATTGGATCAGGGGCACGGGCAGGGTCATACCGGGTCTGATGTGTCAGTGAGGGGCCTGCAACAGGAGGCAGTTCCCAGTACACATTCAGTATTGATTCGATGAAACGGCTATTTTGGAAATGCTCAGCATAAGATATGGCTTTGTTGCTGTGGTTAAAATCATCACGCATGTAGCCTCTTACACCCCACCAAGCTTCTCCTTTGCCACATAGCTCATCCATGTCTAGTGCTTTGTCCCAAAATTTCTTTCTTTTTGACCTTATTCTGGCCTCGTCACTGTCCCTAAAGCAGCTATGGCCGCCACCTATAGACAAAAGTAGAAGATTTTAGAAACAGACTGGCACTTCCAAGTAAATGCTACATAACACAAGTATTTTATCTCAAAACTGCAACAGAATACCCTTCCCCTCCATTAATTACATAAAAGTTTTACTCATGGAAAAAGTTCATAATGGTCCCTGTGTTTTGTCCAACAAAGCAAAGCAGACTAATCTTGCACTTGTGAAAGGAAAAAGTTGCAAATATCACATTGCAATATCTAAACTCTTTCTTATTAGACTTCAAACCAAATTCTTTCAGTGAAATCACAATTGCGCTAGAGATCACAGTAATCAGCTTGACTTTGGTCAATGATGAAAATAACATTCTCCAAGGGTTCCATTTCCTTTCTTTATTTCTGTAAATTTCTAAAAATCCAAAGTAAACATGTATTAATTAATCTTCTGGTCATAAACACCGAATTTTTGTACAGGAACCTTGAACATTATCCTTTCTACCATTCCAATCCTGCATCACCATCTTTATAAATTTTAGTTCAAATAGGACAAGAAAATAACACAAAACCTCTTATATAAGATTGGTCACAGATCTGTCTCAGGGAATAGTGATCTCCAGTTCCAGTGTCATAGTTATCCTCGAATATTAAATGCTTAAACCCTCCCTTCAAAGCTTGTTTTAATCTGCAGAAATATGCATCAAGAAAATCATGTTTTAGCAACTAAAGAATCCATAAAAGAGAAGCTTTATCCTGCCGAGTATTTTCTAGTTAGGTATGTATTGGCACGCTAGTACATATACAGTTGTCAGTCTATAAGTAAATTACGGAGTTTGTTGGCATGATTGCACAAATAACAAAATTGGAACCCAACACCAAGAGGGTACAATCATCAACATTTTACCAATTGTACCTTTCCATTGACCTAATCTAATAACAATATTATTTGCAAGTATTTCATTTATGTTGGCTTCTGGTCGCAAAGAAAATAATATGATAGAACATAGGTATTATTGACCAAAACCAAGATTACCAAATAACTACCACCCCCCACAACCAACCAACCCAAATAGAAAACAATATAAGGAAAAAAAAAATGCAATATTAGCACCTCTTTAACTCATTTTGGTGGTCATCAAAGAAAACAAGTACTTTACTTGAATCCTTGACCCCATGTTGCCTCAGCGTATTGCCCCAATTCACACTTCCAAAATCAACAAAATTCTTCCCAGCAAAATATGTACAATTTGGGTCCACATAGGCAGGGCCCTTTTTCAGGTACTTCTCTGGATGACGTGGTGTGAGAGATATAATCTTTGCATCTGGCCTTGCCTGCACATGTCATAATAGTGTAGGTTAAAGCAAAGAAGGAAAAATGAGAACCGAGGAAGAGGAGGATGACGTGTTAAAGGTTAGCTTTGCAAATAAACACCCAGATTTAAATTGTATTTGCAAAGGACATAAAACATGTCCTGGGTATTAGCACATTAAACAAAACAATAAATCACCCTTACTATTTTTATGTTACATAAACTAGAACTTCTAAATTAATTCTTTTATTTCAATAAAAGACGGAGATGCTTTTTCTTTATTTTTATCTCAGTTTGGGATAGAGGACAAATGAACTTGGCAAAAAGATAAGAGGCATATCAAATGGAAGGTACATTTTACATCAGTAATCTAATAGATTGATGTTATTCAAATATCTCAACACATACTGGAAGTAAGTTCTAGACTCTGACAAACTTTTTGATGCTACTGCTCTGACCTACTAGCAGAAGGCTATCTTTTTCACTTGAAACCCCCTGAGAAAATATAGAACCTTCATTTATACTCTACTGAAACAATGACAGAAAAAAAAATGCATTGTAAGAATCATGAAAATGTACAAAATGAATGCATGATGCCACTAAGAACCAACCAAAATGGGAGTAGATTTATAAAAAGTATCTACAAGTCTACTGAACTTATAGTAGCCAAGTAAGATCACCTGGCGAAGGACCCACGTGGAATGGCCTTTGAATGCGCCGCTTTCTACCATTAAATCTGGCTTTAACCAGCGTGCCATGAACCAGAGGCCAAAGCTATGGTCGAACCCCATCCCATACATGTTGTTCTTTATGGGCCGAGTTTCATAGATCGGAACAAATTCTTCCAAGGCCTTGATTAGGTCAGCTGGTGCCCACTCAACAGTTCTTCCCTGTTTCGATCTGCCTTTTTTCAATTAGGATAAGTCAGGTACAAATGCAGGCCAAATCAACCTTGACTAAATCCAACCTAGCTTAACCAAATTATAAATGGTACCGCTACCTGCATGCCGCAACATTGTGGTTTGGTTCTGAAGTGATAGACTGGTAGTCTGAAACTAGTAAATTAATCTGCTTCCATAAACTAAAGTTGGCAGAAACTAAATAGCAGACTAATTCTACCAAACAAAATATACTTTTGCTTTAGAAATTCAGACAATTAAAATGCTAATCTCAGTGATCTTTTGCTAATAGGCACATGAAGTAGCCTCATTACAAATCTCTTCTGACAAAAGAGAACATGAAAAATAAAAGAACTCATACAGTACAAAGCAAAGAGATCTTACACCAAGGAACTCCAAGAGAACCGAAATCTGACGCCAAACCCTCGAGGCGCCGTGAGAAATGCACCGATCTCGCCAGGGGATCGTATGGCGGGATGCATGCAACGGGCCGCGTGTAGCGGAGCAAGAGAGAGAGGCCGAGGAGTGAGAAGAGGAAGGCGATGAAGAGAGATATAGCGAGGCAATGGGAAGAGAATGAGGTAGGAGAGGTGGAGAGGGAGACGAGAGAGCGCGTGTAGGAGGCGAGGCGCGCGGCCAGGGTGGCGGGAGGATGCATCTTCGGTTCCTCGGCGGAGGCGGCGGAGGCGGAGGCGGCATCTTCTACGTCGTCTCCTCCGCCGGAAGTCGGCGTGCCGCCGCGCCGGGAGGATAGCATTGATGCGAGTTGGATCTCTCTCTCTCTCTCTCTCTCTCTCTCTCTCTCTCTCACACACACACACACACACACACACACACAGTCTCTGTCTCTCCGTCTCTCCCTTTCTCTGGCAGGTGTCTGTCTCTGATGGTTGCGTCAATACCACACAGCTGACAAGCACAGTGTGGAACCCTTCAGTTCTCAATGCGTTTTTCTTTTTCAGATTTTATTTAGTTCAGGCTTTTATTACAGCCCGGATCGGAAGGCTGTCGTCGCGTTAAGATTCGTGCTATTATGTGGAATATGGATCGGTATATCAAGTCGAATAGAAAAAGGAAATAATTTTAATTTTCTTTTCTTTTAGTTGAAGTAAATCGTGTGATTCTGATCCGACCATCCGCATGTATCAATGATAAACGAATTTTTAATCTAGTAGCTAAAATAATACATTTTATATGAGAAATTGCATGTTACAAATCTGAATATATATATATTTTTTTTTGTGAATGTTTAAAGTTTGAGAATTTGATCTCATCTTTCTCTAGAAAACAATGAACAACAAAGACAATTTGTAAAGAACTCTAAGAAATACAACTTTTAACGTCATTACAAAGATAATTGTTGTAGTTAACCAAATAGCATGTATATAATAACACTCCATTAGATATCTACATATGTAGAGATACATGTATATATGTTCTTTATGTTAATAACACGTCTAAACATGAAGTATTTACTTATAAATTAATTATAATTGCACCAATTAAGAATAATTCTTTTGGGCACTTCCGGATCTAAAATTCAATTTTTGCTCAAGCTTAGTCTTACTAAAAATACTTTCTAGAATATAGAAAATACGCATCGTGGATAAGATAAAAATCTGATCTATTTAGGATGGATTTTATATAGTTGTATGTTTAATTATTATTTTCTTTTTATTTAATTTGTATACATCGATATATATGCAAGAAAATATCGGTATATTATAAAAATAAAGGGCTCATGAAGCAGTATCTATTAAAAAATTGATGAAAAGATATCATGCAAATCAGAATTATTGTTTAGTTAATCGAGAACAATCACACTTTTAATTTAGAATTCAATATTTAATGCAAAAACATGATAGAAAGGATCTTGATTTAGTCTCATATTTGGAGACACAAAATTGACATTATATCAATCATTATGAATACAATAGATTAAATAATTGATTTTAGGGAAATGATTGTGACCCACAAAATTGACACTCCAAAAAATCGCCAAATAAAAATTTTGAGAATATAATGTGATCTCTATCTTGATTGTTTTTGTGTACTTAGCAATGTTGAACACATCAACTACATATAATTAAGAAATTTGTTAATTATGGATCATTACTTATTGGATACATTAGCTATATATGATTGGAAGTTTGTTAATTATCATTACGTATGACTTTCTGCATCGCTCATTTTATATATTTTATTTGTTAATGGTTTGGTATGATTTTTTTTTAGTTTTTTTTACTATAGTTAAATGAGCTTGGTTGACCAAATTATGAGCAAATAAAAATATTTTTCCGTAAAATTAATTTATCAAGACAAAGTTCATGAATAGAAATCATAATGGTATTACTATATCTTTCGATTTTCAAAACATGATGGTCGTTGTCAAATGCTCTTTTGTTTTTGGATTATCACTTAATCACTAAATAGCATGTCGACTTTAGCTCTTTGATAATAGTATGTAAAAATAAATTTGAAAGATTTTTAAATATCACCATGAATAAATGAAACAATATATTTTTAAATATCACCATGAATAAATGAAACAATATATTTTTAAATATCACCATGAATAAATGAAACAATATATTTTTAAATATCACCATGAATAAATTATTGGTCATTGCTTTTCTATTAGAAATAGTTTCATGCATCTATTTTTTTTCTAATCAAAATCATTGTTAATTATGACATCTTTTTTTAATATCTCTTACAGAAATTGAACATACATCTTCTTAGAAAGAAACAAGGGTATCTATCATTATCTGATTTAAGTCTAACATTTTAACAATTAAAATTTTTTTTTTGTTCTCACTTAGTTGTACTCTTATTTTGTACATTTTATTTTATGAAAGAAAATTTACAACAAAAATGTGCAAGCAAGAGTGCAGTTGAAAAATGATTCAATTCAAAAGTGAAATTTTTTTGTAGGGAATGAGAATTAGCCGAGAACGAAAATTTTTATAAGGGAGAAACTAAAAGAAAATGATTTAAGAAAAATAATTAAAAAATATTTCGGTCAAATTTCATATTAAAAAATAAATTTGATGAATTTTAATTTGAGTCTAAGAATTAAATGAGTAAATATAATATATTTTAAAGAATTTAGAAAGATATATGATAGAATTTGAAAAATATAAAGAGATATATTAAAGTCTCCCTTCATAAATATGAAATCAAACCTCTGAAGGGTAACATATGATATTACTCTAAATTTAGTGATCCAATGTTTAGCCTTCATATTAATTTGAGATCCAACCATTCACAATTTCTCCACATGACACGTGCATTTTTTTTATTGCATTAAAATAATAATGAGATGATCAGACTAGCTGGTGCACCAGAATCTATATTGATCGGTGCCACATGAACACCTTTATGGGAGATCCCCTATATCCTCTCTTATGTCTTCTAATAGCAATGTTAGGAAATTAATTAATTGGTCAAGTAAACTGATTGTAAAACCCATGATTTCTAGATGTTTGTGATCTATAAATATATCATGTTTTGTCTTGACGTATCAGGTACATATTTGTTAGCCAAATGTATCGTACTGTATAAATACATATAAAAATTAGCACGTGATGTATCTGATGTGTTTATCATCTAACACAATATTTATAAAGATAAGACATGTGGTATATGAAAATATGATATATCTAAATACGTGTGTCATATTTTGACCATGTCCGAATACGTCCAATTCGTGCCGTACTCACATGCTACGTGATTTTATTAATACACTACTAGATCTATACGTGATTTTATTAATACACTATTAGATCTATATGTAAATAAATTACATATAAAACAACTCACACTTCGACTTCTAACTTTGTGTTTGCACCATTTTTTCGGCCGAAGTTATTAAATATTAGAGAAATTATTCTTACATTTTAAATATTACATCTAAAATTAAGTACAAATATTTTTCAAAAAAAAATATATATTTCAAAATTTAAATTCTATATTCCAAATTTTACACCATTTAGTTCTAAATATATGAAATACAGATAAAATAAGAGATGCAGTTATCACTTCTCTAAATATTAATTACACATACAAAAGAAATTAATTAATTGCAAAGTCCTGACACTGTTTCGAGTATAACAGAGAACATGCATGGAACCACATCTGAAAAAAAAATCTCTTCGTTAACTTCCAGATAGACACTTAAATTAATTAGGCTGTTCTACACTGTTCTCAAATCTTATTGTTGGAATCTAGATTGATCTTCAACTCGTATAATCAATTCAAATATCAAATTAACTCAAATATCAGCTGCCAGTTATTCAATGAATAATAATTCAGCATGAAGATATGACATTAAGCTTATTAATATCAAACTAACTCAAAAATCTATCAAATCGATTTCAAACAAAAAATCTAAGTTGCTCAATAAATTCTTCACATCAAAATCTTGTAGGATACCGAAATTTTTTATTTTTAGAATTTTTTAACTACTTGTTTCATATTTTTTAAGAATAAGCTATTTTTATATGCAAAAATTCATTATTTTATTATTATTATTAGAGTCATTTTAAAAAATATGAAACAACCAGTAAGAAAATTCTAAAAATAGAAAATTTCAGTATCCTACAAGATTTTGATATGAAAATTTTATTTAGCAACTCAGATTTTTCGTTTGAAGTTGATTGGATAGATTTTTGAGTTAAGAGCACCGAGGAGCTCCATACTCTGCATAGTAAATCCTTTCAATCCAGTCAAATATTGTATTAAATTATATACATGATATTTCTCATAATATTTCAATTGATCCTATCCATATTCCATACCACATGTTTCGTCATGTACATAAACAATTCCAACACACTAAGCACACTTCATTATTCAAACATGCACGCAGATTATTATTTTTATAAAATTGATTTAAACATGTTATTTAAAAAACAAAAAAAAACAAGACCAATATCTCCATTCCAGCCTAGCACATGATGATATATCAACTGATCATGCATGAAGCAATACCTCTTTTAAGTGCGCCTTTCAGTACTCTTTCATTCTCTATTCTTTCAGAGGTTGTAGCTAGCTAGGGTTAGGTTTTGTATACACCATAATTAACAAGAAAAAGACATTAATGGCTGGAAGCTTTGGCTCGACTAAGAAGGGCAAAAAGGGTAATAACAGTACTGCGAAATCACCAAAACAACCTCAAAGAGGATTAGGTGTTGCTCAGTTAGAGAAAATCAGGCTGCAGAGACAAATATCTGAGTATAATATTGATCCCTCTACGCAGTCTCCATTTCTTGGCAATTCTCAAAAGGTTTGTTTGTTGTTTTGGATCCATATTTGATTACTTTTTGTGTTTGGATGAATGGATGGGGTAGTGAAATTAGTAGTTATTCTAAAGATTTAGAATAGTATCTAACTCAATTTTTGATTGGAATAGTAGAATAACAAGATTTGTTCACGTACTAATCCAATGATTTGAAATAGCTATCACCGGATTCAAATACGGAATAACAATTTAGAATAGTTACTAATCCGGATTAGCATTATTCTCACCTCATCCAAACATCTGTAATAGGTGGCTATCAAATTTAGATCACCCATTCACTAATCCCCAAGCAAATTAAGCACCCATTATGGCTATAAGAAAGGATCAATAAGTGATAACCGGTATGATCTAATGCGTAAAGTAATTCTCTTCGTGTGAAAGATTATAGGTTTTAAATTTGAATGAAAAATCTCTTGTTTATATTTGAAGATGAGGGGTTTTCATCTAAAAAACACTGAGAAGCTAGTTATTAATTTGTTACAAAGGTGATGATTTATATTTGAATTTTTTAGCTATTTTAACTTGATATATCGTACTTTTGTTATGCTCGTTATTTTAGGACGTTTTAGATCCTGGAAATAATTTTTATTTGTTTGAAAGTAATTGGATGGTTGGATAACATAAAACGAAAAAGAAAACCATGTCAAAGCAAGAATCTGCATAATTCTGCAACGGAAATTAAGTTTTGTTTTTGTGATGGCAAGCTCCTGACATCAAATATCATGATTTTATTAGAAAAAAACAAATAAAATTTAAGATGGAAATATATATATATCGATCATTTTTGTCTAAGTTAATCCTTTTTATTTATTCAGGACATATATGTTGAAGCATTGCCCTTTACATTGAGCAATGCCATTCCTGGAGCATCAGGTTTTGTTCATCCTCCTAATATAACGGTATGAAGTACGTACATAGTAGTTTTCAAAAAACATTAAGCTTATTTATTAACAACATAAAATTATTTATAATATTTTCTTTTCATTTGCATTATATATATTTAGCTAATTAAACACCATCTTGAATTAACAAGATATTAACATAACATGCACGCTTACATTAATTATCTCATTGTTCAATATCCAGTCTTTAATCTAATCAAAATTGGAACTAAACATTTCGCCATTGTATTTATGTATTTACAGATGGCATATAAATGTAGTGAAAGACCAGAAGCTAGATATGAAGAAGACATACATTGGTCTAGTACCAGGTAATTAAGAAATTAACCATCTTGAGAGTACTATTCCTACTTTTGTATTTATGGAATTTCTTGTTTCTTTAAGAACATACTGTTATCAGTATTTCTATTTCCTTATTTTTCTTAATATTTCTCTCTTTTCATTGTAGTTCATCCTCGAATTACAATAACATAATTCCTCAACGATGCGCCGGAGACTCCGTTACATTACCACTGTTTGAGCAAAAAGTACAGGTAATTCTGATACTTTACTTCCTCTAAGAAATTAAACTGAAATTTTTGCTGGTTTGGCTTGTATTTTTATGACTTCTGAAACTAACTAAATGAGGCACAACCTTTGTTTCCAATAATTTATCTACTTGTTATGAATTAGCTGGTCAAAACAAAGGTTGTGCCTCATTTTGGAGTATGAAAATGTCACCTAATTACATACTCAGACTATCATTACTAAAATTTGCAATATGAATATTAATGAGCATTTCTCTAAATGTATTGGAGTTACCCACGCCATTAATATCCATATCCACGTCCATACTATAAATTCTAGTAGTGGCAGTATGAGCACGTAATTAGGTGACATTTCTCCAAATATTGTTGCATGCAGTAAATTATATGTAAACTATTAAAGAAATTCTCAAAAAGAGTCTCTTAATTTTTTTCCTAAAAAAAAAGTCTATCAAGTTCAAACATATTAACTAAGAAGGTGGTTTAATTAATTGCAGGATTCAGAGAACTACACAAGAAGAGAACAGCATGAGTGGATTCATGTTATAGATTTAACAGCTCCGAATGATGATGAAGAAATAGATTTGGAGCTTAGATTGTGATATATATTTAATTCAGGGATCTGTTTCTGTAGAACTTTAATTAGTTATATATAGCTGTCAATATTGCATTAATTATTACGCTTGTCACTTTTTTGGCTTTCTATGCTCCACTATATTGAGTTTTCTAATATATATATACAGCATGCACAACATGATTAAGATGCAAGCTGGAGAAAGCTTTTGAATTTTGAATCCATCGAATGCATAAAATCTCAAGCATTTTATGACGAAGAAAAGTTGAGGTAGCACATGTTAATTTTTGTTTTCTTGTTCATAATTCACTGGATGGGATCGAGCTATATTCGAAGTAGACCCATTGAAAATTTCAATATTGCACTCTCAACGTTATAAGTTGATGAAATCATGAAAACATGGTTGTGTATTTCATTTCAAAACCTAGTGTAGGGTATGTAGGTGAGCTAGTTTTGGAACCATTCGGAACTTTACTTTTGTATGTAATTAGGAGATCAAGCTGGTCTGATCCAATTATTTTTTTTAAGAAAATGCTGAGAAAAAATGTACAAGGAAAGAGTGCAATATTTGGTAACCTTTTGTATTATTATATGGAACCTGGCAGCAACTTTAGTGGAAGTTTTTACTGAAAGAGAATGCTAATTAAGATGATGAGTTTACTTTATTCCATTTCTAATTAGGAGGTGAATTTTTAAGTGCTAGAGTGCTACAATTGGTTAGGCAGAAGTTGCTTCATTCAAATACATAAGCTCACATCTGTTGTTTCCTTACAAATGATTTATTAGACAAAAATAGATATAATGATTTGGCGACGTCGTGGTCAGTGTTAAAATCCTTTTTCGTACTGAAAATATGAAATTACCAACCCTGACCTCCGATCATATTTACAAATTTGGAGACATTTGGTTCAAAGTTAAGAACAAATCTCAAAAAAAGAACAAACTGAAACCTAGTATTTCATTTTTACAAAACTAGGAGTTTTCCCCTTCTCACAATCATATCAATCCCTCCATCCTCAGCCTTCACTCCTATATTCATCCTTAACACATCTATGTTTTCCACTCCTCAGACCTAGATTTGCCCGTTCTTACATTTATTATTATCCCTAATTACTCTCAATTTGAATTAATCACTCCTAAAAGAGTCAACTGACATTGGGGAAAATACGAATGATACCAACAATGAAAAAGGCAACAAAGAACTATGTGCAATCATGCAATCATATATACTCAATGTGTGTCAGGCCACCACTCAGCAGATAGCGGAGGTAGATTAGTCTGGTACTTTGTGTAACCACCTGAATGTTTGGTTCGTCCATCTATCATGTCTCTATAAAAATCAAATCATCCTGCAAACACAAATTACCAGAAATTATTTATTGTTTTGTATAATTGATAACGTAGGCATTTCCTATGTCTACTGTAAGTGAACGATTCAAATTTCTAAATCCAGCTTAAGATGTGTTCCATCTTGAACAGTCCAAAACTCTATATCTAGCTAAAGATGTGTTGTAGTCTTAAATAGTTCTCAAAAAGACCAAAAGGCATTTCCATAATGGAGCAATAGCATATCTGAATCTGAAGTATCAATTAAAGAAAAAGCAATAAACACGAAAATTGCATGCAGCTCTTGCAGTATAAGCTGGTACAGAAACAGTTTTGCAAGAAGTAGAAGCATGATATATAATATAGGAAGAAGTGATTCATATAATAAGATTAATTATGAGGTAAGAAAACTAAAAAACTCAAACAATATAGAAAACAACAAAAACTAAAGGAAATGAAAGATCACTTATCAGAACCAAGGAATGTGTTACCAGTTTTTAGTATTGCTACCGTATATACAAAATCAACTTGACTATCTTCTCTTATGGCTTGTTGTTGTGTTAATTGTCCAAATGCTTAATCACACACAAATGAGTACTCCCATGTAAATTAATTTTGGTCAAATAAATGCTCATTTTTCCAAATAGTCAACGAAATAACCGCCAAAAAAAAGTCTTAAAATTATGACCTTCAAGGAAATAACAACAAAAGGAAACCATCAATCTGGTATGTTCATATTTATGGCCTTCTAATATGCCATTTTCAAATTAGTAGCCGCACTGTCTTGAAATAAGAGGAAACCAACAACTTTAGACATTAACTATAATAGAAATTCGATCTCTAGACAATTAAGAAAATGATTCACATACTGAGGCATGAATAGACATTTTTTTAGTGTATCCTAGATAATAGAGCAATGTCAATTATACAGACATTAAATCAAAATTTTTGTCAGCAAGATGGATTGTAAATTTCAGTCCTTGTTCGCTTATGAACATTATCCCTCAGGCCCTCAGTATATAGAATGCCTATTGTGCCCCTTCGCAAATACCATCATTCTAATGATTTGAAAATGATGCAAAATAGTGTCAGAATCAAGTTTAATGCTTACGATAGTCTTTATTGTTTGAAATGATGCATAGAAGCAGGCTTAAAATAGTCTTACAGCGATACTATATAGTGATTTTAGTGTAACTTTTGCAAATTGCACAATCATCATTCACAATTACTATTGAAAAGGTAGATAAAAAATGCATTGACCAGAAAAATGTGAACCATCCAAAAAGAAATTAAAAATGAACTAAAGTTTCAACTTAAGTGGATGTAATTCACCTTCTGGAATAGTGACAGAATTGATTATGTGAAAACTGGAAATTCCATCAGCTATGCCTGATAATCCAACAGAAAGTATTTGAACTGTTGATATGTGCTAAAGATTTTTTTGATGTAGCAGGAAAAATGATGATATATGCTAAAGTCGTTACAGTAATAACATGGATCCAGATTTACTACATAACTGAATCCATATCTTTCTGACTAATAATCCTAAACATTTCCGACAATTAAGATCATTTCAACAGACAAATGAAGTCCATGAAGAACACAACCAACATAAATTGGTGACACCTGAATCAGTAGCAATAGACTATACAACTACAAGTGCATAAATGCTTAAATGCACAAAGAGAACATTCTAACCTCAAGTGACACAGATCCAAACGCCAAGGATGATAATGGCCGTACCGACGACTGTGGGTCCCACACGCATCTCCTCCCCCAATAGAAGAGCGGTGACGGCCGTGGCGGCGAAGGTCGTGGCGTTAGTCACAGGTACGGCCAGAGAGATCGGCGCTCCGCCTAGCAGGTAGAAGAATAAGGCGGAGGCGGAGATGTTTATCAGAAAGGGGACGGCGTACTGCCACGTCAGCAGTGGACCAAGCCAGCCATGCTCCGACGAGGTCGAACTGCTGATGGCGGCGCCGCGGCGCATGAAGGCGTTGGTGGCGCCCCATATGAGGCCCACTCCGATCATTTTCGCCACGTCATCACCTGCCATGGGAATATGCGATTGGATCCGAAGAAAATTCAAGTCCTGGTTAAGCTTTGGAAATCATGAGAGAATAGGGGTGTTGAACATTTGCATAATAGTCCTCTCCATATGATGGAATTGGATTAATCAACACTGTACAATAGTGAATTATTGGATGTGCTCGACACATCGGCACGCACAGGTAAATACGTGTATGGACACGTATTTTACACGTGACGTGTCTATGTGTTTGTGTGAAGTGTCATTAGGCGCACGTATTTAAGATTCCGTACTGTTTCGACATGTTACGCACAACATGGAGAACGACACGAGCATGCACGGGGAGCATGCGAAGCAGGTATGGGTAGGATATGTGTAGTTTTGAAATTTTGAATTTGAGATATAGGTGCTTGAGTGGGACTTAAGATACAAGAAAGGAGTAGAGGCCAATGGAATTTGAAAATTTGAATTTAGATTTGAATTTTTCTAAATTTTTCCAATTTTTTCTTTTTCGAATTTTATAAGTGTCAATATATGCTGATACGTCATCGTCGTGTCCCAATACGTTTTATTAATACATGAAGTGCTCTAATATGTACATATTCAATGATCTACAATATTCAAACACGACACATGACTTACCGTATTAATACGTATTCGGATACGTACATCTAACAATTCACTTTATACAAAGTAAGCAGTTCACTAGTTCAGTAGCAAATATTCAAATCAACTCGAACCATATGTTTTAAACATAACATAAGTTTTCTTGTTTCACTTGAATTGATTATTTAATATGTATCTGTGAGTCTGCAGTGATTTCTTCACTTTTGCTAACAAACAGACTTTCTAACTCTTAAATTGTCGTACATAACATTTGTGTAAATGCAATATTTTTAAGGGTGGATCCATTGACAATATCAAACATTGATAATAATTTTTCAAATAAAATATAAATTTTTAAAAATATAAAAAAAATTAATAAATATATTTTTTAATTTATAAATTGATTGAATATGTCATACAAATTTAAATATTTTATATTCTATCAAAAATATTAAAAAATTCTTAGACTTTCTCTAACAATCAGCATCAGATAATGAAGTAAGGCTCAAAACATTCTCCTAGGAAGAAAAGAAAAAAGAAAAAAATAAGGGGAGCGGTAATTGCACATCTTAATTGCATCATTTATTTATATTTTAGATGTATTTATATTTCTTTCAAAAAATATTTATATTTAATGATAAAAATATTTATACCTTACATTATTATTCTTAAAAATTATGTAAGTTGTATTTATATTTATACAACAAAACTTTTAACTTCAATTTTTTATAATTATTTAGAAAAAAAATAATAATAAATATTTTTATACTAACTATAAACACTTACAAATAAATTTATCTATTTAATATAAATATCTTCGATGTATAAATATATGATATAAAATATGAGATATAAAAATAATTTTTCGAAGGGTAATAATGGGTTTATCACAAACCAGACCTCTAAAATAAACTCTGTTTTGGACCTTTTGGAATTTGGATCAGCGACCAAGTCCTTGGAGTTGGGTTGAATGGGACCACGCCTAACAGCCTAATCTGATTGGTCCAAAACCAGTCTGTTTCTTGGGCCCACTTCTCAGTTTAAGCGTAACCCGTCTCGCTCTTTTGGATTCTTCCAAGAATAATACTTGGAAAGTCCAAAGGATCCGAGTCTATATATATCATAATACGAGCTATGTAGCACGATTGCCACGCAAGGCGCAATGTATGTGGATCGTCGGATTTTTAATAATGGACGGTTAGATTTAGATAAGAAATAACTTTCTTAGAAAGCGGTATAATCTCAACCATTTAATATGGATCGGACGGTCCATAAACTAGGAGACGTTCTCAAATGCAGCCGCCTAGAATGATCTCGAGAAGTGTAGAATAAGACAGGAAATGAAATACGAACGAAACCAAACTAATTTTATAAGCTAAAGATAACCTAGAATAGGTATTTATATATACTTTTGGTTTAATATCACGTCTCTCCTTTCCTTTCCCCTTCCTTTTGTTCTCCAATCAAAACCCAGAAGAGCACATTTATATCAGAGAAAGAGAGAAAGGAATAGAGAGAGAGAGAGAGGGAGAGAGAGATGGCGCATGGAAATGGAAATGGAGAGACGAGCGCAGGGCCTCAATCGAATAGATGGTACCCGCTCACACTCGGGTCTTCTCTCGTCGATCATTCTTCTTCAACCAAGTTTTGCACGCTCCGATGTTAGTTAGCTTTCCCTTTCTCTTTCTATCTGGTTTCCAGATCTAAGATCTTATTTTACTCAATTGTTGGAATTATCTATTGTATACTACACTTTGGAGATGATTACAATTTAGATTGGAAAATTTGTTGAAGATATCAAAGTTGAAAGTAGAAATTTTATTAATGTCTACATACACCGGTATTCGATTCTAATTGTGGACAGAAATTATCAATTGATGCTCAGTAAGCATTTATCGTCAACAATCTATGTTAATGAATTGAATGACATATGTTGATATTAGATTATAATAGAGGTCTGATTGGTAACTAGATTCTGAATTTGTTATTGAGCTCTGAGAATTAATAGATTTTATAGCATACATTTTGTTAGTTTTCATTAGAGAAAGATCAGTTGTTTCTTACATAAAAACATCATAATTTACACAAGGCAGTTTCTCTAGTTCATGAATAACTTAATCGTTCCTTATCAACAAAAAATAGATGAGTTCAAGCCAGCATCGATTGACAAGACCCAGCCAGGCACACTGCACAAGAACAAGGAAAACCGGGTTGCGGTTGAGTTTCACAACAACCAACCTGGCAAGCCAAAGGTGGCCTTTGAAGGGAGCAGCGAAGACTACAAGGACACAGATGCCGTCTTGTTCTTTGATGGAGATACGTTTCATCTCGAGAAGTTACACCGTGCATTTAAGTCCCTGAAGCACAAGCGCATCCCGGGAGAGTCAAATGGTTTGACTGGGTTGAGCAATGCAGGTACAAATGGAGGTGGGTCCAGTGCCGAGGCCCATTCTCCTCCTCTGCCTAAGGTGGCACGTACTCAGGCTGTAAACAGGCCTTCTGTTCATGCCTTGCCAGTAAGTTTTGATGCTTCCAATCTATTTAAAATTATAGAGTGTATTCTTATACCAACATAAAATTGCTGGTCAGCTTAGTAGGTGCTAGGTATAAAGTTTTGTGTTTCTTATTCATACTTGACAAAGTTTTCAATTAATTGAGTTTGGTATCAGTATGTATTAAGTTTTTGCTGGATGAGTACCTATAAGATGTTTTTCATTTTGTGGCTTTGAGATAAAATTTTCTTACCTGGACAAACTCTCAATGCTTTAAAAATTTGTTCAGGTAGGAAAAAAAAGGAGTTGCTTTATTGTACTGGATCTAGTGTGGTATCACATGCTTGCTAGGCCATGTACTCATGTGAACAGGCTGGTACCAGTATGAATATATGTCAGTATGCAAATGATCTGTTAAAAAGGACAGGTCCACTATCAGTCAGTAAGATATTGATTCTTCGTCGGAACCTCTGTTTCATCTCTTTATAGTAACTTCTCTGCACATGACAATGCAGGTTGAGGTTGAGAAGATTGATATTGGTGGACCTGAAAATAATGGTTAGTTTTCTCTCTCACACAGGCACACATAAACATGCACACACAAAAATATGTTGCGAAACAAAGATAAAAGAAACTTAACAGCAATCAATAATATTTGCATTTTTGGTCAAGCTTAGTATTATGTAAGTCAGTAAATAACTGTTGCTGGGCCCTATACCCCTTATAATGGGCCGTCGCTGAATCTTTGAGCAGTTCACTGAAGGTTTACTCAACCCTTAAGAGGCATGAGAGTTTATTCTATAAGGGATTATATACTAAATCCCAAAGCATGGTTTGGGCAATACTTTTATATGGCAATAAAGAAAATTTTCACATCATCTTCATTAATAAGAATTTCTATATCTATTATTAATATCATCTGACCTTTTTTTTGACAGCTACAACAAGGCCAGTAAACAACAAAACAAACACGGCTCACCAACCCTCCAATCCCAACCCCTTCTCCCCCTCTTACCCTGATACCAGACCATACGACCAAGACCAAGACCAAGACCAAGACGAGCATCTAGACATCCTTGGGGATGATGAACCTGGGACCCCTAACCCCCTTCCCTCCTCTCATCACACAAGTTCAGCTGTTGGATTCGACATCAATGTCCCAAATCATCATGCTGAATCTGATGATGAGATTGATCTGTTTGATGACATGCCAGCTGAGAATGATGGGCTGAGTGCAGCCCAAGCACTTCGGGCCCAGGTGACAGGGTCTGGGGCAGGGGATGCCCAGTTTGAGCAGGGGGGTCAAGGACAGGACACGTCCAGTTCTGGTGGGGAGAGTAGTAGCAGCGGCAGTAGCAGTGCCAGCGGAAGTGGGAGTGGAAGTAGCAGCAGTAGCGGCAGCGAAGGGAGTGATGCTGATGGTGGTGGTGCCGATTCTGCAAGTTCTGCTGGTGATATTGATATCGTTTAATTTCTGAACTGAAGGCATCAGTTCCCAATGCCTTTTAAAGTTAGTCCATTACTTCTTTAACTGCTTATGGCGAACACGGCATTCCTGTTTTTTTTATGATATGTGAGGCCTTACAGGATGGCCTGATGGGTACTAGCGTTTGGAGCCTTGCAATAAAATTTTGGCTGGTAGTAATAACATGGATATAGCAGGGCAAATGTGAAATATGTGATTTGGGATTAGCAGTTGGATCAAATATTGGGATTTTCATAGTTGGAGATTGGAGTCTTTGCAGTCATGAGCTAATAATAGAGGTGGGGGATTGGCTGGAAATAACAGGCTCAGAATTCATCCCGGAGTCCGCTTGCACTCTGATGAAGCTCTTCCTCAATAACTTGGTTTATTATCTTCTTTTAATGTTCTTTCGATTTAACATATTGTTTTCTGCCCCTATTGAGAAATTTAAATTGTTTGGTGGTGGTGGTATATTAGTGATTTTGTGGCAATTATGTGATTAGCATCTTTGAATAAGGGAATGAACTTTCATTGTTTGATTTTTGTTGGACGAGAATGAAATGTATTGGCAAACAGTTATGTCCTTGATTTTTTTTTTTTTTTGATATAAGGGCTCCCGTTATTTCTTTTTAAATGCTTATTGCGGAATTTAAACTTATATTTCTCTATAGAGAGGCGAGATTTATCATTACTGTGTGTAGATCCGCGGTTCTATATTTTTTTATTTATTTCCTTAAACCAAATGGGGAAGCCACTGATTTCATTAAACAAATCAAAGGTCTATAAGAAAGAATATAATATAACACATGCAAAGAAGTGAGTCAAAGGCTCTTAAATTGTACTTAAATTACGTGAATTTTGAAACACAATTATTTTATAAGTTTAAGAATTTATCTACAAATTTTTTATTTTTAAAAATTATCAAGAATTTTTTTAATTTATTAAAAAAATGTTATCCAGATTGTCAAATTAACAATTCTCAAGAGATCTCCACCCTTAAAATTATTAGTAGAAACATAAACGCACGGTAAATGAATTCTAGAATTATTATATATAATATTATTTTTATCTGTTCTATTTAGCAGAAATAAACTAATACATATATAAATTTCACAATTTAAGAGGTTCTTCATTAGTTTTAGTAATATTACGATCACAAATTTATCATAAATTAATTAAAACATGAACATATACACTAAAACGCTATAAATATAATATAGCAAAATTTAATGCATAATGTATATATTATCTATTTTATTTGGCTGTGATAAAATTATATACATGTAGAAGATATAGGTTACATTTTATCTATCATTTTTTATAATAAGTGAAGTCAAAATTGAATAAAAACTTAAATATACACAACCAATTAAATGCAATTTAGAAAAAAATTATGCATAATGTTTTGTTGTATTTGTTTAATTTAGCATGAATAAAGATATAAGTTAGGATTTATCTTTCAGTTTTGGTGATTTTACTGTTTCAAATAATGTCTAGATTTATTAAGATGTAAACAAACATACACAACATGTTTCGTAATTGCGTCCAAGCATAATGTTTTGCATGATACTATTTTTATTGGTCTGATTCTATACATATGCAAAAGACACAACGTAGATTTTATTCATCATTTTTTTATGATATTTTGATCACAAATAAGATCTAAATTAATTAAAAACATGAAACAACACATTTAATTGCATTGTAAATGCATTCTAGTACATTTTTATGTATAATATTTGTTGTATGTGTTTTATTTAGCACTGATAAATTTAAACATCTATAGAAGACATAAGTTGGAGTTTATTTATTGTTTTTTATGATCATATGATCATAAACGATGCTTGAATTGATTAAAACTGTCAATAAACACACACAGTGCACTGTATTTGTATTTAAAAAGAACTTCATTGTATTTGTTTGATGTAGCACAAACTAATTTATGCACATTTTAAATACTTAAGTTAGAGTTTATCGATCAGTTTTGATTATTTTATGATCACAAACGAGATTTAAATTGATTTAAAATATAAACAAACACACATGAACATAATGTAAATGCATTATAATTTAATTTTATGCATAATATATGTTGTGCACGTATAAAAATATAAATTAAAACTTATATGTTATTTTCTATGATTTGTTTTGATAAAAAATGAAGCCTAAATTAATTAAATTCATCATACTCAGTATCAGAGAGCTCATTATAATGTAAAAAAAGGAAAGGTCATAAACGTCAGTGTTTCTCATTTTGGAAGATTAGAGGATTGTTTTAGCATATTCGGTTTTTTCATTAAACCTTTAGAATTAGAGAAATTAAGCACTTTCCTCACACAGAAAAAAAAAAAAAAAAGTAGTAGTAGCGGCTCTCTGAAGGGAGCAAAAATCTCACAAGTGAAAAGTGGGTCCCTCAGTCAGTCTCTCGTAAGGAGGAATAAGATGGGACCCAATGTCATACACTGTTATACGAGTAGAACGGGTCCATGTCATATCGCTTCGCTCTCGCCACCTCTCGGCACGCTTCCCCAATTCCAAACCTCCGAACGATCTCTCCTCTCTCTCTCTCTCTCTCTCTCTCTCTCTCTCACCCCTTCTTCCTCCAGCGTACAAAAGACTAGAGAACTTCTCTGTGCTTACCCCTTTGGTTTTTCGACTCATCTCCATTATTGGATATCGGTTTCTAGGTCTGTTAAGGAGTTGGCGCAGTCGTCATGTTCTATTCAAGGTCTCTCTCTCGAGCTCTCTTTTATTCTCGCTCTATCTCTCTCTCTTTGGTCGGGAATGCTTAATTCCTTTGAAATTGTCACTCTTGAGTTTGCAATTTTCCACTTCTTCTTACAGAAATCGACCAATTTGAGCTACTATTAGCAATAGTTAGAAGACCTTATGCAGAGTAAATTAGGAGCAAATATGATTGGATTCTCTTTTTTCTAACTAAGTTATTTACTGTTAAATATTGAAATTAGGGGATTCTGGGGTCGGCATAAGAGAAAGATATTGATTGGACTGGGGGTAGTAGGAGGAAGTTATGCGGTTTATAGACTATGGGATTCTCACCAGAGAAGGATACTTGAGATAAATCGTCGGAAAGAAAGGGAGAGGCATGAAGAGGAGATAATGAAAATTCAGTAAGCACAAAAATTAATGTCTCCGTTCTTACCGTTATTACTGAATTTGCTTCGCAATTGACAGTAGGATTTTTCTGAATTTTGATATGAGCCAATAGCTAGGGTTAGTTCGATGCAGAAGCACTTTGACTACACTGTTTATTTTTCCCTAATGTTAATGAGTGCTTCTACTAATCTTAAATTGAATAACCAACTGAGCCAAACAAATTTAGGTTGCTGTGTTCGAAGTCTGGTCAGATTTGTGATGGGTAATGACCAATTATATTGACACGAACATCCCTTGAACATCTCTTAAACTGTTGGGTTCTTCAAACATGGTAAATGTAGGGTACTATTTGCAAGTGCAGTACATGGTGTGTATAAAAATAATTTTTTAAAATAGTGAATTATGGAAATATGATTCTGTGAGTAATCAGATTAAAGAACCACTTTGAGAGCATACAGAGGATATCAGATATAACTACGTTGCCATATACTATGCATGAGTTGCGTGCACGAATTTTAGAACAGCTGGACCTTTCAGAGCTTCGAGACCGGCTCATGCAAGGGAAGGGACAGCCTGGCATGCTCAGTCCTCAAGAGAGGATCGAGCTCTGGGGCCGTCTCAAGATTTTGAGTAAGCCTTTGACCCTTTTTATTGTTATTTGCAAATTTAGAGCCAATATTCTACTGTATTTGCAGGTAAGAAAAAAACACTTTTCATACTTGCCTTCCATTCTGCCTATTATGGTTGTTCGTTTCAGAAATGCTAAGTCATGGAATTCAACCAAATCACCCTAATTTGACACAATTCAATCATATTCATACAAAGAAGGACCGATTTCATTTCCTTTTAGTTATTATTAACTTAAAAAGCAATCCAATATTCAAACTGCTGTTTTGATAGTAAGTTGATATGTGGATTTTATTTGCATTAATTTCATTATGCATGATTTCAGGAAATTTTTTAATACCAGACGTTTATATCAATTTAATTTTTGTTTTTGTTTTTATAAAAGCAGGGGGATAACCCTACCTGCCACCTGTATGAAAATATATCTTCAAAACATAACTGCAGAAAGTAAAACCTACATAGATTGTCTAAAACATACTCAGAAATGCCTAAAACTACCAGAACAAAGAACAGATCAACAGCTTTTTTGTTTACAACTGAAATTTTCAAAAAGACCCCAGAAAATTGCATAATCTTCTAATTAGTCTCTCTTCCAGACCTAGGGGTGTCCCCCTTTGTTTCCTCTTCCTCCTTCATAAGGTTTACCTGCAAAGGTGATAGAGTAGTTGAAAATTTTACATTTTGTTAAATGTCGACATCTTTCTCTTTGCCTCTAATGCAGTTTCTTTCCCCTTAAGATCAAACTAAACTAGAATAAGCAAGATGATTGAGATTTTAAAAAAGTAAATCAGTTTTGTTGTTGGGTTGGGATCCAATGACAAGGGCTTAAACAACCTTTGCAACCTTTCTCAAATCAAGGAAACTTGGGCAAGGTCGATTGGTTTGGCTTTTTAAAAATCGAATAAATTTATGAACATGTTAATATATCAATCTTTATGCAATTTAAATGTCATTTGGTGTACCATCAATTGCCATTCAATATGGACCGTTGCAAAATTCAAGTCATTTGATCAACTGTGAAATATCAAATTTCATCTCCCTTTTTTATACGTATGATGTGCATAACTTGTAGCTTACATTCCATCTGCCAGATTTCAAAATTATAAATTATTTTTTATTATTGTCAAATTGTCTAGTTATTCCTTTTGTTTATGGATCCCATAGCCTTTGCTTTGACATTACCTTGATTTTAACTGGTGGCTGATATTTGCAAATATGATAATATTGGTCCTATTTGCAAAATACACTACACAAAGCTATGGTCCTATGTGCAAAATGCATTGAATAAAGCTAGATAATTATTTATTAGACCACATTTTGCTTTCCAACTGATATTCTTCTTCTTTTTTATATAGGTTTTACGCGAACTGTGGCTGCTCTGTGGGCTGTAACAATATTAAGCCTTTATGTTAGAATCCAAGTAAATGTCTTAGGGAGACATCTCTATCTTGATATTGCAAGAACTGCTGAAGAACAGGTACAAATTACAAAGATGTTTCTTTAATCAGTAATAGAAATCCAACCAAGTATTTAACTTTTTTGTTTCTTTTTGGATATATGCAAGAAGCATGTGATCTTTACAACTAATGTTATGTAAATATTGTTCAATGATGAGGCCATGGCTTTTTCATACTATTTAAGTCAATTACGAAAACTTTGGAACTAAGACTTAAATTCATTTGTCTTCATGTCATTATGACCTCTACATCGAACAATGTGTCAATTAGGAACATAACTTTTCCATCTACCTAATCTAGTGGTCTGCTGCTATGTTAAAACCCCAAAAGTTGTTTAATGCTAGTTGCAAAAGTGATAAATGTTTGGGTGATTTGCGAAAATTGTACATTAGTAAAGGAGGGAATAGAAGTATAGTTGGTGTTTTAGGTGGGAGGGAGCGATGTGTGGGGTGGGGGGACGGGGGTGGGGGCTGTGAATAGAAGTATCATGGTCTAGATTAGGTTTGGGGTTGGTACAAGAGGCTGATGTCATGGATATACTTATAGTTGGTACTGACTGGTATTGCTGTTTCTTTTACTGTTTTTATCTCTTACTCAGTAATGTGTTAATGATTTCAGTTGAAATCAGTGGTATGGGATGCTACTGCTTTCAAAAAGAAAGAAAAAAAAAAGGAATAGGTGTGGTCTGTTGTGTCTGCCTCATACCTGTAAAAGTCAATATCCATCTCTGGTCCTACACGTCAAAATAATCTTATTTTGATGTGTTGAGGAGGAAAAGAAATCAGTGCTTCTGATTTGTCCACACTGATTTCTGAGCACGTTCTTGACAAATCTGAGGCACAATGAGATGATTTTTACATAGGAATATTCAATGTCTCAGAGCTGATATGTACAGTCTGGAATTGTCATGTTAATGAAGGATATGTGATAAGCTGCTGGTACTTGCTACCGCCAAAAGAAAGCGTTAGTGCGGTACAATATCCCTCGTTGCAATATAATGTAATTTGCAACGTACCCCTTCTGTTGTTGGGGAAATTGTCTTCAACTCCATTTTTTCACTGAACTTCTGGTTTTATTCTTGGAATTTAGTTGAAGTGGTTTTTGTTAAGTTACTGGTATTCATCTAAATACAACACTGTAAGCTTAGTTTGCATTGTTTACTCTTTATTCATAAAAAAAGTATCTCTGATGTGTTTATAGGGTGATTCTGATTCATTGAGAAGCCATGGTCGTGAGGAGTTTCTTGCAACAGCTGATTATCTCTGTACACATGGCATTAATACGCTATTAGTTAACATGCAAAGTGCTGCCATGGAGGTTCTTAAAGAGTATGCTTTTCTTTTCTGGGTTTTAACTCTTTTTTAAACTTTTACGAGGATCTCTTCTATTCTTGAAATTACGAAAAGCTCTGCTTTTCTATTTTGAGGAGACAATTTTATTTTGATAAAAGTGACAAATTAAACAACCGGTATTTCTACATAACGAAATGGTGATATTAACTTGACAATAATTTCTGTAAATCACACCATCTTGCAACTTTTGCAGACAATATAAAACAATTTTTGGGTTATTTCCAAAAACAGAGAACAGAACAATTTAAATCAGGGATAAATCAAGTGAAACTACTGAACTACCCTTTGCTCTAATTTTTTTTTTTTGATGAAGTTCTTGGGTTTTAATTAAAAGTATCATGTTAGCATTGATCTATCTACTTCACACTTATTATCATATTGAGAAAAAAAGTTAAAAGGACCCAGTCAGAATACTATAAGAATTTTGCAAAAAGTGCTGCTTATTATCTTGAAATTATGAGAAAATTACAAAGAGGATGGAATTTATAATCGATTTGAAATTCAGGAAGCAGCTAAAGGACACATTCAGCGTCGATCAGCTGAAGGAGACAATCACACAAATATTGGATTTATTCATGAAAATTGAGGGGCCCTCATTTTGGGTCAGCTATTTGGTGCCTGAAGATGTCTCCACTTACAGAAAGCTAATGGCTCCCTCAAATATCTCTGACGAGTTGACAAACCTTATGGACATAAGCAAGCTTGAACAACTCATGTCTGAGACTCGTACCATATTATTAAGGTATGCAGTTTCTATTATCATGTTATAGGAAAGTTCTATTTTTTTGGATTCTCTTCATTTTTCCAATGAAAAATGGTGTTTCAAATGTAGAACCATAAAGAAGTTTGGAATCACTAGGTTATATTGCCTCCTCACCTAAACAAAGCTGTAGATTTGATAAAGATACAAACAAATAATGCAATTGCTGGCAAATCATCAGCAAACCTTAAAAAAAAGAAACCATTGCAATTGCTAAAATGAGGAAAAACCATTGAAAGAACCAATACTCACTGTAATTTAACAAATCAATCCTATTTTAGTCCCTACTTTTTGACAAATTTTATTTTCATTTTTTGTTTCAGACCTGACTTTGGTAGGATCATGGATATAGCAATGAAAAAGGCAGTAGAACTGCTGATTGATGAAATGGGGGCAGAAATTAGTGGGGCTGCCCCTTTGGCCCTCGCCAAACTCTTGCCACGTGTCTCTCAGATGAGTATACCCCTTCTAGCAGAACCTGAAAACAATAAACTTATATCCAGCTTACGTCGTGTACCTGAGATTGAAGTTTTCTACACACTTGTTTATGCTGATTTGACCCTAGAATCTTGAAACTTGGGAAAATAAAGGTTCAGGTTGTTTTTTTTGGGTTACCTACAGCAATGCGCAAGGGAAAATCGATTCATGTCCTCGAGAAGTTGTTAGCATGTGAAAATTGAAAGGATCTTATGGACATGTTATTGTGATTAACACCTTTTTTTTGTTTAAAATTGGAAATTGACTTGCATAGGGGGGAAACCATGACATCCAATTGCGAAAGGTTTGACTACATGCATAGAAATTACAAGGAAATTTTAGTGGAAAGAGAGGTCTTAAGAGGCATTTAATAGTGGGATCTGAGAAAGGGAGATGATAGGTTCAAGATGCTCTGAACTTTCATATTAGGGTTGGTGCATTTTTCTTTTTCGTTTTATTCTTTGTTTTTGTTTTTGGGGGATCATTTTTGTCCTTGGAATATTCAGTATATGTTTATCTTTGTTTGTACACATTGTGCCAATTTTGAATTGGGTTAGTTGGTTATTTAAAGAGTTATTATTAGTTTCTGAAGAATCATTTTTACAATTGTTTGCGGCACGATTTTTTGAAGAAATTTCAGACTATATGTGTATGTCAAATGGACTACCTAATGAGATAATGAAAATCCAATATACTGTCTCTCGATCTTGCTCTCTGCTCTTTTTTTTTTTTCTTTTTTCTTTTTTAAATTTGGCAGAGGCTGCCAAATATTTATTAGCAAAATTAGAAGAAAACATCATTACAACCATCACCACGCAAGCAGGCACATGAATTATACAATCCACAATCTACTCTACCTGTGTGCCTCAAAGTTCTGAAAGTACCTCTACATCTACTAGTACATCTAATTTCTATTTGTAAAGGGCCAACTCGTATAACCACTTCTCGCAATGCTCCACATCGTTACATCCGCGACGACTCTCTCTGCCAACATCCTTGCCGTTGAGAAGGAGGTGGGTGAACAGCCTAACAGATGGAGTCGTTTTTGTGTGCCAGACCCACATGTAACTGTAACCGTGGTGCCCTGCAATCGAGAGCATTATACATGGATGCTGCCGAGTGCAAACCCTTTGATCCCCACCTCTACAGTATACTGTCTGACTGTTGTGTAAATGCCAAATTGGAAGCAAAGTGTGCTATTTCCGTCTGCTCAGCCGTTCTTGGTTGAGGCAGCAGTGTATCAAGAGTATCAATAGCCTCCCTTAGAGACACAGACGGGTTTGCCTGACGCATGTGGTCGTTAAAGAGACCAAGCAAAGGCTCGCCCGCCCATGAATCGTTCCAAAAAGAAATTGAAACGCCACTGTGTATGACCCATGTTGTAGACCAATGGAAGTAGTGCTTGAGGTGCAGCAGCTGTTTCCAGAAAAAGGATCCCTGTTTGCGCCAGAATTTTGGTCCCTGGTCATATCTCCCCTTCCAATATAACCTGTTTGCTGTTTGTGCCCATAGGGATGCCGTCTCAGTATATAGCTTCCACCACCAACGCAGTAACAGCGATGTATTTTGTATGAAAAAGTTCCGAACACCCATACCACCACAGCTCTTAGGAAGACATACTAATTTCCAGTTCATTAAGTGCCCCCCCCCCCCCCCCTCGCATGACTTTCATTGCGCACCCAAAGGAAGTCTCCCCTGATTTTATCCGATCGCTGTATCACCCATGTAGGAAGTTGGAAACATGCCATGAAGTCCCTCTGCTCTGTTTTTTTGGTTTCTTTATAAGGCAGTAGATTTCTCTCTCAAAGAAAACAACAAGAAAAAAAAATAATATGACGAAAATCAGTTAGGTATAAATTTGATATATCTTCTAATAAACTCGCCTAATCTAGGTATATTCTTCTTTTTTTATATATATAAAAAATATTTGCATAGCTTTGAAATAGCTTTTGAACCTTCTGTAGCGACCTCAAAAAGAGAAAAAGAAATATATCAAAAAAATATAACAACAAATCAGCACCCTATTTGGAAATTGTAAATCAGCAAACTACTGACTATATAAGCATATATAACAAACAACAGCTTACAGCTACAACTACACTTCATATATCACCAAGCAACACACTACAAAAAAACCATCTAAAGAAGAGAAGCAGCACACTACAAAAAACTATTTAAACTCAACACATCACATTTAACTCAGCTTTATTTACATAACAGAGCAAGCATTAGGGTTTTCATCGCTAAACAACGACGTGTACTTAATATCTATTGCATTCGGGCTTGGCATGGCCTGAGGCGCACTGCGTACAAATCCTGACGGGGCCTTCTTGTCATAGACGCCGCCGACATAAGGATATGCCACCAAGTTGTATGACACATAGGGCCAGACCTCTGCTCTCTTGCCGATGCTCGCTATTCTCTCCAATACCCGTTTTGGTTCGATATAGCCGCTCACAGTCACTCGGCTGTTTTTCCTGTTCACATTAAATGATGTAACCCCTACAAAAAAAAAAATAAAAGAACATGCTTTCAGTAAATGTAGAAGAAAATTATGTGCATATATGTATTATTTTGTAATTCTGATGAGTTGGTATTTCAAATTTTAAATTTCATTAGGATGCATTAAAAATGTATAAATTCCTAATACAAAATTTGAAGGAAAGCACCAAAACCAAAACTACAGAGAAAAAATGTTGATTTACCTTTTATATTGCTCACAGCATGTTTTACTCTTCTTTCACATCCATCACAATCCATTTTCACCTTCAGGTCAACAGTCTAGCAGAGAATAAAAACATAACATATTTATTTAAATGATATAAACACAGATCAATCCACAAATAAATACAAGATGAGAAAAGATATGTATATTATGAACTCCAGCAAAAGACTACAAAAAGAAATTTGTAAAAATGGAGCATCTTGTTTCATCAAACAGTTCATCAGGTTGTATTGTAGCAAAATGAAGACAAATTAAATACTTCATGGTACAGGACATTAATATAAGGTCACATAAAAGACTTGATACCATATTTGTAAACAATGCAACATGTGCCTTGTGCTCTTTCACTTCTTCAAAAGAAAAAAAAAGTTCATTTTATTTGACAAACTGTCACCTGCAAGGGTTTCCTCTTTCTAATCTGCAAAGCTCTTCTTGTTTCAGTTGTACTACACATGTCAGAGAGATGGTCAAGCGCTCCCATTGTGTAATTGCCTTTATGTGTGATTGGAAGGTGGTTGTGTGTGTGTGTGTGTGTGTGTGTGTGTTTTGGTGTTGATGGGGGTGGGGGTGGTGTGTTGGGTTGGGGCTGGGGAGGCAGAGGGAGATACTGGCAAAGTGGCAAAGTGGCAAATGCTTCCTAGGAAATGTATCTATATATAGAGGGGGGTTGATTGGAAATATTATTATGAAGTTTTTGTGAAATTTTTGAGAAAGGTCCATGAAGTTGATGTCTATTATGTCAGAAGGAATTAGTGGAGTTGCAAAATCTGTAAAAGTGTCCGTCAAATAAATTTTTAATATTTTTTAATAATATTCTAATATGTTAAATAGTCTAATATGCTATTAATTGTAGCAAAAAAAATGTTCAATTGGTGGTAATTATTGGGGGGTGACTCTACTTTAGAAAATAGAAAGGTTGTTCCATTGATATTTTTGGAAAGAACTGTGTTGACAATAATATTTATTTTAAGAATTATGACATCTAAAGAATAATTATACAAATAAAAAATATTAATAATTTTATGTTATTTATCAAATTCGGTACAATTTGAAAATCATGTAGTCACTCACCGAGTTTTGATAAACTGAATTATTATTTTTTATAAATTATTAGATGGATGGCCAATCAGTTTTCAAATTATATCAAGTTTGATATACAACCTATTTTAATATAGAGAAGATATTGACAATTCTATTATTTTAATTTTATAATAGTTTGATCTGATCTTTTTATCTAAAAAAACTTTGTCTTTAATATAAAATTTATCCCAATATTTTTAGCCAATAAATAGGAACAAACAAAACCTTCAGAGTCTGGGTTGAAGTGCAAACTTCCAAGACAAACAATGATTTGCATTTCCAATCAATGTGAAGTCTCAAATCAAGGAGCTTTCAGAGAATTAAATGCTGAGGCCAATCATAAAAGGCAGTTGGCCTAAGAGCAATCTTTACGTTTGCTTAATTGTATTTTTTTCAGATCTCTTGTGGCATGGCATTGACTTGAGCAGTGGTAGACTATGAAATTTTTGTTCGTTTAGATAAAAAAAAATAATGAAATTAAGTTATGTATTTTAAATATATATCAAAAAAATTATCCGAATTTTATTTTGAGAAAAAGTTTTAGCCGGATTTTGAAACCATCTTTCGGTAGTACACAAATAGTATTATCTTTATTATTAGATTAAAATTTGATTCTCGATAAACTATGAAAAATTAAATTATGACGATGTCATATGAAATCTGAAATTAGATTTAATAATGACATGGCACTACTAATACCAGATAAATTACTACTGGCGGAGATGAATGCCTTTCAATTTATGCTTAGAAATTTCATAGAGAGAGTCCTATAGATCAGGAAACTGTGCAAAGTATGTTCTTGCACCTAGAGATTAATGTTTCATGATGACTGATAACAATGGTCAGAAGAAAATTAGTGAGAGATCGTTTAAGCACTAGCATGAAATTGATGTATCGTGTAAAATCCGTTAACATGAATTTTGATGAATTTTGATGTTGGAATGAATAAACCACATACAAATTTAAGTATATTAAATAAATTTCGTAAAGGCTTAATACTTATCTTGATTAGAAGAAACTATCTAGAAGCACCATCACTCTTTTTTCAGAACAATATTAATTAATCAGGTTTAATTAAATGGTGGCCTAATCATGATGTGGTAGAGGAGCAATGATAGTGTTGTAATTAAACTTGTAATATTGATTTGTGAATCAGGATCGTTGGTGCCAGAAACTCTCTTACTGGTTCTCATGCTAAATGGAAATTGCCTGGATGCTAACTGTTGACTGGTTACAAATTCTCATGCCAGAAATATGATGGAAGTATCAAACCTATGTACAATTAACATTGTAGTGAGAATCATGTATTCATCTGGATATAATGAAGGGAGAACTATCAATTTAACAACCTTGATAACGGATTTTAGATTGATTGTGTTTCAAATTTTTATATAATTTAAGAATCATTTGATATTACATCAAAGATCATTGAATTTAATCATTACAAATTTTATGTAATTTTATCTGTTTTTGATGAAATTTATAACACAATCAATCTATGAATTGAATAATATATCTATAATTTTTTTTTATTTTTAACTTTTTTTTTGAAATTATTTAAAAATTTATTATCAAAATTATTAAATTAATAATTATCAATGATTCCCCACCCTATATTTATATTTCTTAATGAATCAATACATCTAAGTGGTAGCAAGCAAAATATATATATATATATAATCATGTGATATCTTCTAACCGTAGCAAACATTACACAAGCTCCTTTAGTACAAAATTTGATAATTTGATGTTTTCAGCAATAGTACTAGATAAACATTTTTTTTTGGGCCTCAGAGAGACGGAACAGCAACTATTATTATTTGATATGAAATAATTCAATGAGGCTGTGATGCATTGATATCCCTTGTGCTTTTCACATTTATTAACAACGCATTAATATCTGTCTAATCAAGGCAGCAATAATTGAGATCAACTCCAGAATAGAATATTACAAATGAAATTCAATGGCTGACAATTCGGCCATGTATATCAGTTTTCATACCTTCATACTGATGGATATTTTCGGATGAAAAATTATTGTTGTATATGTTTATCACTTTTTCATTCTTTAATATATGAAAAATTTCAAGTCAAAAATTTTGTTGCACGAATAAATTCTTTAATATATGAAAAATTTTAAGTCAAAAACTTTGTTGCACAAATAAAAATAAAGCTTATAAATTTTTTAATTCTAATAATATAAAGTATAAACACTTTTTGAAAGAAATATAAATATATTTTGAGTGTATATAAGAGGTGTGATTAAAAGATACAATTATCACTCATCTTTCGGGAAAATTCATCATTTATTCCCTAACTTAAAAAAAATCAAATTAGTTCCTAAACTTTCATTTGCATCAGGTTGGTCCTTAAACTTCTTCAAAAAAAAAAACTAAATTGGCTCTTAAATTTTTTCAAAAAAACTCAATTGACCCTTAAACTTTAAATTACATCAAATAAGTCCTTAAAATTTTTAAAATAAATGAAAGAATATATGTTTTAGTCCTTAAATTTTTTACAAAAGAAATCAAATTAGTCCTTGAACTTTCATTTGCATCTAAGGATATCAACTATCGGTCCAACCTAATGTATCGAACTTACCTAACCTGACTGAAGTTCAACTAGTTATTTTCTATAACAAGAATAAAAATGATGTAAATAAGGGTATAGATGGGTCGGGTTGATATTATTTTATTATTTGTTAAATGGATTGGATCCAACATAACTCAACTGACCGAGACAAATAAAGAACTTTAAACCCGTATTCGATCCAATTTTCACAAGTCTTATCCAATTAGATTGTGTTGAATAAGATCGGCTCATCAGGTTGGACGAAAAATTGACAACTTTAGGAGAAAATGAAAGTTTAAGGATCAATTTGATTTCTTTTGAAAAATTTTAGAGACAAAAACATATATTCTTTCAAAAATTTAAAGACTTATTTAGTACAATTTAAAGTTTAAAAATCAATTTTATTTTTTTAAAAAATTTAAGGATCAACTTGACTTTTTTTTTTTACATAAGTTCAAAGACTAACTTGATGTAAATGAAAATTTAGGAATTAACTTAGTTATTTTTTAAGAAAATTTAGGATCCAAATGATGAATTTTCGCGATATTTTTTTTCCTGAATTTTATAAAGAATAATAAAAAATTATTCTTTCATCTAATATATTACGCTCCTTCTTTACATCTGAAAGTGCTTATGCTTATGCTAGCCTACGCGCATCTCACCAAAAAAAAAAAAGGTGCTTGTGCTGAATTCACGATTGTTTATACTAACTATATATCAAATTCATCGCTTTATTTTTTTTCCTAAATAATCCTCAGAATGTTCATGTTAAACATTTTGTTGATTAAACAAAAGCATAACTTTCGATGTCTATTTCCTTTAATAGAATATAAAGTCTAAATACTTTTCGAGAAAAAATCAACAGTAGTCCAAAAAATATTCTGAGTCATGCAGTCACCTGTCGTGTCTCAAAAAGGGACAACTGCATCCAACATTTCCAGCGCTTGAGAGCAAACGATACATAACCCAACACCAGACTACCAAAAAATAGAACAAGGATATGGTCATTAATTTTTATAAAACCAGGACATATATATCATAGAGAAAAGTCTAGCATGACTTGCTAACAGGGCAAGTTACATCAAGTTTAGACATTCAACATGTGTCAGCGTCAATCTATGCCGCAATTAATCAAGGTCTTTTTTTTTCAAAGAAAAAAATCAAGTGGGATTGCGAAACACAGTTAAAGAAAGCTGATACTTCATTTACATATCGGGTTGCATTAGGAAAAGAAGAGAAAAAATACATGAGGCCTTATTTGGTGTTTTCTTAAAAACATGAAGCACGTGCTACCAAACAAGGAAATTCTGGAATAACCCTAACCCACCCCCAAGATAGAAGAGAAATTAACAAATTGAGAAGCATATTTAGACAAGACTATTCCAGTTCATAACTCAAAAGATCACTATTTAAAATACATCGCAGCTTTCACCCTGCTCAAAACCCTATAGGACCTAGGTACTACAGATATGTACAGCAAACAAAATACTAAAGAGGATTAGATTGAAGAGAAATCATTCCTTCTCCAAATTTACTTAGATTTTCTGTAATGATAACACATCTCTATTTTCTTAAAAAATACATCTCATCCGTAGCGCTTTTTGAAAAGAACGTGCCGCTTGGCGGGATCTTTGGGTTTACCCTTTCCTTGCATTTTGCCTTTGCCCATGCTGCAAAGAGTACATGAAGAAAATTTAGCGTTTGAACAACAAAAACCGGAATCCAGGGTAACTGTATAAAGATTGATTTGGACATCAAACCAGCCAGCTGGGCAATTCCTACTTTTGGAAAGATCAGTTCAAAATGAACCAAAAAAATAATTTCCTCTTTCTCCACATTTATGATTTTTTGGCTTGAGTTGAAAAGACTAGTGAAATAACTGTCAGGTCCAATCCATGAACCAAATAATTGAACAGACTTATTAGCAGTACTTCATACTAAATTCATTTGTCATTCTAAGATGTTCGATTTAAATAAGTTGGGGAAACAGTAAATTACTACTGAAAATCAGACAACCAAGCCTTAATTAGGCAATCAAGTGTTAACTAGGAAAGAAAAGAAGAGTACTTGTATTCCATGTAGACCATGCCCCCAGCACCAGAGAAAGCACTCATGGAACCAGTCAAACGACGGGCCTTCAGAAGGGCCTTCCCATCAGAATCCTCTTCCAATTGCTCAAGCCCCACCATGTCATCTCCAGCATTTAGTACCTGTTTTTTTTTTTTTGGGGGGGGGGGGGGGGCCCAAAAAAATATTCTGATTAGTTTTTGTATGTTATATTCATCACTGCTCCTCTTTTTCTGATAAAATGGAGAAGACTAATAGTCCTCCTCCTGTCATTATGGTGCCATTACGCATCCTAGTTCATAACAACAACTTTACCAACAGGCTAGGGGGGCTCAGCAACTTTTCCAATTTATAATGAAAAGAGACAATCGGTCACCTATGCATTGCACAAGTTGGAAGTATGCCCTTTTGGACACGATGCCTTTTGTTCTAGTGTAATTATTTAGCATCAACATACTACTATACCTACTTCGACCTCCTACTGTTATTGCTAGCCCCCTCAAGCTGTTATTAAGTTTTTGAATACCAGACCGACTTATACTGCTGACAGGTTCTTCTAGAACCATCTAAACTTTATAATGTCGTCCATCTTGTTAATAGTATTGTTATTTCTAATGTACACATGCCAGATAGAGAAAAAGAGCACACCTTGCTAAGGAGGTCTAGTTGCTCCTCAAGAGTATGGTAGCTAAGCTCTGGCCCTGAATCAGGAGGCGGCAGACCTGTAATTACCTAAAAATATAAAACAGGTTGCCTTAGCTTTAGTACAAGGTTTGAATTTCCCTTGCAAAGTGTTTATAATACACGAGCAAAGCTAATCATGAGCTTAAATCACCAAGGGGGTTCAGGAGGTTAACCGCAAAGAACATCCGATTGGCTTCACATAACAAATTCAAACCGTTGATCTTATTCTGCTTAATATTTGAAGCATTCACGTTACAATTTTTCATTTTTTAAGTTTATTTCGTAAATGATCAAGATGTCAAAAATTATTGAAAATGAATGAACCAAAATAATTCATTTTTAGACCTCTTTATCTGTTTTATGTAGTGGAAAATTTTCTTATTCACAACTTAAAAGATGAAAACAAGTCAGAATGTAAACAACTTGGCTCATCAAGTACATAGAGGTCTGTAGTTTGAATTTGTCATTTGAAGCTGATCACCTGTTTTCAAATTACATACATGAGCTTAAGCTAATACTAGCTTTATCTTAACAAAAATCTACCTTAAAGCTGTAACCCTGGTCAATCAGAAACTGTTGTCTTTTGGTAGAGTAATACATCTCCTGGAACAATGAAAAAATGACAGTTAAGCGTAATTTTACTCTGCCGGTATATCCTGGTAAAACTTTTGTTATGAAGTAAGGAATATACTTCTGTCAGTGCTGTGAAGGCTGGTAAAACTCCCTAATTAGGTCAGTAATATGCTACTTTGCACCTAACAGGTATTTGCAGACATAAAATATAGCATCAACTAGCTATCATAGTATGCTAAAAGCTTAAAACAGAATTTGTTGTGGCTGCATTAGGACCAAACAACAGAACCCATTACACAGCAAAAACAAGAAAAACAGTGCAGCAAGACCTGTATCTCACTGAGAAGAGAAAAACGGTTAGAATATGAAAGCTATTAAAAAAACGAGAGCACACCTGCGTGTCAGTTGATACAAGTGAATAGAAAAATGCATTGTATTCTTCTTTACCGCCAGCCACCCTATCTTGTGGTTTCCCCTACATAGGAAAAGACTAGCAATCATTTGCAGTACGAAACTCTAAATAGATGGTGTTCTTCAGCGAAATGATCATCATATTATCACTTTTCCAACTGCAGCCAACATCTTTCATATTTGGGACCAAAAACCAACCATTTCTTATCTTTACAACTGATGCCCAATAGATAATTTACTATAGTGAAAAATGTACAGCTGTATATGCTATCCTAAATTTGAGAAAGATAAGTCCTTACCTCCTAAGCAATTACAAACATTTGTTGCAAGTTCATAACAGTGATGAAGTTTGGTTCAGTCAAATATGAATTAGAGGGGGATGGTTTTTGGCACATTATGCTTAACATTGGTTCTGACAGTTGTGTCATCTGCAAACAAACAAAAATGGGTACAGTCCTGATTTCAAATATAAGAAATGTTTGGAGTAACTTAAAATATGGTATGCATTTTTGCAACTTAAGATGCACCAACTAAAAATAGCTCTCAAATACAAGCTTGCTGGTACCTTAGCCCTAAGAATACGGCCAAGACGTTGGGCCTCCTGACGACGTGACCCAGCATGTGAAGATATCTGAATTATCACATTTGCTTCGGGGATATCAATTGAATTATCTCCTACCTGAAAACCCAAAGTGTGAGATATTTAATTCAAGCTGTACTATGACTTTATTATTGACCACAGATTCTTGCTTACCTTGGAAAGAAAAATGGTGTTGACATCAGGGCTGCTTTTAAATGCATGAAGAATCCTCGTCCTCTCGTTATGGCTGGATTATACAGAAATGACTGACTAAATAACAAATATATGAGCAATTTGCATACATTCTGGAGAAGTTGCAAAAGCACCTCCCTCAATTTCCACTGTTTTATAACATTCTCTGCCCTTCCAGAAGCCCCTCTAGTGGTCTTGAACACAACAAAATTATGGAATTTAAACAGAATACTAATGCAATGACAAAAGTGCATAATTATAAACTATCCCTTGAGTCTATCAAAGAGTACATAAAGAAAGAAGACTTAAAATGACAATGTATTTGTGCATTCTTCTTTTAAAACGAGGGGCTTCATTACTTTCTACATCTTTTCTCATTATCTCATATTAAACCACAAAATTGTAACTATCACAATCACAAACTAGAGACAAGTCCCTTCTAAGAATTTCTCCAAATAAGGAGGTCCATTTTCCCGAATGAGCACTGGGAATTTTAAAATTTTTATATAATCAGTTAACATCAAATTTTCTCAAAATTAATCACACAAAATAAGAGAAGAGAAAAAAGTAACTTAAAAAAAAAACGAACCTTGTAGCACCATAAATCATAGGTTTCCGAAGTTTCATAGCATAAGCAGTAAGTGCAAACAGATTGTCTGCAAACACGATTATTTTGTCACCACGTTGCTGTTCGTGGAAGCGGATCAAGAACTCACAAGCCCTAAACTTGTTGGGGTTCATTACATAAAGTGCCTGTGCAGTTTTAGCTCATGTAAAAGATACTATAGCATAGGCAGTAAAGTATAAAAGACAAAATATACTAGACCTGACTCGTTTCCATTGGTTTCCCAACTGGGCAAATTAAGCTACAAATGAGCCCTCAACTATACATCTAAGCATCAATTTAGCCAAAATACTAAATCAACCTCTTAATTCAAGTCTCCAGAAGTCAAACCAAATTAACCTTAAGCTACATTAGAAGTGCATCTAACACCAGAAAAATTGGCAGAAGGATGGGGCAGACAAATCCTTTAACCAAGTCAATATCAGTATCACACATGAGGAGGCTGAGATATGATTCAGATAGGAAAAATACAACTGTACAACACCAATTACCTGCTTTTTCTTGGAATTTTCTTTTTTGAGGTACTCAGCAAAGAACTCCTTGGTCATGGGACACCATACCTCAGCACACTGCACATTAGCAATGAAGCCACCTTTCACCAAGTCAAGCCAGTTGGCCTCATAAAGCTTTGGCCCGATAAGGAAATTTAAATCCGTTATACGCTCATCCTCTCTTACAAGTGTAGCTGTGGTTTTAGCAGTTTAGTCAAGCACATGCAAAACTTCAAGCAAAGCAAATAACTACTTTAAAGATAAGTGGTAGTAATATATAAATTTGACCCCACCTAAAGGAACTGCAACCTGTGAAAACCCGAAACCAACCCAATCAGAACTTCCTACAGAAGCCAACCACCAAGAAAAGCTAATCCAAACTAGACTTGGCCTGAACTCGAGCTGACCCAAATCAACTAGACCTAAACCTAAATTCAACCCGCCAAACTTAATATTTAACCTGTTCAACCTGATTTATTTCCATATTTGACCTCAAAAAAACTCAGCATCTCAAGGTGATAATCTACAAGGACAAGCCTCCAACCTGAGTGGGCAATAACTAAGCTCGCAACACAGTAACACAGCCAACACTCATACCCTGAAATGGCCAAGATCTGAGACAACTTAAAACCCAAGGCAACCCGAACCTGAGCAAACAACAATCTGAAAACAAGATTATTCAAACCTTTGAATGACCAGGACTCATAACTATCTGGACCCAACGAATTACACCCAAAACAAGCTGACCCAACTCATCCAGCCTTATTTCCAGTTTTCCACCACCAAGTGCAATAGTTAGGTTGGATGTGTATTTACAAGGACAATTAAATCCAAGAAATGCTTGTCAGAACAGGACAGTTTTTTATTTGAAAGTGAAGTTGGCCCTAGTTGGCCTTATCAGATCAGACTTAACTGGTTCAGGTCGAATCATTAGTACCAGCCCGAAAATTATTTTGACATTGAAATAATTGGTTTTGCAACACTTCTTCATCAAGTTACCAAACTAAAATTTAAGGTGGCTAAACATGCATACCAAGAAAGTAATTAGAAAACAAATATACCAAAGGAGTTAAGTATAGTTTTGCGATTGCTGCCCACAATTTTGCTTAAAGTACTACTTCAATAGTAAAAAGTAATTGGAGACAAAGAACGTACCTGTGAGACCAAGCTTGCAGTGTGACTTTGTGATGCTGATAACTTTACGAAACATGTGAGCTGGGACCACATGCACCTGAAGAAACAAATTAATAGAAATTACTTATATATTCTTTAGTCATGATTCTACATAATATTTAAATAAATTGCACTCTGGTCCATTACTAGTATTAGACTTGTTACAACTGACATATTCCAACAACCTCAGACTTCTTTACAAAAACTAGGACTCATGTAGTCATGTTGTGCCATGTAGGAACAGCTGGGCTTCGAGCATATCACACAACTCATTTGCAGATGACGCCCAATGAAACTCTTTAACTGTTAGACCAGCATAATAGGAATTGCATGGGCCATCAATGTTAACATTTGTACCAACCTTAATGGTTTTTTTTTATCAGTTATTTTAAGTTCAAGCTAAATCAAGTAATAGCGCGTTAGGTGAGAGATCCCCAATTTTGATGAACAATAGGATCATTTTTCCTTTATCTAGAGGGATTCAGTCAATTTTTTTTTTTTGTTGCATAAACCTATAATTTTGACAACTGGTTGTTATCAAAATCTGGAGATGAGTTCAAATAACCAAAATAAATCTTGTGTCTAGAGAGGATAGGTGCAACTTACTAAAAATCCCTTTTCATATGAAAAGGAAGGACATTAGATTTTCTTTTACCTTTAGCATACATATCCTCAAACATTGAGAAATATAAAAGCAGCTCCACAAAGATCATTACCTCATCCATGAGCAGGAGACCCCACTCTCTGTTCCTGATCTCCTCGATGATCTTTTCAGAATCCTCAGACCGCTTACCACCAAAGGCAACCATGTTATAGGTGGTAACAACAACACCCGCCATGCCCTTGAACTTCTCCTTGTTGTCGCTAGTGAAGCGGCTGATCTGGTCATCCCTGATGGTTGACCAGAGCTTGAACTGGAATGCCCACTGGTCGACTGACACTGCATTGGTAGCCAGACAGAGACAACTCTTCTTGATGCGGCAGGCAGCTGAAACACCCACCAATGACTTGCCGGCACCACAAGGGAGAACTATAATGCCAGACCTTGCTCTCCCTTACAGTTTAGGATGGTATAGTTAATAACGCATGTAATAAAGCTTAAATTTGACAAGGTTTTGCAAAATAGTTATAGAAGTCCGTTAAAAGAAGGAACACAAATACCTAGACCTACCTTTGCATTTGCCGGCAATATAATTTTATCTACCCCCAGCCCCACAGAAAAAAGAAGTCCCTAAACACCACCCCTGCCAACAAGGTAAATTAAGATCTATTTACCTTAATGTAATCTTAATTTATGCAATCAAGCATTCATTTATTCAATTTAACTCTGCAGAATTTTTCCCAGACAACCAGGAAGTAAAACAAAATACTAAAAGCATAGATGATGATGAAAAAACCAGCAGTAAAGCTGGTTACCTGCTGGTATAGTTTCCAAACACATTAAATTTTTTTTCTTTTCATCCATATGCACATATATTTAGAAAATAAGGCCTTAAGCAAGAAAGAGAACTAACCATTGCCAAACATCTTGCTAAGACTTTTTTCTTGGTAAGGCCTTGGCCTTGCCTGCGGCTTCAACTCCATATCCAAGTCTGGATTCACCTACAGTTTCCCATGACAAATCTAAATACTATGAAAGTACAAATATAGAGAAGAAGTACCAGCAATACTTAGAAAAGTCTGCCATCTGGCATCTACATTTTTGTAACCATAATTTTGGAGTTGCCACAAAAAATCAGATAACAATTGTCTTCTTACCATTAATCCAAGGATTTAACATTCAACAAATACATGAAACTGCATCTAGGGAACTGCTATTGTCACAGTACTTATACGTTTGTTGTGTGCGCGCATAGGGAACTGCAATTTAGTGTTTAATAAACTGCTATTGTCAGCTTAAAGAAAATATGAACTACAGTGCTTACATTATCATTCCTGAAATCATACTCCTCCAGCATAGGAAAATTCAAAGCATTTGGCAAGCACCTCTGTTTCACATTCTCCACCTGGAGATCTTACTTTTGAGAATACAATGTTGGAATTGGGAAGTTTTGCAAATTATACACATATTTCACAGCATTTGCAAATAGTACTGCCAAATGCAGATTATATTGGCAGACATTATCCAACTATGGATAGCATCCAACCCATTATAAACACGTTACTGATTCAAAATTGGGTGCATCCACACATAATGGATTTTATAGCATACAGATAGGTCTTAAAATAGTTAGATGGGATCTCAAATAAGAAATAATTCTTCAAGCATGTCAAAATATCTTTGGTATTGGGATGCACATTTGGGAGAAACAAAGTACTTGGGCAGGGTCGATTTCGAAAGAATGAGTTTCCTTCTCTTCTGTTGCAGCGGCCAATTCCATTCCATTCAACAGATCCTCGTGTCCAGTTCCGATCTCCCCAATGGATTTGCTAACAGTAAATCCTTCTACTCCATGACATTCCTGCAAGAAACAATTTAAAAAGAAACACGAGAACAAAGAAGGAACATACGAAGTCTTCAGCATATAATAACAAAACTTTCACCAACTTCAAAAATACAACCAACCGAATCTCATTTTAAGGTAATCGAAAAAGGCATATGACAATCGAATATCACTGTTATGTCCAGCAGAAAATCACTATCAGTGTCCCCAGTACAAGGAAAATTTTAACTCATTATAATTGCTTGTTCACAGGTCCATCCAAACTTCAAATTTTAAAACTGAGATGAAATTAATTAAAGGTGAAGATGCAAATGTGAACATGTTATTTAATGGACATATAATGGTAGTACAGAGAAAAGTTGCTAGCAAATAATTTGTTGAAACGACAACTGCAAGTCCAAAAAATAGAGGTCATAAAGCAAGGAGCAATTGGAGCAGAATCTTCATGAAGGTAAGCCAAAACTTCTTCCAAGTGCAAACCAGTATAGGTCATCACCAATTGGTACAGACACAGTGCAGTACCGATTTTGGATTTATTCGACCAACTCATAAACACCAATTGATCCCAAAATAGCAATGCAGACCAGACTATGTGGAAAGAAAATAAGGAAATTGGAGCTGAATTTACTACAAGATAACTTTTGACCAGTGCAAACCAGTATATGTGCTTATAAACTGGTAATATTAACAGCTCTCGAATAGCATCATAAGCATATCAGCACAGGCGCAAGCACAAAAACGCACAGTAAGTACCAACCAGTCACCACCTTAACTGTATATATTATATGAATATTGGAACAACCAATTTTCTGTCCAGAAAAAAATAAACCTGAACCTATACTTGCTTTTTAATCTTTAATACCTTTCCCTTTTTTTGTTTTCCTTTAAATTTCTATTTTGAAATAAGAATTTGAGTTTGTATAGGCATTTTGTAAGCAGCTATTGAAATAGACCGAACCCTCTATGACCCTACGGCACTTGATTGAACTGTTTGGAAACTCCCTTGTAAGTCGACTTTCCTTTCTTTCGACTTTTTCTTTTAATATACCCAGGCAGGTACTTATGGGATTGGATGTGGCAGAGGTGCGGCATCTAATGGAAGGTCTCGACTGGCAGGATGCTTTTAAAGACATTCGTGCTTCAGTTTACTGGCTCAAGGCTAATGGCTCATCCAAGGTAATTATTTTTAACTTTTTTTTCAGATATACCCTCAAACCAGATATACCCCCAAAACTCTTGCATATTGTTGCAAGCAATGAAAAAAACAGCTGTGAAATTTGAAAAGGAAAATGTTTGGGAGATACCAAAATCGATACTAAAATCGATACCGACTTTATTATTCATATTACATGAGTTATTATTCATATTAACTACTTTATTTATGCAACTTATTTTTAACAGTATTTTTATTATTCAACTCAAATACTATTAATATGAATAATAACTCACTTAAGTTGAATAACATAAGTACTGTACAAATAAGTTACATAATAAAGTCGTTAATATGAATAACAACTCATTTAATCTGAATAACAAAGTCGGTATCGATTTTGGTATCTGGATATCATCTCCCATTTGAAAAACCACCAGTTAAAGATAGTTTGACCATTAAGCTATAAAAACATTCTTTCAATATGAACATTTCAAGAAAATGTTTTTACCTCAGGATATAACCTTGCTCTTGAAATGACTTCATCTCTAAGCAAAGTCTTAAGGACCTGCACATAAAACCATCAGTAATTACCAGATTAACAAAACGAAAGCAAGTTTCCACTACATTATCTATATGTGCTTTGCACAATTCCCTTTCCTAGCTGCTCCTGTTTGGACAATATCATTTCAAGTCCTTAAATTCATTTGTTAATGCCATTCTGTTCTTTTGTTTAGCCGACTATGATGGTAAAAAAAATAATGTTGCACTGCGCAATTGAAAAAATATGTAATACATCTTAGAAATATTTTAGCATCAAATACTGAAGGTGAATTTTGTTATCATATAGACATATAATAAAGTGTTCTTGAAAGTAACAGAAACCAAAAGGTTACATGCAAGGACCAAACAATAGGTTCAAACCTAGCTTTTACAGAACTCAAACTACAAAAATTACCAAGGATATTTTTCAATTTCTCCCCTCGGGGGGGACACAAGATGTTTTATTATGTTCAATGAAATATATATTGCATTTGCAGGGTACATGTGATATTTTGACATTTTGACATGTGGCAAGGGTAAAATTAGCCCCTTTTAAAACATTTGAGATCAAAACCAGAAAGTAATGGGGTTAATTTACATAATTTACAAGAAAAGAATCTGCTATTAGCTTAGTAACTTGTAAAATACAATACCTCAGGGAATGGCGACTCGATAAAATACCGATTCTTCTTCAGCACTAGCTTGACTTTACCATAATTCGCTGTGGAGCCATGAATAAAGTCTATAATCTCCTTAGGTAACTTTGTTTTGGACAGCTTATTGAGAACACTTATTATAGTCTCAGTCTCCAATCCGACAGAAACAGCAGCATAAAGAGAGTGAGGTGTCAAATTGTATTCGTGCATTGATTCAGGCCTACAAAAATCAAAATCCTAAGTTACTGCAATTCTATAATATAATTTAGATATTTCCCCAAGTTAGACCAATACTTCACAAACTTGCAACTAGCATATCATTTGTGAATAACAGCTATAACAAACCACAAAATTTTCATTTTTTTAATCTATACAAATTTATGACCCAGTTTTAGATACTCTATGCTCTACTTCGATATCATTTTAACTTCCAAAAGAATGTGTTCGATACTTCAATTGCAGTTCAATAAGATAATACTGCTTCTCAGAAAGTGCCTTTTTTTTCCTTTGTGCATCTTTGTAAGTTCCTCATGTAACTTTGACCAATTACAAACTTGTCAGTCTAAACTTCATATCTATCAGTTTTAGCAGGTCATGAACAGGATCTAAATCAGAAGTTCCAATCCTAGTTTTCATTACACCAATACCAATATAAGAAAAGGGCATCTAGGTCTTGCATGCAAATATTTCAAAGAGTGCCAATAACAAATGTAAAATAATGTGTTGTTTGCAATTGCAGCACAAAGTTGGTCTATTTGCCAGAAACCTAAACCATTAACAAAAACATACTCTTCTACAAAGATATGTTTTGCATTTTTACCTACAAACAGGCTCTGCTATAGCAATGAGGAAATCATATGCTTGTTTATAGAGCGGAGAAAACGTCTCAAGGAAAATACGACCATCAGCACATGCCCATAAGGGCCTATTTGAATGGTCTAATTTAAGCTCTAACTTGCTGAAATCCCTTTTCTTTGCTTCATTCTCTACTGCATCAATCACAAAATAAACATCACACACACTCTTCTTGAAAAGCAAATAATGCAATTTATTTATTTTTTCAATAATAATGGGGCTCAACAGCTATTGAATCATCCAGTAAATCAACAAAAAAAAAAAATTAGTGATCCCACAAATAGGTAGAACAAAGCTAACAAGGCGGTCTGCTCACATCTTTACCCTAATGCTGTCTCCTTCAATTTTCTACTACATTTATTTACAGGCACAAAGCTAGACAGAACCTGATTTGAGAGGATTGATGCTTGGCTCATGGGCCTTTCAATATTTCAAAAAAATATATACTGATAATATTATGAATAAACGTCACAAAACACAAGAAATTTAAAAAAAAAGGAAAAGAAAGGTCTTACTTCAATTTCTAGTCCTAATACAATTATGTAACAAGAAGATAGATTCCTTCCTAGGTGCCTATGTATCATTTTTATCAATTCAATAACTTAACCATCTTAATCGCATACACACTCACTAAGCAAATTCCAACAGTAACCCTGTGAAGACCTAAAATAAAACTTGAATAATTGAACATGCTTTTGGTACAAACCATGAGAGAACTCGAACCTGGTCGATTGACAGTATAGGGTCCAAAGGTTATTGTAGAAAACCATTAATGAAACATTACAACCTTTACAAGACTTCCTTATATAATCTGAGATGATAATTAAAGAATACCATCTCGTGCATCTTCGTCAAAATCATCGGGATATTCGTATTCTTCTTCTTCTACAACCGGCGCTTTAGAGGAGCTCTTGTATCTCTTCGTTGGACGGGCACGATCGCCTGAAAGGAAAAAAGAACTATTCAATTTAGACTGTAAGAGAAGAGGCAGAGGGGTCTGAGGGAAAACAAATAAAAAATACCTTCTCCTGCCATGAATTCTTAGCTTTGTATCGGTGATACTGGAACTAGAAGGTGCATGCGTTGGAAACAAGCAATTTATCAGTGCAAGTGGAAATCGAGTTGAATTTCTTGATTTGTTTCCCTCTCTTTCTTTTTTATGAGAAGTTCCTTCGTCGCCGACTTAAGTAGGGAGTAAGCTCTCCAGTTTATTTAAAACGGGAGAAGATCCGTCACGTAAAGGCGTTCGGAAAAAATTTTATGAACCGACGGTATCACGATTCAAGGATGTCGAAACTGGACGGAATCGAGCCTGTAGTCGATTGACACGGTATCCTTTACTCGACGCTCTGGTCCATCCGATTACTTCAAGATTCATGCAGAATGAGTTTTCGAAAATCCTCCCTATAAATTCACCGCGACGCACAATACGCACCATAAAACATGAGAACGAATGCTCCGCTTAGCTGGCAGTTTGTTTCGATGGCGAAACAAAGAATCCGAAGATAGCTCACAATTCATTATTACCAAATAGGACGAAGAGAGAGGCATTGGTTTTTATTTATTTTTTTAGAAAAAAATTGAAATGTATATTTGACTATTGTTCAATGATATTAGCTTTTCGGTTCGATTTGGTGAAAAATATGCTCTGAGCCACAACTTTTGAGACGAATCTAATCTGCCACTGGATATCACATTTGAACTACGCCATCCAATATTAAATGAAATAAAAATAATACTAAATGAATATGACAAACAGAAAGAACAGAAAGCATAATAAGAAAATGAAGAGAAAATAAAGGGCAAAGAAAAAGATTTTTTAAGAGAAGCTTGACAATCAAACTTGAGTGTACTCCGATGCACTCGAGTATTCTCCGTGCTCCTCAAAGTATTCAACTAGCCGTTTCAGAAAACCATCAGTACTGACAGTCTCTACATCACATACCAAACAGCATTGCCTTCTGGCACGTGTTACCGCCACATTCATTCGCCTATGGTCACTTAAGAATCCCACCTACAGAAAAGTTCACTTGTAATTTTTTTCCCTTAATTTGTTATTAGAAAAAATTTCTGTGCTGTGAAATATAAGATGAAAAGCATCACTCTATAGCAAAGTTGAACTAGATTTCACCCGTGTCCTTGTCCAATAAAAAGATTGCACATCATGCATACCTCTCTTTTGGAGTTGGATCTAACCATAGATATGATAATGGCCTCCTTCTCCCGGCCCTGAAAACCATCTACAGTTGAAATTTCTACCTCCTTCAGCTTCTGTTCTTTCCCTCTCAATATCCTGAGGTACACCACCTGCAGTGACCATACCATATCATACAAAGTCTCTGGTTTTGATCTACAAGTTGTATGCAGTATGCACAATGCTTTACAATTGTAGTACTTCAAAAAAAAAAAGGAGGAAAGAACAACTGGGGTATGTAGCACGAACAGTTTCTAGAGTCATGCCATGTCAGGGTCCGACACTCGTGTTCGTGATGAGTCTGGATCCTCTATAGTACTACACAGCGTGGAGTGGGCAGACGAAACGATCTGAACCACGTGATGCTATTCACGGGGCATTTCTAATAAGGCAGGCAGCATCAAGATTTGTGTTAAACAGTCTAGGTTTTGCCCACTCCATTGTATTACTACACCCAGTAGCGAAGCTTGATCCCAAAATAAGAGGGGGCCAACTTAACTAAGGAAGAAAAATCATAACGCAAAACTAATTAAAGGGGAGCCATTTCGTGGCTCAAATAACAACTGACCAAGAAAATGTATTCTCTTTATAAAATTTTGGATGGAAATGAGGGGTCATGGCCCACTCTGGCCAGAGCTAAGCTCCGCCACTAACTATACCAGATGTGAACTCGTTCGTGATGGACACGGAACCAGTATGTGTGTCCCAATGTCATGTCATGCCATATCAAGTCCTTGTCTGTGCTACATAGGGGGGAACTATAGAAAAGGTTTTTTAACTGTAGGATATAAACTTTCAATGTTTTCACTTTGGTCCTCCCTTCATTTTAAATTAAGAGATCACAGAAACCCTAGTAAGAGGTTAAGTACTAATGTATAATTAAGTTTTTAATGAGAAATATCTCATGACAACTTCAGACTTTGAAGTATCAAGGACCAAGATTGAATGCAGAAAATACTTTAGGGACCAGCTGGGTAAATAATAAAGCATTTGGATAAAGGTCAGTGCTAATATTCCAACATCACACTTTACAAAGTTTAAACAGCTGACTGAGCTGTTCATAGTGAATTACTGATCGTGTCTGGATCAAATCTGAAAGACTGTTTTTATATCCTTTAATCTTTAGCTACCTTATAACATATCAATACTAGGTTCAGATGTTTAGTCACAATCAAAGGCTCCATCGCCTTTTCGAACTTGAGAAGCACGCTTAGTACCAGTTATTACCAAAATGATGCCAATATTAGTACAGCCATGCAAAATATACTATTTACATTTGATAATGGGAGATTGTTTCAAAGTAAAAAAGACAAACCTGAGCATTGTAAGGAGTAATTATTCCAATATCTGAAGCAGAGACGCCGCTCTCTACAAGCCGCTTAGCATGAGACACACAGACTTCAGCCTCTCCTTCATTTAAGGTACTCTCTTCTTCATCTTTCTTTTCTTCCATATCACACCTAAAAATTTATATCAATTAATGCATCAAACTACACTACCTGATAATTAACAGATCCAAATTGGGTCAGGTCAGCATGCCAAAACCTGAACTGACCTTTTGCAACTCATATTATATTTTGCAAGAGGTAAGGTATCCATTTGTTCGACTGACCCAACCAGACAAATAAGTCAGAAATTCTTGACACTAGGTTGGATTCTAGGCAATAATAAAATGCCCGAACTCTAAATTGCCTCAATGTTTTCTTTAGGAAAAAATATACTAAAACAACCATATAAGAGAACTATTCAGTAATCAATTTGCATTTAAAATGAATAGCCTGGTATGATGATGCATCACAATTTGGAAGCAAACCCTAGAGTTGGACCAACAATTTTAAGTCAGCAGACCTAGATTTGCCATCAGGCAGGTCAATAAAATCAATCTATTTCATTTCATCTTAAAAGAAAAGGTTGGGAAGGAGGGTGGCTGAGAGAAAGTCTACCCAGTTGTATCAATAAGAAGAAGAGTAGGTTCTGTACTAGACGATTTGTTCACATCGTCAAGATCACAAAGTGTATGTGCCGCGACACTAGGATGTGCTGTTATCTAAACATTAGTCAAACATTACAAAACAAGTTATCAGCCTGAAAGAAAAAAATATGAAGAAGTATAAAATAGCAACATTTCAACAACTTTGGTTAGGTCCGATTCCAAACAATCCAAGGCCAGTTATGTCATGCACTGTACCAAAACAATCCTGATAAGCCATACTAAATAAGATATAGTTCTGACCTTACCGTCACAAACTAGGTAATTATCCCAATCCAACCTAAGACATCAATGTGGCTGACATAACCCAGCTACCAGTATCACTACATAACTGGTGATGCATATAATTCTTAATTGTGTATAATATAGATAGACAATCACATAAATGATCACAAATGAGTGTGTTTTACTTCAAGAACATCATTAGATGCTTAAATCAAATCCAACCTGATCTGACCACCTTTCATATCTACATGCGCCTGATTTGTTGAGATCCATAAATCTGATGTTCTTCATTGATCCTTTTCAAGATTTATTTCAATATATTTCTTTTTGTATGCATGCTAGTGTGATTGAACAATGATAAACATACTAATAGGCACCAAGAAAGAGAGAGTCAAGGTTTTCAAATAAAATGAGATGGAGAGAGAGACCTTGTTCTGGTAAAGTTCTTGGGAGGACCAAGTCATGATGAGGTCATGCATGCGGTACTGAACTGTAAGCATGGAGGTAATTTTGTCACCATAAAGCTGAGAGAGGCGCTCAAAGAGGGTTGTTCCTAGTCCCTTTTTCTCTGCCTCCTCACTCAGTATTGTTGGAGGGAGCTGGAGGTGGTCTCCAGCGAGTACACACCTTGACCCCTGATTTTATTGTAGTTTTGCGAGGGACGCAGACAAAAAGCAAAACATCAGCAAAAATGTTGCAGGATATTTCATGTATCACACAACAAAACTGATTTACACGCCAAAATTAGGAATATCCTACATACCCATCCAAAAAAAGGAAGATGTATGACAGGGTAAGCATAATATTTTAATGCTTCTGTATATGTACAAATCTCTCCTATATTACATCTACAATTATAGATTGATATCCATTCTGAAGGCTATTGTGTAGACTGGTAAAATAAGATTACCTTAATGTGAAATTAAGCAAAATTGTAAGTTAATTTAAGCCTCTATTCAACCTGTTTGCCAAAATTGGCTCAATTGTGACTGGGATCACATAAAACCTCAACACTTTTTTTTTGTTTGAATCAGTTTACCCTAGTTGTACAATCAAACACCAATAGATCCAATACCAGCAGGAAAGAAAAGCAGAAACAAATGCCAATTCCCAGTACCATACACTCTCTGATACACTCTACAGTGTAAATCCTCATGGAAAACAAACAGGGCTGTTAAAGAGATGGAAAAGAGGACTACAACATGTGTTAAATGGCATAAACAATAAACAGGAAGGCACAAAAACTGAAAATGAACTGATTTGGACCTTTAGTAAAGCAATCCAGCAAGCAACCTCAAGTGCCTGAGCGGCTTCATCAATAACAACTAAATCAAATGAGTAGTTATCCAGCTTACGCGAAAAGGCACCAGTTAATGTTGTCAGCACAACATCAGAATTTTTTATGACATCAGCAACAGCAAGCTGTTGTCTCTTCTTCTCTTCCTTAGCTAGAGTCCGTAGCTCCTTTCTAATTTCCCTCTTAGCATTCCTATCTTTTGTTTTCAGAAGCTTTCCATTTAGTGCCTTCATTTCCTTGCGAATGTCAGCTGCCAAACTGCTGTTATCAGCTCGCATAACCTGTACAAGGTTAAGAAACAAACGATGTAATTACTGAACTACAAATATAAAAAAAATGATGGTTTCAGTAATGGTAAATACCTGAGCATCAAGTGCACTGTCCAATATCTGAGGTAGTAATCGAGCAGGATGTCCCACTCGTACAAGCTTTATCCTAACATAAGCACACAAAAAAAAAGATGGTATATTCATTCAGAGAAGAGGAGGTACAGCAATGATCTAAACCAATTGCAGCAAAGGGAGAAAAAAATCAAGCAACGGTAATTCTGAACCAGCTCCACCAGCTCCAAATACCATACTGGATCCCAAATTGAGCGGTGTACCTGGACCTAGTATACACCAACTAATTGGTGTTTTCCTGACCAGGTTAGCACTTTACTCTTATAAAAACTTACGGAAGTTTAGTATATACAGAAAATTGACGATTCCATGTGTACTTGGAACCATTCAAAGTTTGGCAGACTGACCCAACTGACCTGGCAACTTAGCAAATTGAGCTGCTGGAGAGTGGGGTCAGCTATGACATGGTATTAATACAAAATATTTTTAGAGCACAAGCAGCCAACACAACCCACTTTCACCGTTGACTGCCATTACAGATAAACATAAGATCGAGTCCAAAAGACTATTCTAGTAATTCCAGTACTGGCTAGGTACTATCACCGGATGTAGCATGTCAGATGATAATTATTGTGTAAGGCAGAGTTTAGTTTCCAAAAGAGGCATGAGAGAATATATCCAATAATACTATCAAAACCTAAATTGACACGAGAATTCTGGAATTTGCTGTGGAAGCTACATCAAGGTTCTTGTTATTTTTTAGTCCCACAGGAAGCAAATAATGCCTGCATCTCCGTAATCATTTTCACAATTTGATGGTAGCGGAAAGGGAGACAAAGTCAGGAGCTACGTTTCAGTACATTACATAAAGACCCCTAATTAAGAATTATCATCGACATTGTGGTTCTGAGGGTCAGTAGACAATCCATATACATTTTATACAGTTATGATCTGTACTGTTTCTTTGAGTCAAAAGATGGATGAAATCCTAATCAGCGGTCACATGGGAACCGGTCACGTTCAACTAAAATATCCCTCATAGCATGGCTTTCCATATCAGAACTGGTTTAGGAAATTTTGTAGGTACCAAAATGGTACAGATGAACAGGAACAAAATGGAAAGTTTAAACTTCAGCAATTTCGAGAAATGTGTTTAATATGCTATCGTACTTCTAGTGAGAGTGTTAACAAAGTACTTATAACAGGAGAGCCGTTCAACGATGTTATCAACAGCAATATTAGAAGCAGCACAGGCAAGAATCTTGGACCCTCTCTTGACTTCTTGTAGAACCATCTCCACCACAGTAGTTGTCTTCCCTGTCCCAGGGGGCCCGTGAAGTAAGAAAACTTCCTTCGATGCTAGAGCCTTTTTAATCGCAGCTTTCTACAATGTCATGTGAAGATACCTTAATATCTAGACCAATCTTTCATTATGGTAATTTATAAAAGGGATTTTTACAAATTGCACTCAAATGATATACTGTACATGCAAACACCAATCTTGCATGTGCAAGAAAGATGACATCTTTGGGATAATCTGAGAGTAAACTGTTAGCTCAGTAGAAATTGTTTGATGCAAAATATACTGTTAAATGATGACAACTTTGACCCTATATCTGATCAGCTTTACTTTTCAAGACTAAACTAAAGCAAGTTACTAAAACATATTGGGTCCCATTACCATGTTACAATTCCATGTAAAAGGAGATACCAGAGCACAATAAGGTTTTCCTGCAACTACAACACAGGTTTTCTCTCTTTTTAATCACATGTGCAAATGACAAGCAACAACTCTCATTATTGTAATTAATGCAAGATATTTCCTGCAAAACACACCAATAGCACCAGAATTGTTTAGTGCAAAGAAAAGATATAGTCTGTTAATGTTGTGAGTTTTGCCCTTAACTCTTTAATCAACCTAGATTTCTAAGCCTAGATGCAAGTCAATCAAGCACATGAACATAAGTTCGAGAGTAGGAAATATTAACATGTCATGATACAATTGAATACATACATATGAAAACTTCCGGATGATATAACCATTTTTTGCTTGAGTTACCCTTTGTTTTAATGCTGGGCTGTCATCCTCAAAAAATGATCCATATAAATTGAAAATTTAAGAAATTTATTGTTTTGTTTTAAACCCGTAAATTGATGGTTTAATTTACAGATAACGCAAAAAGAGAGTTACCTGGGAATCATCCAGATTCTTATTAAATGGAGTAAATTGTGGGGCCTGCTTGAGAACTGTAGGCTGTTTTTCTCCAAATAAAACAGAAATCAAGTCTGATGCAGGTCCTTTTTGCACAGACATGCCAAGTTGGTTGAGTGCATCTTTCATCCTCCTATAAGTCACCTAATTTTCATTTGAACTGAGTAATCTTCTTTTGTGTTTAATGAAAGAAAATAAGGCGATCAAAATGGAAAAGCAGCAATCTCCAACAAGTTTATCCTCAATTAATCCGCCTAATAGTACAAGTGTCAAGCTACATGATTAATCCAGTTTATTGTCAATTAAGCTCCCTTCATACAGCAAAACTAGAAATCACATTTTTCTGAACTATTGAAATGTTTGCACTATGGTAGAACATGATACAACTGTTGTGTTGATGAAAAGGCAGTACCTCATTTGCAACCTTCTCAAGACGTAAAGAGCTATTTAAGCCATCTTCAGGTATCTCATCAAAAATGACTACTATAGAAGAATCCTGTTCATCCAAATTATTAAAATGCAATTAGTGTGTTACGTTTTAGTCAGTTCTGGAGCTCTGATTGAACAGCAACAATACCAGCTCGATGCAAATTTGACAAATGTTAATATTTCTTGTTCTTGGCTTTCATGTTTTTTTTTGCTCAGTGACACATTTAAGAAATAACTTAAGGTTGAGTTGAATAATTATGCTTAACTTGGGGCCACACAGTATGGAACTTGTATCAATCTGAATTGAAACACTGCTCACCAATAACTAACAAAACCAAAATAGAGAGATCAGAAAGAGGCCTTGATAAGATATACTACCTTCAGACGGTACACTACACCTTGACCAAGGGGAGCAGCTGATGTATCAGCATTGTTTTGCTTCAGGACAACCACATCGTGCGTTCCCAACTACATGAACAAAATTAACCATCATGCATCCTATCGCAAAGGCATTCTATAATATTCAAAGGAAAGAAACAGTAAAATTCAAATGTCCAAGTGGTTCCTATTTCCAGCTTTATCCCTTAAGGTCCCAAGATATCATTTGGTCATTATATAAACCAAATTTATCAATTCGGCCCCTAATGAGAAAATTTCAGTCATTTATAACTGACATATCCAGACAAAAACAATTCATTCCATGTTAATATCAGATAAGTAATATAGCCTCTTTTTGAATGGTAGGAACCAAAATAGTAGAAATCACGGTACTCGGGTACCAAAATAAGACCATTTGAACTGACCACTACAATAAATCACATGACATTTTACACGTGATTTCTTGAAGCTACTAAAAGAACAGAAGAAATACAAAAGAAATACCTTGTGTGGGGGAAGAACATCCCCCTTGTTAGACTGGAACTCAAGAAGAGCTTTTCCCATCAATCCTGTCTAAGTAAATTACACAAATGGTTATTAAACATTCAAACAATCGCTCCAACAACGCTATACTCAAAACACATGATATGATTTTCACCAGCGACTGGACCTCTCCATTCACATCCCAAACAATGAACAAAATAAAAGAAATAATTAATCTGTTCCGTCCTAGAAACCTGAGCATCGGAGCATTTGAGATTGGGGAGAACCGAGCCCCTTTTCTGAGCGAGCTCTAGGCTCTTTGAAGCGGCCGAGCCTATGGAGGCCTCTATCTCCGCCTCTTTTTCGAGGTCGATCAGAGGCGAAACAACAGACACGAACTGATCCACCGAGCTGTAGGAGGAGGCGGTCTTACCCCTCTTGCTCCCCTCCATCTTCCTCTCCTGGTCTCTTCTCCTCTCCCTCCGATTTCTAAAGACTAATCGCACCAGTCACCAGCTAAAGGCGAGCAGGGGAGAAAGAAGGAAGGAAGGTTTCTGTTCAGAAATCAGAACTATTTTGCGTCCTGTTCTCTTTTGGATTCTGATCGCTTTTAATTGTAGCCCATTTTGTATCGGAGGAGCCCAGATAGCAGTGCAATATTTATATTTTGTGCTTTTAGTGTAATTGCAATGGTAGAACGGGCCGCTTGAGTTTTTAGAGTTGGTCTGAAAAGAAAAGGAAATGATTTACGTCTCCAATGGTGTCCACAAGTTCCAGGGAATCCGACCAAAAACAGAAACTGACGGTGTGTCACGTCCAGGTGGAACATTATTTGATGCAAAAGTGGTGGTCCATACATGATGTGGAATTGTGGATTCTTATCAACTTAAAAAATAATTGCATGAACGAAGATTACCATATATAAAATCGGGATGCACTATGGGTGTTGATTAATGTTTGCTAAATTTTTTGCCGTTTACAATTCAACTGTAAAGCAAATTAACAAAGCAATTTAAGTACTAAATTGTATGGTTTACAGTTCATCACATCAGATTAGATAGCCTCGGTGCACCGGCACACCGATTTGCGCCATAAATCCTCGCAAGCCGCTGCTCTGCATTTATTGATTGTAATTTCAGTGGCGACAGTTCCGAGGCCCTTCGGTGCTTCGTTTTCTATGACTCATCTGTTGATGTATCAAACGGCATGTTCTATGATGCAAGCGGCATTGCAATAAGTGTAATTATCAAGAATTTAGGCGTTGAAACGGGATCAAACAAACATTTCCAATGCCAAAATATAATTTCATGAACAAGAACAACATATAACAAATTAATTCTATATAATGAATGACAAAGAAATGAAAGGAAAATATAATAATTACACACTCTCAACATCCTACAAGGTTCTGTCTTCTATTGTTAGCTAGTAGCTAGCGAGGTGCAGCATCTGGTTATACTTGTACAGAAAAATCTGCATCTTCAATTACATGCAATTTCTTTTAATTCCAAATTAACCCTTAATTACTTGCGCTCCTCAATTGGAATGTTTAAAGGGCAAGGACGAGCAATGCAGGAAACACGGTCTCCTCCTGCACTTATCACCAGCTTGCTGTCCCACTCGTCAGTAACGCCTGGATCAGCATTCGGAATCTCCGGCTGAGCCGGAGGATGCGTCAACCAAGGGGGATACAAACGAAACACGAGCTGCATCATTGCCTCCGTCGCTGCTCTATCTCTTATTTCTCTAACTTCTCTTATATCTCTTTCTGTTATCCCTGTCATCGTCGTTTCTCGGTTATTGCCGCAACAGACTTTCGAGAGAACGTAAAGAATGATTCGAATGCAGATGATAACACATAGCATCGAAAGCGCCAGGACAAGGTAGCTGCCGACGGTGTGGTGAGGACACCCAACAAAGCCGAGACACACCATACCTGATCAGAAATTCAGAACCTTTAAAAAGATTTCGTTTGTGCATGTACTACCTTTCTTTGTACTTGTGGGGGGGCGGTTTGAGGGATTCTTTTCTTGGATTGTCAAAGGGAGGAAATTAAAAGAGGGGTTTTTGTTTTGTGCTTTTCTTGCTTGGAGATGGCACTCATGGTAGACCTAGATCATATAACATTAGCCATATCCCCTCATTAATTCTCTCCATTTGTTGCATGAATGGATACGTGGCGTTGGCATCGGCTATGCGTGTTCATTCTCATTTCTTTGAGTGTGTTAATTGATTTGTGTACGTGGTGTTAATTAATGAGAAGACCCGATAATAATTATATAAATGTTAGCTAGTAAATTAGAGAGAGAGAGAGAGAGAGAGAGTATTATTTGAATATTAGCAAAAGATCTTCTCACTAGGAAAAATAATAATAAAATATAATATATTTCATTTAACACTTTCCACATAAAATTATCGTATGTAATTTTGTGTTAGAAAATTTAATATAATCTATTGATATATTAAAATTGTAATTTTTGTAAGATTTTAATAATATTACAATTAGCAACATATCGTACTAACTAATGTAAATGTTATTTTTGCATTCATGAGAATTAAAATTTAAAAGGTTGGCCATCTTTTAATTCTTATCGATGAACGTATTTATTAATATTAATTATTCTAATATAATTTTAACCATGTGAAATGTGACAACCATAGTCCGAGCTTTTTTTATGTCTTCAGATCTTAATTATAGTAACCTATTTGACTTGGTCAACATGGCCTTAATATACAGTAGAGTTAATTCTTTAACGTTATTTAATTTTATTAAAAGAAACGTTGGAGCTATATATAATAATGGTTATCATAAATGTCTTGACCAAGTCAGCTGTGTAATTAGTCTGTCTTTTGCCAATATATGTGTGGATATGACATAGTAACAAACAACAGAAAACAATTAAGAAATACATATACCTCACGTTGAGATTTTTAATTTGAGAAAAATAAAGGAAGTACTTTTAGTATAATTATTTTATTGAACTATTGTTGTAATTAAATTTGAGTTTGTTGTTTCTGCGGGATGCATATCCACAAAGGAGGCCAGAGTCATATGATTTCAAGAGGAGATCAACACAAATGCATTGCATCATATGTGACGAATATTTTTTTTTTAAGATAGTACTTGTGATCTCATAAGTACGCTTTAATTTTCTACAGTTTATGACTTTAATTACCAAACTGATGGCTTGAAAAACATGCAACTAATAAGAATTCTTAACCATCGTTTGATTTCCTGAGTTGTGCTCTATTTACATTTACTTATTTTATTTAGTGATTTACAGGAATTAATTATTTAAAATTTTCCTATTGATAATTTTCTTCTAGTCACAGAAAACGAGAGATTGAATTAACATTGAACTATTTAAAGTCAAGTAATATACTTAATCATAATCACGTAATTACGATAATATCAAATATACGAAATTTCAAACGCAACCAATTTATAACTTCAAGAATATATTTATAGATATTTTTACTTTTATGATTTTCTTTAATTTATTTAAAAAATTATTATCAAGATTGTCAAATAAACCATTATCAATAAATCCTCATTTTCTTTTTTGTTTCTTTTTTCGTTACTATAAGAAGATAATATGATTGAGGAAAGGAATTATCAAATCCGTTAATGGAATGGCTGAGACTCGCAAGTGCATGGTCAGACAGATCCTTCCTTTTCCATGTCAATGGAGAGTAGATGCGGATCTTATCGTCACACCAACTTGTCAATGGGATCCACCAATAGTTTTCAATACATCTCTCGGATTCTCATAGAAGTGCTCTTTCTCATCATTTTTAGTCACTGACAAAATCAATGGGACTCGATACCTTCATCTCTTCTGTCTGATGCCAGAGAGAATATAAGTTGTCAACAGTTGTTCTTGATTGAAATAGTTGAAATAGATAAATGTGCATTCTACAATATATAATTATATATAAAATTATATATATATATATTAAATCAAGTATATATTTTACAATAATCGAATGGGTAGATAGTATGTGAAAAGTTATATTAGAGATATTTGATGTTGGAATTAATTTTTATTAATTACAAAATTATATGGGTTTATATGTAATATAAATATATATTGAATAATAGACTGTCAAATATTTAATTAGACCCGTTATGAAGTGATCAAATTAAGTATTATTTATCGGGTTTCAATATGTGTCATGAGAAGTGGGACCCTTAATGTATAGAATACGTATTAATAACTTTATGATTTAGTGATAGTCTAAATTATATAAAATTTAATAATAATACAATTATGTTATTAATCCCTGGATAATAAAACTAATAGGCAGTTTTCTGATTTTGAAAGTAAACCCGTTAAGAGAGAAATTGGATCTGATATGAATCCGCTAAGACATAACCAGTGATTTGCCAATCTTTCGGTTATTGACACTCATTATAAAGGGATCAAAAACCGTCCTTTTTCTATAACCGTCATAAAGCAATAACCAACAGAAATCCTCTCTCTAAACAAATTCGAGTTTTCTGAAGAAAAAAAAAACCGCCGGACCGATTCTCTTTGTCTCTCCATCGAAGAAAAAAATGATCACCACGAAGGCTTAAGGAATCCGGTGATCAACGGGATTATATCTCTCCAGAAGACCGACAACATGAATCAAAATAATTTTATATTAATTAAGAATTCACTAAAGGATCACAGATAATATTTTAATATTTTAAGGGCAGTAAGTTCATAGATAGTTATCAAGCCAGAAATGCTCTTATGAATCAGTACAAAAAGACAACAGCAATATAAGCAATGATGTAAACATTTCTTTCACATGGGAGCACAATCAATTACAAAATTTGACTGCACTAAGCAGATCTGGCACATAGTAAATATAAAAGCAGAGGGCTTTTGCAAACAAAAATGTTGCCTGAACGAATCTGCAATGCACTGCTATACAGCTCTTCGCTCTCATAAAATAAAAAGATATCATCTTCGTAAATTTAGACATTTTGAAGGAATGCCTAGTCACAAAATCTGAACCTCATAAAAAGCTGACTGCATAAGAAGGACAATTATTAGATCAAATGAAGCAATATGTATTATGATTATCGTTTACATGTTTTCTACGACAATCATAATTAAAAATCCTTGAAAGATCACATATAACTGCACAAAACGATAACAAAAACATTTTATAAGTTCCCATAAAACATGTCACCTGTATAAAAAATCAAAGTGCAGTGTTAAGTTTCGGATCACTATAAATTTGGAGGTTCCAATTTCGGGTGAGTGAACAGGAATTGTGCATGAAAGAGAAAAACAGAATGCTCAAGTAACAAAGGAAAAGACAAGCAAGAGTTACTTTGTCATTTTCACTTATAGAAGACTGTGATGGGGCGGTCAAATCCAGCCACTGTACCAGTTAACTTGTCAGTTATCACTTCTGCTGATCTGAATCCAATCTATAACAATAAAATACAGAAGCTCAATTATAAGGCATGTTACCAGTTTAAATGAGTATCTGAAAGCCTCTCATACCCGTACCAGTCCTAACATTTAACAGTATCTAACCAGCTTGGGGCCTTTGGGTTGGAACTTTTGAACAGAATAAGGAAACTGTGCTCAGGTGCTAGACTGGTACAATCTCTAAATATATCAGCACATGATAATCGAGGAAATAAGCTAGTTCACCTGGGCATCTATTGTTCTCTGAATTTGAGTAAATGTAGGGTTATTCTATCTATTAGCTTTACACTCTCGCCTAACTGGTGAACAAAGGTTATATTTCTGAATTACCTAAGACATTGAATCCTCTAAAAGAGATGCTAGACAAGACTTCTTTTACATACCAAAAGGGAATGAATTCCAATTCGAATGGCACGTTTGTACAATGCAAATTGTAAATTTCACTGATCAAGCATCAATATATAGAAACTTCTTCCTAACAAACTCCACATGTATTGTATACATGCACCAGTGATGATTCGATTGTAAACTGATTCCACGTCTCACTGTGGTTCTGGAATTTGGATCCAATACACACTACATTGTACAGGAACTCTTAGAACACAGAGGAGAAAAAAATTACCTTATCAAGTAGAATTTCACGGAATTTTCCTGGATGCAAAAAAATTCTTTCAAAATTAGCCCTTGCAGTCTAAAATGAGAAAACACAACAGAATCAGTTGAGACAAATGAAAAATAGCCAAATGAGAACAGATTAATGATTTTATATTTAATTATTCATTTATGCTGCTGCTGCTGCTATTATTAACAGTAAATGTAAATGTTCATTCAAAGGAGAACAAAGAATCATAGTTAAGATAGCTAACCTCAGAAACCTGTCGGTTTCGTTTGTACGAGTTCCAAGGCTGAGGCTCTAGTACAAATACTCCACCCTTGCAGCAACAAAGGAGAAAAGTTGTAAACAGTAAGTACAAAAATTATATAAAAAAAAAATAGAGCAACCTGCAAATCTCAATTTCATCATATCTGAACTTCTGTTTTCGACTTTACTGATGTATCAATAATACAATCAATATTGGTAAATCCAGTTGGTACTGTATCATTCCTAAAGAGACAAGTCCCTTTTAGATAGATTAGTTTCTGGACTCTTTTTTTTTTTGGTCCAATTTCTTTTTTTCTTAACACTGACATAGCCTAGTTCCTACATGCTACATATAAATCCTTTCAAGAAATGAAAACATACTGGTCGAAGAAGTCTCCAGATTTTAACAAACAGGGTAATAATTCCTTCATCTCCCCAATTTAAATGGATCCACTTTGAAACACTCAAGCTGCATAGGCAAAAAAACATCTCATAATCCATACATAGAACTAGAATTACAAATAGATATCCAGGGAAAAGAAGATAAAAACAATTGTACGACTCTTATCACAGTTCTATCAACTGAAGGCAAAGAGATTAACCTCAAAAAAAGGAAAAAATAGAATAACTAGTTCATCAATACCAGATAACCAGAGAGTAATGCTAAAAACCACAATTGAGACAGTAATCACAAACAAAAGAATAATGGGAATAACAAGCTTCTTCATGAATCTTTTGTCTGCATGATGACAAAACTGGGTGCATATCTAGTTTATCTCTTTGAACCTGAAATAATACATTCACATTTTATAAATTATACTTCTCCTACTATCAACCATTCCTCAACAGTCGAGATTGTTCCCAAAAACCCATCAGAAACATTGGGCATGACAGAAGGTTCATTGACTGCATTCCATTAAATGCTTGTCACTACCAAATGCTGAAATTACATAAATGAAGCAAAGTGAATTTCAACACACTTCCATGCTTGCATGAGATTGTAATAAGTAAAAGTTATGACCGTTTTTCTTGCCTTAACCTTATTTTGATGACAATTGGAAAAAGCAGATATTGCATCAACTCTAGAGTTGGGATAAGATAAGGTTAGAGCCCTCAATGTTAAACACAAAGATGAGCTTACCAAACAATTGCGTCATACTTCTCGGATGAAACATGCATATGCTCCACAAAATTTTCACGGTGGAAAGAGACTACTTTTGACAGATCCATTTCTTCATCAACATTTGGTTCATCCTTTGAAGGAGGGTTTTTAGCATTGTCAGAAAACCCCTTAACATGTCCTTTATTTGAACTCACTTGCCGGGAAACCTTCCTCAAGTTCCAGTAAGCAGTCTCAATCAAACCTGGTATGAATAAAGAGTCTATCAAACGGATGTAAACAAAACAAGATGAAATATAAAGTTAGGACTATCCAATGCAGTTACCACAAAGAAAATTTTTATGGTTTCAAGAGTGAGACGCACTGCACATAACCCTCAAACTAGTTCAAATAATAGTCCAGTAGTCCTTTTTTCTCAAATTCGAGTACACAATACCCAAATTACCATTGTCCTTGACCCCCCCCCCCCCTTCCTTTTTGTGACTTGCAAAATATGGACATCTTGGTTATTTTCAACTTAAAATGGTTTTAATTTTTCAAAGGTAAGTAGAAATGGATCTGATACAAAATGAAATAAGAACAAAGAACTAAGAGATATGGAAACACACCTCCATCAATGTCAATTCCAACAATGCTCCTACATTTAAACTTCTTTGCTGTATCAGGATTTGAAAAAAGAAAAAGAAAAAAATAATTCATTACTTCTTACAAGAAAAAGGGTTAAGAACTGCAGCCAAAGACAAAAACTAAATATTGAGACAATTAATTTCTACAGAAATTAGAGAGGCAAGTGATGTAGAAATAAATTACCAATAGCAATAGTAACTATCCCCTGATTGCAGCCAATATCAAGGCAATCTTTCCCTTCAAACCACTCTTTCTTAAATACAGCTAGCCTTGGATCCTCTTTTGTATTTCGGTCTATCTGCCCAATCAAACAAATAATTTACTCTTTCAATTCCAGCTTTTCCATTCAATTTTCATTTTAATAGATAGAAAAGGGTCACAAAATCTCAATCCATACTAAGTTAGTAGCTTTTGGAGATGGAGGCTTCAACCTGAAAATTCTTTAAAGTAATTTCTAAAACCTCACTACTAGATATGTTACTATTTGCTACGGTTCAACTTATTGCTTTACTCTGGGAGAGAATTTCGGAGAAACTACCAGAAATTTCAGCTCTAAAGCACAAAAAAAAAAAAGAGAAAGGTGAAAGGGAAAACCCGATAGCCATAGTAGCTCTTATAGTTGCCATAGATGAAGACATCTTTCTCCTTCCGCTTCTTGTTCTTCGTCGATTTTCCCCTTAATGTTTCATTTTCTTCCTTAGTTGGTTCCGTGACCATATCTCTCTCCCTCCCTCTCTCTCTCTCGTTCGTTGTTCTCGCTCGCTGCGAAGGTTAACGACGAAAGAGAGAGAAACCCTGGCGAGTGGCGAAGCGGCAATTTCCGAAATTTCGCGCAAAACACGTGCTAAACTAAACAAAATTCAATAAACCTCGGCCGTGTGATTTTAGAAGTATGATTGGGGAAACGAAAGTCGTAGGATCTCAGATGAACGTCTAGATGGATCAGTAAGTTTCTTTATGATTGGAGACGATCCCAGAGCATGCAGAAAAGGTGTTTATACACTATTTCAGTCCAAATAAGCCTACAGCTATGTGAACTCACGACAAAATTGGGCTGGAAATTGGGTAGAAAAGCCCATCAAAGAGCATCTGATGCAAATTTCAAAAGGAGCTGATATATACAGATACGGTTGTTGATACTGTTATCGATACGAGTTTTATTATAAACATCAAATGAGTTATTATATATGTTAATGATTTTATTATGCAAACTCATTTTATACAGTACTATCATCATCATTATTCAATTTAAATGAGTTATTATATATATTAGTAGTATTTAAGTTTAATAATAGAAATATTGTACAAAATAAAGTCGTTAATATATATATAATAGCTCATTTAATACGTATAATAAAATCCTTATCGACGACGACTGTATCAATAATGGTATCTCCTAACATTTTCCAACTTTCAAATTTGCATCTTAAAAAGGATGAAAGAAAGAAGAGAGGGAGATATTCAAAACATGAAAAGAACAAATTTTCAGATTTTTTTTTAATGTATATATTTTTCTGTGTTTGTCAATTGCTGCTATTCTTAAAATTTCATCAATGACAAGACTATGTGACCAACGGAATAAATGCGTTCCTTCCTTCTCAAATAAGGTAAAAGAAATCTGGAATAACTTCATTTTGAAACAAAGGTATAGAAATCCGGCACTCATCCTAATATCATAATGTATATATATTACTCAACAATTAAGGATAACTACTTATGTTGAGTTGTATTTATTTTGTAACTTAACATTGTATCAAATTGTTCATATATTAAATCATATTGCAAAAAAAAAAAAAGATTAGGTGAGCAAAATTAATCCGAATTCAGTGGGGCCAGTAAAGTTAAGGACGTCATTGCATGAATTTAATTTTAGCACTAAATAATAATAATAATAATAATGCAACAGTATTATCCTATCAATGTGTTACATCTAGTTTCAATCATGTATATTATATTGTATTGTATTGTATTGTATTGTATGAGAAATAATTCAACTGCTAAAGATAGGTTTTGCGTAATCAAGGAGACTTGTTTTGTTTGTCTCTAGTTTCTTCGCTGCAATTGCAATCCAAGAATTTCAACAAGAATTTTCTCTTTATTTTTTTTAATTTTTGTACATGATCTATGATGCTTAGCTGCAACTTGGAACCCTTGCAAACGTCAGTTTTTTTTATTTCTGTTTTATGCTTTCAGAAAATAAGGATTTATATTCTATGTTACGTGGTCCAGTACAATATATTATTCGTCAGATTATGTTAAGATTTATATAAAATATGTTGTGCGGTACAGTACAATAATATATTATTCGTCAGATTGTGTTAAGATTTATATAAAATAGTAGAGGTATTAGAATTAAAGTAGTTATCTATTGTGGATGTTAAAGACAATATTGTGAAATAAATTAAGAAAGAAAAAAATATAAAAGAAGCGAATGAGACACACACCTAATGATAGTAGATAATGATAGTAGATAAAATAAAAAGACATTATTAGAGACACTTTATTACTACCAAAAATAAAAAATAAAAGGGTCATTATATTTTCTTAAAAAAACAATAAAATAGGGAAATTGTGCAAAAGGTAGGGACCACAGAAGAGAAGCTTACCACCAATTTCCTTGTTATCAACTCATTTTATTTTGTGAACTTGAAGTACAATTTGTTATTATGATGAAATTGGGTATATAATTCAACAACTCTAATTAAAGGGAATAATTTTTGTATCTATTGTGCAAGAAGAGAGGAGGCGGCAAATTAAGCGCATTGTAATTATTTCAATAATCTTGATAATTATTTTCTAAATAGTTTTAAAATATACTTTAATTTTTTTTAAAAATAGAAAAAAATTCACAAATATATTTTAATTTTTTTAAAAATAGAAAAAAATTCACAAATATATTTTGTAACTTATAGATTGATTATGTTTCAAATTTAATGCAATTTAAAGGTCATTTGATGCTTCATCAAAAATAATCAAAATCACACGAAACTTTCAATGGTTTAAAATTTAATATAAATGATGGTATATCAAATGCCTCTTAAATTGCATGCAAATTAAAACACAATCAATCTATAAGTTACAAAATATATTTATAATTTTTTTTGCTATTTTTAAAAAATTTTAAGATTTATTTTGAAGTTTTTGAGAAATGGTTGCCAAGGTTGACAAAATATTAGTTGTCAAGGATCCACTCCCATATGAAAAAAAGAAGCATACAAAATCAAAGACAATTTTCACTTATTTGAACATTTTGGAGCATTGATTTAGGTCTAGATTATTAATCAATTAAGGTTTATTTGTACCGCGGACTAGATAGTTAATTTCAGCTAATATTATTTTCATTCAAATTTTAAATTTCAGCTAATATTATTTTCATTCAAATTTTAAATCTGTGATTTTTCACACTGAGCATATTATCTTTTCAAATAGATCAAAGACCAATTTTCTTGTTTTGAAAAAAATATTAAGCAAACATCTAATTTTTATAATGTATTTATTTAATATTTTGAAAACTAATGTTCAGACTAACAAGATAAAATCATAGACGTGTTTTTCATTATTTATAATGTGTAAATTCGAGCCAATTTAATATTTAAATAAACGTCTATAAATAAGTCATTGAAACTCAAACATTAAAAATAATAAATTATTTGACGCAGGTCAACTTATTTTCAAATTAATTTAAATTTAATGCTCGTCTTATTTAACTAATAAATAATATATATACATTTTTAATTTATTACTTTGAATAATATACATAATAGGTGTACTAAAACTATTAGAAAAATATTGCGACCAAAATATTCATTTTGCCGATTAAAATGTTAGACCTTCCCATTATAACAAGGATACACTGATATGACCAATTCATGCTACATTTTTTTTAATATTCGGAAACTCAAAATTTAATAGGCTAATTATGTCATAAATTATAATTTATATTATAAACGAAATTAATAATTATAATTTATTAATCCCTAAAATTTTTAATTTATAACAAAACTGCTCAATTTAATATCATGATGGTTCTGAAATTTGAGGTTCTCAAGTATGAAAATTTGCCAACTTAACAAGTTGAGTTCTAAAAAATGAAATTACAAAAATAGTTAAAAGTCAAAAGAACTGCTCTTAATGTGCTAATTTAGTGGCATGTTCATTGGTTGACCAAAAGTATAAAAGTCAAAAGTGCCATTAAGCTGCTTCAGAGCACAAATCCATGTTCTTACAGATAATAAAATTGCCTATATATATAGAAGAATCTCTTCTAGAACCCCCTCTTGCCATTTTTTTTTCCTAAAAAAAAAAGAGATCCAATTAATTATTTTTCAAATAAAATGATTTGGGATTTGTCCCGGACGACAGAGCTGTCATTTTTCTCAACCTAATATATAGAGAATTATACACACATTATTAGTTTCAGAATCCCAGAGATAGAGATATAAATTTTAAATGTTTCTGGTAATGCATTCTTAGGTACATATCCGAAATTACCTAATTAATTAATTAATAAATAAATAACCCTATGATATACACAAGCAAAGCAAAGCAAAACAAAACAAAACTCGCCAACTACTCCTCTCTATAAACAAGTCAAGCAGAGAACCGACTCTCCTTCGGTTTCCATTCCTTCTTTTTTTTTTAAACAAACAAAGAACACAAAACCAAACCTCAATCTTCATCTCTTCCCCTCTAATACCAAGAAACCAAGAAAAACTCAGAACACACACACAGAGACAGCACGGGAGCAGGAATTCGCTCATGGTTGATCTTCTCTCTCTGCTCCTTTCAGTATCCCTCTCCCTCTCCTCCTTCCCTCTGATGACCTTTGCTCAATCCGAAGAGTATGCCCCGCCGGGCCCCACTGTCTACTTTCGGCCGAGCGTGGCCATTGTGATCGGCATATTCGCCATGATGTTTTCTCTCACCTTCCTCCTTTTAATGTACGCCAAGTATTGCCACCGCAACTCCTCTCTCGCCGCTAACGATGCCGATGTCTTCCTCTCCCCTGACGGGGCCCACTCCCCAGCAGTGACAGGCATTGCCAAGGCTGTCATTGAGTCCCTTCCTTTCTTTCGCTTCTCGGCCTTGCGTGGGTCCCGTGCTGGGATGGAGTGTTCCGTCTGTCTCTCCCCTTATGCTGATGCCGAGCTGCTTCGCCTCCTGCCGGCATGCAAACATGCGTTCCACTTGTCATGTGTTGATCAGTGGCTGGAGCGGCACTCGTCGTGCCCTCTCTGTCGTGCACCTGTTTTGGAATATTGGACCGAGGCAGGTGACACAATGACTCCTGAAATGCTTTCTCTATTTGTGGAGAGAGAGCCATCATCCCGGTTCGAGGAGAAAAAGAAATTGGAGGCGGTGCATGAAAAAGGAGCAGATAATCCACCTGAGCCTGAGTACGACAAGTTCAAACACCGGATTATTATCTCAGGTGCGGTTTTGAAGAGTCGATGGAGTGATCTCAACTCGGCTGATCTCATGTCGTTGAACTGCGACATGCTACGGGTCGACTCCAGTGGACGGTTCTCCGTCCCGGAATTTGTTGCTGAGCAAGAAAACATCCCGGTAAAATCCCCCAATGAAAAGGTACATAATCTTATTTATGCTGTTACTTACTTAACAATAACATACGACTGTATATACAATTAGAACAATTGTATTGTTATACAATGCAACTGTGGTAGCTTCTATTATGGTTGGTATGGTAATAAACAGCCTATACCAGTTATCAGCAACAATTGCTGTTGTTGTACGTAGTCAAGTGGTACCGCGGCACGGCGCTATATATTTTTCCATGATTTCTGGTATTCATTATATATATGTAGACTGGTATAGTGATTACTCAATAATGTAAATTTAAATGACCATAAATTGACATGTAGCCCATTAATAGAACAAAAGAAGATCCAATTAACTAATTAATCACAAACTGCATGTGGTGTGTTTAAACTGTAGGTGGTGAGTATAAAAAAGGAGATGGAGAGGAAGAGGCTGCTTGAGCTGAAAGCCAATCAGCTGAGCAGCTCCGGCAAGGAAAGAAACAGAACGGCTGAACCAACAGCAGCGATTTCACGGGCAACACGATCCATGTCAGAGATCATCAACTTTGCGCGGGTTAGAGGCTCAAGAGACCCGAACCCAATTGGTCCTGACGATCAAGTCAGACGAATGTGGCTCCCCATCGCACGACGAACCGTGCGGTGGTTTGCCGGGAGGGACAGTAGGTCCCACATGATGCCTCAGGCGTATACCAGAGAGGAAGATATTATTGCAAGTAATCCGGATTACAAGATAGAGATAGATCTTGTCACCTCGGTTTAATTAAGGCTAGCTATTTAATGTTTAATTTCATTAAGAGGGAAGATCATGATCTATCTACATAGGTTATATACGCTTTGCTTCTCCGAGAATGTGTCCCCATGCAAGATGGTTTTGTTTAATCTGCTGTGGCGCTCACTGTGTGGCGAATTGAGACCAATATATAACTTCACGTTGATTTCAAGGCTTATCTATATGGATCAATGGAGAAGTTGGTAATTAAAAGGAATTGATAGATTTTTATTTTTTGGTTTTTTTGTAAATTAATTAAAGGTTCCAAGAGCATGTTTTAAGACGTATATATCTTTAGCTCTGAAAAAAAAAATGCCCGGATTATTTTTCTTTCTCTTTTTTGTTTTCTTTTATTTGTTAATTAGCTTTTAGTTGAATTTGTCTTGGCTTTTACCGTGGCCTTTTTTTTTCTGTGAATATGAATGGAAAACAAGTTGTAGCTAATCATATTTTCTTTTTTTTTTTGCTTCATACTTGTACTTAAAAATTAAATATTAGCATTTTATAATATGGAAGGGAATGAGCTTTCCATGATAACACCACACGTGAGTGTTGTATAGTTTGTAGTTCTTTAAGTGGGTTATTAATATTTTCTTTATTTACTATGGGCTTCAAGTTTTTATATATTTCTCTTATTAATTAATCAGGTCCCCCCATCAAATTCCCTCCTCTGCACGTTGTTGATAATACAAAATTCCATTTATTAACTAATAACAGATTCAATTGTTTGGTTATATATGTTGTTGTTACAAGCAAAACATGAAAATATAAATTAGAACTTACTATGTACAAATTAAATCAAAAAACTATAAAATATCAGCACATTGTTTGCTGTTTGTAACTTAGGAATTAAAGTATTTTTCTTTCAGGAAGCTGTAGAAGCATCCATTGTGAAATATAAATTAGTTCCTGGACACAATGAAAAGAAACATTTTTGTGTTTTTTGTTCTTTTTTTTTTTTTTGAGGAAACGATTACGCCACAGTTGAGATGAGCAGATAAAAGGGGGAGATGTAACAAAATGCATGCAGAGGGGTTCAGGATGTAGGCGCAGAAACTGAAGTAGAGAGCTGCTAAAGGGAACCCACAACCTGGCAACCATGGCAGAAGAACTGGGATGGCATACCAGAGCGAAGAATTTCTGAGGAAGATGGAAATGGCGACCTGTGTCTGTAGGAGAGAGACAAGGGGACAAACTCTAGAGCTGATGTGTGCTAAAAGCACTGCACTGTGGTTTTCTATGTAGGAATTTGGCTCTTTTCTAGGGTTTCTGTTAGGTTATTTTTTACTTCAAGGGTAGTCTATTAACAGGGTGCATAATCAGAGTAGGTTTAGGAGCAAAATTTTCTAATGGGAGTAAATTATTTGCTAATTGAGAATTATATATTAATTAATTTAAGATTATTTATTATTTTGTAAGTATAGGGGTCAAAATGAAACAAATTAACAAAAAATATGGGGGTCAAAAATATATATAATGTTATTTATCAAATTCCAATAAAAAAAAGTAATGTAAATTATGAAATTTTGAAGAAAAAAAAATATGAGATCAATTGACTTCATTGTCTCTTATTAAATCCGCCTCTCATTGCAAATTGTTCATTCCTTCATCAAAACTGTAATTCCTAACAGGTAACAGATAGAGCACAAAGCATTTTTGTTTTCTCATGGATTCTGACCAGAAAATGAATCATCGTTGTTGTAGAGATGCAACTGGATTGTTTAATTCAACTATTGCATACATGCCAGATAGATTTGCAATACGCATTGGCGTTCAAAATTGTTTGGTGTTAAAACGATTGCTTATTAAAACACATCTTGGTTGATTTCGTCAAACAACAACAGTGTCTGAATGAATTCACTTTCGCTATCACAATTAACAATTGTGATGACAGATCAACTGTACAACTCTATTTCGACTATATATTTCTTCACAACTTGTGTACAAATCTCAATCCTCCTAAAAAGACACATTGTATTGTATTATATGTACGCATTCGATCCGCAACTAGACCGATGTGTAGAGGTGGCAATCGGATGGATTAAATAAATTTGATTTTAGAGAATTTGTCGAGTTGGATCAGGTTAGGTTAGATTTTGAGACATTCAGCTTAGGATTATGTTCATATTTCTGGCAAGTCAGATTAGGTCGAGTTGGCAAGTTATTTAGATTAAGATAGATTTTGTTATTTTTTAAAAAATGGTCTGAGTCAGTTTTCGATGGGATCAAGTCAATTTAATTTCAAAGAATTGTCAAATCAAGAGTCAGATTGAATTTTGAATTGTCTAACTTTAGTTACGTTCGGATTAATTGAGCTAACATAAATTTTAGCTTGGCAAATTGAATCGAGTTTGAGTTGAAATCAATCAATATAAAAAAATATATGTATGTCTACAATATGGTTCTTTCGTTATATTAATGAATATATATCTTAAATAATTACCTATCAAATTGTTTTGCACTGAGCTTGAACGAGTCAATCAATCCAAATAATTTGAACTCGAGTTAATTTGAGTTAACCAAAATTCTAAACAAATGAATAGAAACTTAACAATAACAATTTTATATGGTAAACTTGCAGCCTACTTTGGCAATTAGTGTGTATCATATCATCCTACAAAAATTAGAATTTATACAAAATTTGTGACAATAATAATTGTATGACATCAAAACCCTCCTTTTTGAACTTAACAATAACAATTTTATAATTATAACAATAAATAAAAATAATTATATCTAGTACCTATATTTATTTCCCAATATATAAGTAAGAAGATAACAGTGTTTAAATTTCATTTTGATAGATCATCAAATCATATGAAAACTACATAAATTATTGACACCATGTGACTCTGAATAATTTTTCTGACGTTTATACGTTGATGTAAATCGAATGATATTTCATTATTTTGACTCAAATTTCTTTTATAATTAATCAAATATTTAAAAATACATAGAAGCATTGAGAATATTTAAATCCTCCTCTGTCATTTATCTATCATTATCATTATCATTACTAGTACTTAATTAAAGGTTTGTATAAATCCCTGATTAGACTTTAGATTTAGAGTATTTGACACGCTGGCATGGCAGGTGCGTCACTGACAAAAGCAGTCTATGTACAATTATACAATTATACAATTATACATTATACAATTATACATCATGTATGTCAGGATGTGCGTCACACAAGTGAATTAATCAATCACAACCAAATTTAATATTAATTGATCATTTCAGAATATGGATATATCATGTGTACCCTTCTAATCAGAGAAAATGCAAGTAGAGCTACATTTCACAAGCCACTATTAATTAATTAAAATTTAGAGTGTAAGAATTTTTTTTTTATTAATTGAATATTCTTCAAATTTTAACAACCCTTCAAGTGCCACCGACCATGAATGTAAATTATAGTTTAAATACATATCCATTTGTCATAAAAAAATGTATGAGCTAACAGAAGAATTTCTATGTCAGATACAATGGTGGAGGTAGCAAAAGTATTGAGTGGTATCAGTATATGTATTTTTTGAAGAATTAAAAAATATTTATTAAAAGTCATTAAATGTCAAACTATAAAAGCAGTGCTTGACTGCATGAAATTATTGTCAATTTTTTTCAGAAATTAAATTCTATATGGTATTCCTAAATTAAAAGAATAAAAAGTTTTGAGGTAATTTTAAAAAATTAAACATTTAATAAGTGATTTAATGATGATATATAAATTATAAAAGAGAGAGAGATGTGGTTAGATTCATGAGGGATTAATATTTTAAAGGAGCGGCCATGACATGTTGCTATATATTTTTATTTAAACTCTATATAATTATTGGGATGTCTTTTTTTTTTAAAGTAGAAAACCATAACTTCAAAGTTCAAATGAATTGAAAAATGATAAAAATGTAGACATTTAATTAACAACGTTAAAACGAAAATGCTGAGGTATGCTTAATTATCACATTGGAGTTGGTCGTATTGACGTAGAAATATTTGTCTTATTCTATTCTTTGTTGTATATGATTATTTTTAGTCACATTATACCTAAAGTCATATGGAAATATTTTTTTTTTTTCTCTCTTCTCGTTAGACATTCCTCAGTCACACATTTTGACCTCTTTTAATTTCTTCATATCGTTTCGTTAAGTAAACATTGATTTTGTTTTCATCATTTCATTAATTGTTCTCTTTTTTTCTTTTTGACAACATCTTAAATCTCACTTTTTTTGTTTCTTAAAATTTTGTTTTAAGATTTTATATATACATAATTCATACAAGAGATGCACTGTATAAATTTTAATACCAAAAAAGTTTAAAAACCTAATTATATGAGTTTAAACATCCGACATTTTAAATATAAATATTAGATAGTTGAAATATAAATATCAGAAAATTCTAATGTAAATACCAAACAACTGAAGTATAAATATGTCGACGAAAATATTATTATTTTTTAACCTTATACAGTCACTAACAAAAACAAAATAAAAAAAAAAAGAATCAGCTCAGCAATCAATTATTAACTACTAGCTTCCATATAATTGGTTTAATAGAATTATCACAACTTCCAAATAAATTGTAATTGTATAATTTTTTCTGACCTCAGAAAAATCTATATATATTTCCTTTTATCCTTTATAGCAACCCTAGCTTCTAGATTGGGATAATAGAATTATTTTCAAATATTAAGTTGTTTTTTATAGATTCTCTTGTGAGTTAAATAGTGCGCTAATTTAGCTCCGTCTAAAATGCAACTGTTGTGTAATTTTAAGATGACTTTCTATATGCATTACAGCTGGTGCCCCATGCATATCAAACGTGTTATTATTGTATTACAGTATTTATCAACATTAGTATGTTACAATAACTCATTTGTTTTTCCTCCGACCTACAGTAATTCGGTTTTTCCGTCCCGATGGGTTTTTTAGATGCTCAAGCGCGCTACAGTGCTTAGCAATAGTATTGTGCTATAGTGACTCGATTTTTTTTTATTCAATAGTTTTTTTTTACAAATTTATATAAGTATGTCATATTTTGCTTTTCTATTGGTCAGGATTATATAGTTAATTTGATAAGTTTTTTTAAATAATCTCATACGAAATTTGAGTTAACAGACCTACTTATTTTTTTTTATCAATTAGATTTATTTTCTAAGCTTTGGACAAAAATTACTCTTTTTTTTTATTCTTACGGATGAATTTTAAATTACAAAAAAAATTATTTAAGAATTTTACCTTCATTAATTATATATGTGAACTATGAAATGATAGTAATTGTATGGTAAATTTGGAATGTATTTTTTTCACTAAACTAAGTCAACTCAATTGTATTTCTTTCTCTAACACACGAACTCATTTTTTTATACTATTCATTTTGATTAATAAATTGGTATATAAATTGGGTAGTTAGAAAATTGTTGTCTAATTGTACTATTTTAAAAGTATTTATCAAGTCTAATTCAATTTTTCTTCATTATAACTTGTATTTCTCTCATTTTTGCTTTAGCTGAAAGATGTATGAAGTTTATGGTGTATTATTGTTTAGTTGATAATATTGACATATGATAACAGAATGTAATGAAAAGAAAAACACAAGAGATAAGATAAAGCGCATGAGAAAAATGTAGTTGAGAATTGTTATAAAAAAACTCGATTTGTCATTATATTAGAATGACAAACTTATTGTTTAAACATCATATTTTAATTTATTCAATGTTTCTTTAAGTTTTCATAAGTAATATTTCATTTAGGTTCAACTTAATTTTTGTCTTTTTTTTCTCCTCTCAACTTTTAATTTTAAATTTTATTTTATTTATTTGAGGTACTTTTACTCAATTTTTTTTATACTATTTATTTTCATTGATAAGTTGGTGTATAAATTTGGTGGTTAAAAAATTGTTGTCTAGTTGTATTATTTTAAAAGTATTATCAATTCTAATTCAGTTTTTCTCCATTATAACTTGTATTTCTTTTTTTTGCACTAGCTGAAAGATGTATGAAGTTTATGGTGTATTATTGTTAGTCGACGATATTGATATATAATAGTAGAATGTAATGAAAAGAAAAATATAAGAGAAGATAAAGTGCATGAGAAGAATATAGTTGAAAATTATTATGAAGAACTTGATTTGTTATTATATTAGAATGACAAATTTATTGTTTAAACATTATATTTTAATTTGTTTATGTTTCTCTAAGTTTTCATAAGTGATATTTTATTTGGGTTCAAGTAAATTTTGACTTTTTTCTCCTCTCAACTTTTAATTTTAAATTTTATTTTATTTATTTGAGGTACTTTTTACATATAATGAC